>OZ023156.1:24255209-24657709 GCA_963678695.2 Diplodus puntazzo
TCCCCTCCAAGTATATCGAGGACAGTATCTGAGAATTCTCCAGCTTTACAAAATAAACAAGAACATTTGTATTGCACATTCATATAAGACATGTAGCTCATAGTGCTTCACAAAAGTGACATGAAATTAGTACTTGTACCATTAATGTAACATAATATGGGAATTTAGAAGACAAACAGTTAAGTCTTACCTTTGAAGGGCTTGTTCCCTGTTTGGGGGTTTTTCGCCTCCGCCTGGTCCTTGGTGGCCTTTTGCTTCAAGTTTTTCCACCGAAGCTTGACCTGCTCCACCGACCGTAGTTGGCCACTGCCAGTGGCATTTATTTGGGCTGTGATAGCAGCCCAAATCTCGCCTTTGGTCTTTGCAGACACACTGGTCTGGCCAGGGGTGCTGAAAGTGCCAAACAAAACACTATAATGTGACCTCACCCCATCCAGCAACGCATGCGTTTCAGCAGCTGTAAAGTTCAATCCCTTACTCTTTTGGGCCTCCATGGTGTCTGGAGGTTGATCAACCAGTCACTCTTTTATACCTTGCCAGTCTCGTTACTTTCAGGTGTGAGAGTATCCCAGGTTCATTAGTAAGGGCTTAAATTGGGTTCTCAGCTGAACACGATTGGTTGACAAGACAATGACAGCAATTGTACACCGACACCGACAGCAAAGGAGAAGGTATAGGCCACGGCATTATGCTGAGCGCCCCAACCTGCTCGAGCATTACTCAAATGAGGAGCTTTATGCAAGATACAGATTTGGGCGAGATGATATTACTTACATCTGTAATATTCTTCATCCTCACCTTGAACGTGCCACCCTGAGGAGCCATGCCTTGACTGTGGAGGAGCAAGTGCTTATAGCGCTACGGTTTTATGCATGTGGTTCCTTCTTTGAGGTAATTGGGGATGGACTGGCGGTGACAAAGTCAGCAGTCGGCCATGTGGTGCATTCAGTGTCATCTGCCCTCAGCAATCTTCTGGGTCAATTTGTGAAATGGCCTGAAAATGAAGACGACATGGCAAGGACCAAGAGGGAGTTTTTCTCATTGGGGGGGATGCCCAATTGTATTGGTGTTATTGATTGTACTCACGTGCATATTCAGGCACCTCATGCCAGGGAATGGGAGTATGTCAACAGAAAAGGCCGGCACAGCATTAACGTGCAGCTTGTGGGGAACGCTGACCTCATTGTCACCAACTGTGTCGTAAGATGGCCTGGGTCTGTACACGATGCCCGTATTTTGAGGTCAAGCCACCTCTTTCAAAGGTTCCAGCAGGCCGCCCCAGATGGCATCCTCCTCGGTGACAGCGGTTACCCCCTTCTACCCTGGCTGATGACCCCTTTTGCTACTGTCACCAATGATTCTCAGCAGAGGTACAACAGTGTCCATGCCACAACAAGAGGGACAATTGAGCGCCTGAATGGCGTGATAAAACGCAGATTTGCCTGCCTGAACTATCTCCGTGTGGAGCCACAGAAGGCCTGTCACGTCATCTGTGCCTGCATTGTGCTCCACAACATTGCACAAACGAGGAGAGTGCCACTTGGGGCTCCCATTGATGGACCTCCTCCCTGCGCAGAAGTCCCCGATCCGCTGCCTCCACCACCGCAGCAGCCTGATGGTCCTGCTGGAAGAGCTGTGAGAAATGCCATGGTTAATCTTTATTTTTCCACTTGAATGATTAAAGAAAAATGTGCACATTTTTTCTGTGTCAGTGTTAATGTCATGCTGCACATTTCAGCACTTTCCAAGCATTTTCAAGGTATATTTTCATGCTTCTGATTAATTGAAGACAAAGTGGCTTCAAGCTTAAAAATGCACCTTTAAAATATTTGGATATATTTGGATATAGCTTGAATGTGATTTTAAAACATGTAGCAATGTATTTCAGTTAGTGTTTTACACACTGATTATTTTACTTCATCAAATCAGATCCTTTTATAAATTATCATAATTATGTTGGAGAGGAATTAGGATGAAGAAATGTTTCTAATTGTGTCACTGACCAATACCACAACATAACAGGAGGGTTAATAAGGTGACAATTCAAATAGTTGGCTTGCATGATGTGTTGGTTGCCGTTCGTATGGTATTAAAACCGCTACACAATAGACGACGGTTAACTTACACTTTTGACGTGAAAGTCGGCGCTCTGCTACTCCTTTCATGAAGTAGTCCACCATGTTTCAGATCCCGGAGGCGGAGACTTGAGATTGGGAAATCCGTATCCGACCAGGTAGGGATCACGGTGATCCACCCTGCCTGTGTTTTGAAATACTCAGATAAAGTCAGCAGGATCACCGTGATCCATGACTGAGAAAAGGAGGATTTCATTATCCGGATTATTCTGATCCAGATTACAAATTTTGAAATACTGGGCCCAGAGGATAAATCCTACTGGCTCATGTGATCCTCAGTATGTTCTTCTAGCGCCACCCTGAGGTTTGTGGATTTGATTCAAATATCAACTGTTGGATCGACTGACACAAACTTAGGTACACACATTCATGTACCCCTCCTTTAAACTTTGGTGATCATCTTAGTTTCACCCAGAGCGAACCATCGGGTCAATTTATCCAATACTTATTTAACCAATACCTGTAAAACCTCTGACATCAGCCTCCATCTTTGTGTTGAAGGTACCGAAGGTTGGCATGCTCATTAATGAGCTAGCTAGCAGGCTGATGTTAGTCCTAAGCTAATAAAATCAACCTCACAGAGCTGCTAGCATGTCTGTTGACTCTAGAGTCTGCCTAGGTGAGTAAATATTGAATGTTTCTGCCATATGTTCAGTATGTTCAACATATTTGTTTTCCTACAATATCTACTACCGAGTGATTAAAGCCTGATTTCAAGGTGCAATATGTAAGAATTGATTGACTGTAGCAAGCATGCTAGCCAGCTATCCTTGGCTTGTCCTGCTCAAAAACAGTTCCCTGGTACTCCAAGGTCTGATTCTGTATTGCTAGCTGCACAGCTAACTAAGCTAATTAGCAAATGGCAGCTAACGTTCACTGCAGTTAGTGGTTACTCTGGTGATATGCTGCCTCATATTTATTTTGCCCATGAATTTGACAGACTGTAGATATTGCACCTTTAAAGCTTTCTGTTGAGGAAAGTCAGTGCACTTGGTTAAGCTCAAGGAAAGATTGTGGTCTTGGCTGAATGATGGAAAGAGTTTAAACTCTACTCTCAGGTGTCTCAGTTTGGTGCTTTGAACTCTCGCCATCCATCGCAACCACCTCTCAACAACTTCAGTGTGGTAAAAGAGTATCACTTTCATACATAATACTGAGAGCAATCACGTTTTCCTTAAAGCTTAACAGGCAAAGCAAAGTAGTTCATAAATATCATTCTGGACAGATCGTTGCAGTTGTCTTGGCGTAACAAAGCAACCACTGTCCCTTGTTGGTCAGTGTACTTTACATGATTCTGTTCAAACAGGAAGTTTGTTGAACTGCCCTCTCAGTGGAAAACAATGACCTGTTTTTGATAAGTTCACAGCTTCCAAACAATGGAAGATATTTTCATATGTTTTAAAAGTTTGATTTTCACCCCGTCAATGTCAACTGATGTGGGTTTAACAACAGGCACTTATGGATCCTGAAACAATGAGAAGTAGTTTGAGGCCCACAATACAAACAAACTCTCAGCCGGACCGTGTAATCCAGGCAGTATTTTCTTTTCAATTCACGGGGCATCTGTGTAAGTGGAGTCTGCAGTGCTACCGGCTCCTGTGTGAACCTCGGCCGTGCTCTCCCTTTGTTTGCGGCTGCACGGTTGATGTGGTGACCTCGCGAACCCTGCAGTGATTGTCTCACACGGTTAAGTGCCTCCTGATTGTGGACAGAGCTGAGTGGTGATAATGTCTACCAGATTCTCCCCTTGTCACACACGCTCTGTGTACATGCAGCAGCACGTACGCGCATTTCGGCAAACACACACAACTCTGCACACAGAGCACTCGATCCCAACAGTAAACACTTTAGTGATTCACCGATGCTTCCGAATGTTTTCAGATGGCGAAGGAAGCCTCGTCAACGCGTGGCCGACATGTTGACAAAAAGATGTTGAAACACGTTGAGTGCTTTCTGGTGTGTTTGTGTTGGAGGATGCATGGAGCAAAAACTCTCCCTCCAAATTAGCCGGACTCTTGGTAAATTCTTTCCTTTGCTTCCTGAAACTCCACTTTGCCTTGGTATCCTAGCAGACGTCTCTACTAAAACCCTGCTCCCCTTTTTTTAGACATTTAATTCAATTATTTTACAGTGATTAAAGGACCCGATGGAGGATGAGGTCTTGTACGTATGACAAGCATGTATCGATACTAACACATTAAACACACACATTTACATTGCACGCGCTCACACATTCACCTATAGGTGACCAATTCCACATCAGCCGCTTTACCAGTCCTCCTCCTCTCATCCCAGTAACCTCAGCCTCCATCATGGTGACTTGAGCTGTCAACAGAAGGCCGATCCCACACGGTGAGTGTTGATTTATTCAAAGATGTGAAAACAAACCAGGTGTCTCCTCTCCTCTCCTCTTCCTCTCCTGTCCTCTCTTGAACAGGCAGATGCATTTCTAATCTCTGTTGGTCCCAGAATCTTAATCAGAAACAGACAAAATGTTAATGATCCCTGTGGGGGAAATTGTGTCTTTATTTATTTGCTCTCTAAGCAATAATAAGCGCAATATCTCATTATTCAAGCACATCATTATCTCACTAACTTGCTATACTTGTGCTTTTTAATTTAATCATCTGGGAACTAAGACTCCCTCTGAGTATTGCCCAAGCAATGGAAAATTTGTACCAACAGGCAGATCCAAGGTCAGCGGTGGCCACTATTTTAGGCTCATTTTATCATCCGAGACACAGCTCTGCGCTCTGGGGCTTAAAATTTCCAAATCTAATGGAAACTGAGTTTGGGATCTGTTTATAGAAGCCGCTGAGTTCACGAAAAAAGATGGGACAAGGGAATGGTCATCACGTCCCTTTTGACATGCAACATTATCGGAAACAACTCTGAGGGTTTGAAAATACCTCCCCTTTGGCTTACATTTTTCTGTTAAGCTGCCATCAGTTGACCGTCATTACAGGAAAATAAGCTGGCTTGACTTGTAAACATACATTTGATATACTGTATGTTTTACTCATTAGTCCTTAACGTGTATATAATTACACAGAATCTGCTGTATAATTATGTATACACCTATTTTTTCACATACCTGCATGCATGAAAGTTCTTTAACTTTATTTGTTCAGCTTTCGTTGTCCTCGTTAGTAGCCATATGTCCACTCCTGAGTTAAATTCCTTGTATTTTTACACAAAGCCGATTCTGATCGATTTTTAAAAAAGCACAGTGTAGTCAAAGTTACATTTTTCTTACAAAAGAGGCACAGCGCCAATTTTAATCAACATGCCCGCTACTAAATCTACATATCAATAGACAGAATCTGATGCTAAACATGATCATGCACAAGAAAAAAACACACATTTTAGACTTTGAAACAGCTGCAGCTGATCAGTGGATAATAATAAAAATGTGTGTCTGCTCTGAGTGTAGATACTGAGTCAAGTCTTGTGCCCAGAATCCACTAGGTAATGCTAACCATAGCGGCAGATGTCTTCCACAGTATTCCCCTGCAGGGAGTTCAGTGGCGCACACACACAACCAGATCTGGTTGAGGCTTGTGTGTGGCCTACAGCACGAGCATCTCTGGGAATTCATGTCTGCTGCATAAAAAAACTGTTGTATTAAGTTTCATTTGCTCAGCTTTTATTACTGGACATGAAGTTGCAGAAACACTCAGATGCACTGATACTGAGTAGACTATGAGGCAGAGAGGCACAGGTGAAAGCAGACACATATGAAACACACAAACTTGGAACAAACAAACACACAAGTACACACACACCTGCCCGTCTCTTTAGGCATCTTTAATCTTTTCTCCTCTTCCTTAGCACTCTGTTTTTCTTTTCTTTCTCAGTTTCCATTGAAACCACCTCTCAACCATCTGCTCTTCTATTCAGCAACATCTTCGGCCCCAGGCCTTTCACCGGAGGTCAGAGAGTATGTAAATGCCCGTGCGTGCGTGTGTGTGTGTGGACAATGACCCAGCCGTACAACCCCCCAACACACACTTCAAACACATCTCACTGAGACCTTACACCGCGACCAGTCCGTCGGCATCTTTCAAGATGGGTGTTAGGTGCACGGAGAGGTGAGAGGAGGATGGAATTTATGTGTGTGTTTGAGTGTATGTTAAGTGTGTGTGTGTATGTGTGTGTGTGTGTTTGTGTGTGTGTGTGTGTCTCTCTCTCTGTGAGCTTTGTCCACTCACATCCACATAGCCGTCATTTTTTTCATACACAGGAGGATCAGGTCCTTGAAAGCAGCACAGACAAGCGTCTGATCGATACAAACAGTCCAGAAGTGTTAACGTCTGCTCGTCTCCTGAGAGTAATTCTAGCCTTTACTCTCATTGATTTCTAAAGGAAGGATCATTATGGGTGGCTGAGCTGTAAAACACTTTTCCCGTCATGGCTCAATAGTGGAGCAATCTAGCGTTGCCGGACATAAAGCTTTGAAGGACCGAAACACTCCAAAACTTTGGTCACGCTTCATTTCGTGCACCCTATATGAGTTAGCATCCATATGCTATGAAGATGAGTATTAAAAAGATTCAAACTGTCAATAAAGTTATCTCGTTACATGGACCATATGAGTTTGGACATTCCTGCTGCTATTAATATCCATGAACTATATATTTATTACCCACCTTTTTTTGGCCTCTCAAGGGCATATCAACACTTTTAGTTGTTCGCACGCTGTTGTCTATCTGTGCATCCAGTAGTTACAGAGCAGCCTCACTGTTCATTTTAGCTCCATTTGATCTCAACTTCTGAAGGAATTATTTGGATGATGCATTTAATAAATGACTTCATTCCCACAACCCATTCAAATGACTTTTCTTTTTTCTTTTTTTTTTTTGCTATTTCTGTGGAAGGCACAAAGAGATTTATAACATTTACTCCTGGAAGCTGTCACATTATCAGGGGAAATGCTGAATGGAGTGTCAGATTTAAAAACAGATAGTTATGTTCTTGACGTACATTACCTGATGGGAGATATCAGTTTGTGTTAAAAGTGAACACATAAAGATCGTTAGGACTCGTGTTTCCTGGTGTCAGATCCACCGTATCCACATCTGCGACAACAACCGGTGTAAGACCCCTATATTTCACTTCCTGAGGGTATAAGAGAATTTTTTTAATTCAGCACAAAAAAAGAAGAAACCAACCTGTGCCACTGTTTCAGAGGAAAGCGACTTGTGGACTTTGATCCGTCATGTCACATTTAGCATGAGGATTTACAACTCTCCTCCATCTGGGAACCATCTTACGGAAACTTCAATGGGCGGGTAGAGTTCTCCTCTAGTTATCCCTCCGTCTAGGGACGAGGAGAAGGAGGAGGAGAGGGTCCTGTCATGTTTTCGCAGACGGGTCATAAATTGGCAATACTGAGAGGAGGGGACTCATAATACCAGTTAATGGGTCTCCAGTAAAAAGCTGAGTGGCTGAAAAAATGTTTGAGCAGCAGCTACACGTTTCAAAACGAAACTCAACTCAACGAGCGCCATGAAAATATTTATTGTAGTAGATCATGTGAGTGAGATAAAGTGTAGGATAAAAAGGGGGATGTTTATATCAAAAACGCAGCGCAATGCAGTCTTCGAGGCTTATTTTTGAAGTTCAAGACCTCTCAGCTTTAATGGAACCGCTTTCATCACATTATTCTTCCTCCTTTCTACAGTCTAAATATACATGGCTCGCATTCAAAACATCTGCTTATTAATGGTTGGTCATTGCAAAGATATTAAATTCTATTATGTCCGTATTCTTTTTACAGCAGTTAATAAAGAAAGAGCCCATCATGTAAGAGGGCATCCCGGAGGAGAAGCACTGCTTGTTTTGTATGAAATATCAGCAGTCAGAGTCCGAAATTGAGCAATAAATGGAGCAACATCTGTGTTTGCTCCTCATTTCTCCTCAGGAACTGGACATTTGTTCATTCTAAACATGTAAAGGCATGCAACATTATATTAGGTTAGTCACGTAATGCAGATGCTGTTAATGAAAAATGAAAGGCCTGGAGGAAAGGGTGTGAAAGATGAAGTCATTTTTTGCCTTTCCAGAACCAAAAACATAAGAGCAAGAGTGCAAGGGATGGACAGTGTTTGTTCTTAAAGGTGTGTCTGACAACATTCAGCCCAGTTTGTGCACTAGCTAACATCCGTAACTCCAGCCAACATTGAAAGGCATTAGCAACATTCACTTTAGCTATAGCATTAGCAACATTAACATTTGCTAGCTAGCATTAGCAATTTCCGCTAAGGTTGTTGACATTAGCTAGCAAACGTTAACGTTGCTAATGCCAGCTAACGTTAATGTTGCTAATGCTGGATAGCAAATGTTAAGTTTCTAACATTAGCTAGATAACATCAAAGTTGCCGTTAGCTCACATTAGGGCAGTATTGTTGATCACTGACGAAACGCAGATACCACATGATACCAACGGTGTTACACTATTGACCCACAAACCTTGTTAGAAGCTGAAACCGACTGTCCCGATTCTTACACAGAAGTAAACCAATTATTTTGGACCAAACAAAAACATTTTAAATTATTAATTAACAATCATCAAAATAATATTTTTAAACAAAAAGAGATACATTCATTCTACATCTTTTCTTATTTGTTTGACCTTTAAAGAACCTTCATGATCTTAAACCCAACACCAAACTTTTGTCTGCCGAGGAAGATTGTGTGAAAGCTCAAGAACAGCGAGTAAATGGACCTTGTCGTGAGATTATCAACTGTTTCCAAGGTCAGGAATGAACAAGCAATCTTATTGTGTGTCTGGTTTCTAAAGGGACACTGAAGCCTATTAACCTTGGGTTTACACCTGGAGATCTGTTTGGCATTCAGGTGAAACAAGCAAGTAGCAACCACACTTCATTAAGTCCCATTATCCCCGTATTGAACAATCATTTTCAAATATCTCTACTCCTCCAGGACATGCCAAAAGTTCTAATTGTTGTGAAAACAATGGCCGCTGTGTTCCAAAAGAGAAGTCATGGGTTTTCACAAGGACTTTAATTCATTTTGAGACACCATTATAAAGGAATTTATTGCAAATGGTCATACAGTTAGATTTGGTTGAAACTGTACTGCTCTCTGAGGGAGCTCTCAAAGAATCCAAGCATCAACACAGATTTTGCAGGGAGAACTACATGTAGTCCCCCTCAAATATACAAACATTACATATCACTTAAATAAAAAGAGGAGGAGATCTATGTGAAGTTGACATGTGTATTAACATAGCAAAAGGTGCATTTCATCTTCTTGTTTTCATGCATTTTGCATTATTTTTTGTTTGTTTTTATGATTTAAAGTTATAGTCTGTAACTATATTTGCTAAAATTGTCATTATGATCTTACAGTAGATTGAGATACAGGTCAGCTGTGTAAAAATCCACTGTCTGTGGCTCCACCCTGTGGCTGTAATTTGATTTGCAAGAATCCACCACTCTCGGTAGAATACAACCAATCAGAGTCAACGGGAGTGTCTGAGAAGTGTCAATCACTCTCGTGCATAGCAGCCCGCCTCCCTCACACAGCGCATACTAGGCAGTGCCCCTCCCCCGCGCAGGTGCAGTACCTGCTCTTACCTGATCAGATGTGTTCATGCCCAAACTGTAAACAATGACGGAGAACAGACAACAAAAAAATGCCCCACCATTGCCCACGTCAAAGAGAAGAAATAAGAAGACTAAGCAGTGTTAAAAGAAAGAATTGGACCGAGCCAGAGAGAAAACAAGGATAACTATCATAGCGTCATTTCAGAGGTGGCGAGAGCTGCGGGATATGCAAGGACTCAAGAGCGACGCAGAGTAAGCGCCTTCTCTGCTGGACAAGTAAGGACTGCTTGATATATGTTTCATTCTATGTTTTAATGGTGGCTATGGTGGCAGCGGTTACAGTAATACTGGCAGTAGCGCATATCGCCGTACGATGTTGCAGTCGAGCTACGTAGCTTGTTGCTAAATCTAGCTTGTTAGCATACTAGCTAAGGTAGATTTCAGTATGCTCTGAAGTGGTTGATTGGTTTAGACAACTGATGTTACTCAAGCTTCAGAAAGGCAGCATGGTGTAGCACCGGTTAATGATTGGTAACTCCGTCTACAGCGATGCAAGAAATATTGTTTGTTTCTCGGGATATGTGACTCAGCATTAAGCATTGGTCAGAAAGAGTTGTTGTTGTTATTTTGAATGCGCCATCTTGGTTATCTTCTAAGGTGGTTTGTGGAAATATAAATACATCTGCACTGTTTCTGTATCTGTGTGTGTGAGTGTGTGAGTGAGTGTGTGTGTGTGTGTGTGTGTATGTGTGGCGTCAAAATCGTTTCAAAACAACCAGAGATGCACGCAGCAACGCACGCACGCATGATTATTTTGTTATACGTGCGTGCGTGCGTGCGTTATTACGTGCAGATTGTATTTCATGCGTAACAAAAAGCTGCGTACGTATGAAGCAGCGTGTGCACGTCTGTCTGTCACTGTTTGACAAATGTTGTTAGGCGTTCACACGTGCGTGCGGTCGCTGATTCTGATGCTTCGCAACCGGAAGTTGATCTGCAGCGCGCACACCAGTCCGCGTACACGCACGCCTCACGTAGTTGGCCTTTCATTTTAATCAACCAGGGGAGGCAGCAGTGAGCCATACTTTGTAACGTCGGACACTTGAAATGCCACAAGCCCGTGTGTGTTAACTGTGAGGAGAGCTGAGGTAATCTGCGGACTGTGACCAGTGATCACAACGGATATTTATTTGTTTTAGATCAGCTCGTTTCCAGCTTTATTGATTATCATTATTTTTTATCATATATTATGAAGTGTTAAATTACTTTTAATTGTTAATTTTCGTGTTCTGATTTTACTCTATTAAAATCGTGTGTAAATACATGAAATAATTGCAGTTTACTGTGCGATGATATAAATATTGTTAAATGTATAGCTAATTAATTTTGTGAAATTGTAGGCTACATTTTGGTGTTATTTCGTTTATTTAAAAAAAATATCATGACAATGAATGCATTCATCACTCAATTTGGGTATTTAGCTACATGAAAGAATATAAGAATATAGAGTTAGTATTATCTAGCGGTCCAAATGACCGCTTACGGCCGTTCTAGTAGTGTTTGAGTTCCGGCCCTTCTGAAGTCCAACTGATACTTTGGTCCAATCAGAAACATATAATTTGATACATTGTGACCAAGTGTTAAAATCTCTCTAGGGCAAAAAAAACGAGGATTGAAGTTGGTTTTCAACAAAATGCAAATGCATCTTTCATATTTATGTACACGAACAGGTATCTTATAACAATCCAAAATTATAACACCTACAACAATCATGAACTTGTCATGCAAAAGCCTATATGTCTGTATCTCGCATTGGATCGATTGCACCATCTACTGGATGAAAATGGAACACAGAACAACTACGCCACACGTTCATGTGCGGACTGCTGCGCATGGTGCAGATCAACTTCCGGCCGCGAAGCATCAGAATCTGCGACCGCACGCACGTGTGAACGCCTAACAACATTTGTCAAACAGTGACAGACAGACGTGCACACGCTGCTTCATACGTACGCAGCTTCTTGTTACGTGTGACAGAGTTTGCACACGTCATTTCCGCGTACGCGTAAGCGCGTGACAAAAATGTTCAATCATCTTCATGCGAGCGTTAACACGTGTGTTTGCATAAAGACGCATGAATGTTACGCGTAGTCACTACGCGTCGTGTGATTACCGCCGTGCAGCAGTCATCACGCGTGAACGTCCGCGTAAACAGGGGGCCATTATAAGTCAATGAGGAAACTACATTACACATCAGGCGCGGCTTGCTGCACAGGCGTCAAAGCAGGCGCGAGTGACACGCTCAGTTGATATGTGCGCATGCTTTTTGAAACGATTCTAACGCCATAGTGTGTGTGTGTGTGTGTGTGCGTGCGTGCGTGCGTGCGTGCGTGCGTGTTTATAACCCGTCTGGGTGCACTTCGGAATATGTTGGCAGGACGGCTGCTGAGTTACCATAGATCCTATCGACTCTCCCTGCTGGGGTTTCTCGGCTGACAGGAGGAACAGGCTGTAATGCTCTGAAAACAAGCCTGCTGTGGTCTGTAGATGGACAGAGTAAATGACTGGTAACATTAGAAGAGGCAAGGAGCCGTGTAGAGGAGAAAATAAAAACATTTGGCGAGATGAGGAGTGAGAGCGAAGACAAGGAAAATGACTGAATTCAGGGAAACTGAGAGGTGAAACAGCTTGTCATGAAACGGCAAAGATAAGACGAGATCGTTCACAATGTCCGGAGTGCGCCATGTGATAATCTGTCTCATCCAGCAGACATCTGTCTGAGTGAGACATTTAACACAAATGTACTCACAGAGGATCTTGATATGTTTATGTACTATCACGTGAAAAATGTTCACACCAATCCTATGAAAGCGTGTGTGTTAATCATTTTAGTATGTGTGATCAGTAGGCTGTAGACAGGACATGTTCGTTTGCCACAGGGAGGTGCTGGAGGTCTAGCAGCTAGCGCCTAGCTTACACCAAAACAGGAGGAGTAGCCTATGCCTTCTGTCTTATCTAGTTTAACGTTTGTGGGCTAGCTGCTTATTAAAATACAATGGATTTTTTATTGTTGCAAGGTACAGAAGTTAAGTTCAAACAGTTACTACAATCAGTTAAATCAGTTAAAAGTAGGAAGTTGATATTATAGGGTCGGTATTCCCAACTTCCAATTTAAATTCGACCCAGTGCGTTTGTTCACGAAATCATGGAGGCCTACTGCAAACAGATGTTTACAGTCCTTCTAGCTCCTGATTGGTTAGTTCAGTCACATGTGAGTGAGAACGAGTAAGTGTTGCTGTTGTGAAGCTGATCGAGTGTGGAGAACAGAAAAATGCTGCTAAAGGAAGTTATCCATCTCCATCCTGATCAGTGATCCGACCACCCCATACCAAACATGTAAGTGTGGTAGTTGAGGCTTTGGAGAATGTTTTGACCTTTTGAACTGTGCTGAGAAACAAATTAGCATGTTACTAGCCACGAAACAAATGACCTTCTAGTAATTAAAGTAATGTGATCACTGTCCGTTCTCGACATATGTGAGGAGTAATTCATTTACTTTTGCAAGTAACACAACAGTGATTAAGAGACCGTTTTTGTTGGTGTTCATTATTCAAATATTCCATCTCTGTTTAAAAGTGCCGACGGAACAAATGGTCCTCTCTGAACTGGAGAAATGTGGTCACGTCGGTCTATCTGTCCATGAACAGGTACATCCAGCGCCAAGTGTCCAGTGCCAAGTGAGAACTATGAGATGTTTATATAGCATGGTTAAAATAAGCATGTGGAGGATAGGAAAGCATCCTCGGCTTTAACAACAGAGTCACTGTTGCCTTTTGTTTTGTTTAACCATGGCAACAGCGTTGCTCTGATTTTAACCAATGGAAGCCAGAGCAGCGTAACCATCAAAGTCCTGTTTGGCGGGTGGATTGGACTAAAACACCTATCCAGAAACAGCCCATCTCTGTTTAACACAGGATTATGTTGGCTGTCCAAACCCAAACACTAAAGAGGAAGTACTGCCACCTGCTAGGGTGTGAGTTCTGGCCAGACAGGGATCAGCGAGGAGGACTCACGCTGATTCTGGCTGCCCAATCTGCCCGGGGTCATGACCTCAGCTTCGTCCCAGTACTCTGAGGATCTCATCCCTGCCCGGCCTCAGCTCTGGCCTCGTTCCACGGCGCTGTTTGTGAGTCGATCGCAAGAAGCCAGCGCTGGAAAAATCACGGGTGTGTGCAGCGTCTGTGTGTGGCGTTTAAATAAAAGTAATGTGTGTGGGCGCCAAAGCCAACAGATTTGTTCCTGATGTGCCAGACACACATCCCATTAAGCCTCCAGAGCCCATAAGAAATTAACATCACAAAGACAGCATCCTTTCTCATTTGACTGCACAGGTTTTTACACAGTGAATTGCCTCCGAGCAGAACAAACTACATTTTTAACAAAGAGTGAACTCAGCAAAATGCTGCTGTTTGCAGAGTTGTTACTATCAAAGCTCGAGCTGGAGGATGTGTATGAGCCAAATCGACTTTTATTTGCCAAGGCTGAAAAGCTCAACAGAAGAATATGTTCTTTAAGTCTCTGCCATGTAACCTGGTGTTTTCAATTTATCTCCTGCTCTCTCTGAATCCTCTTGGCCTCCGTCAGCTTTGGCTGAAGACAAACTCAGTGAAATTAAGCTTGTCAATTTGAAATGGACCCCTCAATCACGCCATCGCCATGGGACCGCTGGAGGAGGAGGGGCAAACAGCAGCCGCCATTAGCGAGCCTCTCCTACCAAGAATCTCTGAGGTGAGGTCATGAAAACTGTCACATCCAGATGAAGTCTGTGTGTGCTGTCAGTGGCGCGAAATGAGAACGCCCAAAAACTTTGCAATGTGTCACCGTGCTCAGTGCATGCTCGGACATCTGCACACAATTGTCTTATTGATCCGTGGAATACAAATGCAATGCAAACCAGCAGCGTATTTTTCCATTGATGCAACTAACATTACTGAAAATGACTCAAACGCAGTATGTAATTTCTGCTAATTAGAACTTAGAACTACTGGCCAAACTTTTCTTCGACTTTCCTGCTGTTTACTCAACTGTTTCCTGAGCACAAACCTCTGTCTACTGGGTGATGGACTTTTAAAGGTGGTTCTGTCTTTAGGCCTTTGTTCTCATCCAGCAGCCTTAACATACAACAGACACACTCGTGTGATTTGACCACACGCCTGCGCTCACTGTGCACTCGCGGTACATCCCATCCCATTAGAGTTGGAGTTGTGATGACCGTCCCTTCATATGGCCTCCTGCTCTCAGCGTTTCTCTGAGAAGAGCAGACAATTGCCTCACATAAAAAAAACACACAACGTCTCACACACTTGAATGTGGCACCCAAAGGGCACCAGCACTCCAGTCAGCCCTCTCTTTTCTCAGCATCCCATAATATATACAGTAAACACATGTCCAGCTCCATGCAGGAGCTGAAACCATGGCAACAGGGTCAGATGCAAACCATGCTCTTGACAAATGTATGAAAGACGAGACAGACTCAATGTGCTTGTCAAGCAGGAAACGAGGAGCGAGGAGGAGGAGAAGAGCAGAGGAGGAGGCGGCCATTTTCTTTTTCTTTTTTTCGCCTTTGTTTGCAAAAGCATCTATTGAGTGGCATTTGGTGTCATGCCAGATTCTCTCTTCCACAGACGGCCACAAAGTAAACTGGATTAGTCACCGAGAGGCCTTTCTCCTCTAACTGACAGCCAAGGAGAGCTGAAGACTTCAAACACATTCAGGACGTTTCTACCTAAAGACCAGACGCTTATTCACATGGAAATGCCTTTATCATCACTCTGAGCTTCCTGACTGTATGTGCTGTACATGTGAATGGGGAATGCGGGATTATAATGGTCAAGAGGCAGACTCAGTGAGAAGCTCTCTCCCAGTTTTGTTGAGCCAAGACCTCTTTGGTGTTTAATCATTGTTTCCTTTAGACTGCGGCCTCTGAGTGCTCATATAACCTGCTGCTATTTGTGTTTAGCTCATTTAAACTGTTGTGTGGTGTGTGCCTGCGACATTTCTTGTCATGGTGGTGCTTTATCAAGTGTCTGACTTTCAGTTTCAATTATACAACCAGTTTGTTCCTTTGTTTTATTATGTACACTATCAATGTATGAACTCACTGTAATGCTTGAAAGTCATAATTACATTCAAATCTCATCCAAGTGTCTTTTTCTCGTTTGTACCAAACAAATTAATTGACCAACATGATTCAAATGAGAGTTGTTCAAAGTCTTAGTTGTTTTAATTTCTAATATTCCCTGGAACACTGACTTATTATTCAATTCCAAATTCCATATTGGATTTCCATGTAATGTAAAATCAACTACATTAATTCTGCAAAAATATATCATTTAATGTAAAGCATTTCCATCATGTTGGGTTGATGTGATTAATGAAATAACTTTGGCTGCTGAAATTAAGTTCATGGTATTTTTCAAGTGTCATGCATAAAAATAATTCATTATATATAGATGTATTTTATGCATAATATACCTATGTAAGAACGTATATGTCCTTTGTGTAATTTATGTAACTGAAATACATGAAGTTTTAGGGACATTTTTCTTTAGTGTTGTTACACTTTGCCTCTGTCATGTGTGGTTAATTTAGAGGAGACTTCTCATAGATTCTTGCTTATTTTGTAAAATTCTTGTCACCTTTGTATTCAGTAGTCCCGGCTTTAGTTCTGTGACTTCTTGACATTACACTGAGTCACCGTGTCACACATTTGCATGATTGACGCCTAGTGGCTAGTTTGACATGTAAGAATTGATTTAGCCGAGCTGCTCTGCTGTTGCTAGCGTTTCTGAGTCCGGCATGTGTGAGCTGACCAATCAGAGGAGACTGGGTATTTGGGAGGGAGGACATAAAGAGACGGGAGCTAAAACAAAGAGTCTCAGACAGAAGAGGAATAGAATGCTAGTAATAACGCAAAATAACACTATGAAGTGGAAGATAAGCAATATTTTGTCACAAAGTGGTCCATACTTTGCTAGCAGCGCAGAGCCATGTCATGTGTTATTCATTAAGCCTCATCGCACCCATGGCCCTTTAAAACACACTCTTCTCTCTACCTGTGTCAGCCTAAGGTTGGTTTGGTGCTGGGTCTTTAGAAGGTGTGTGCAGCTCTTTGAATTACTCCATCAGTGAAGTCAGTCTCAATCATTGTAAGCAAACAAGTTACACCAGATACAAGAAATATGAAAACGTAAGAAATTAATAATTATTATCGATTCCTTTTATCTTTTTTTTTAATGTACTATTTGGTGAGGGAAACAAATCACTCGCAGAAAATCCACACTCTCCAAGCATCTTATCTGTGGTATTGATACCCTGGGAAGCCTTGTCTTTATGTATGATGTTTGTGCTAGAATACATAACTGAGTCTTCAGCCTTTTTAGATATTGTCAGGTATGTTGTACTGGAAAGCCTTTTGAATATTTCCCAATTGTAATTAATGTTCCTAAAAGTTGTAGGGTGTATTTTATAGATTTGCATTTTTCATTGTTAAAATATTTCTCAGATAAAGATACAAATCCATTTTAAGTTACTGTATTGTGGAAAGCCTTACTACTTTCATTCTACCTAAGTGCTCTAAGTTTTACCGTACAATGGAAAACCTTGTGCACTTTGCAATCTGGATATTGTGTTTTAATTTTACCTTTGAAGGAAAGAATCAGCAAAAGATCCACATACTCTTAATAGCTCCTAGCAATATAAATTGAGTAATGTTTCAATCTAACAGATCTTCATCAGGCATTGTGAAATTTGACTTTGGGTTTGACAGTGCCTGACGAAGATCTGTTATATCAAAACTTTACTCAGTTAAAATTGCTGGGAGCTATTAATGGCATGTGGATCTTTGGCCTTTAATACCTTTTTCATTTATTTTTTGACCCAACAAGTTTTTTTGGATGTGTGCACCCTGTTGGAATTGTTAATAGAACAACTGCATTTAAAGTTTTCATAATTTTGGACTTACTATTGGCATTTCATCGTTTGTGATGCATTTGAATGGAATCTGGCAATAAAGTTTCCAGAACTGTGCTTGTGTGTTTAGAATAACCGATTTGGAATACATCACTTTCAAGTTTTTAAGTTCCCCTTAACTTTAACTGAATAAACACATACGGTTTATCTGTAAGTTTGCATTGATTTAATTTAATCAAATATCACAAAGTTGTTTAATTCATTCACATTAACTGAATGATGGTGATGGTGATGGTGATGGTGACGATAGGACAGCGTCTTCTGGGAGACTGGGTGACTGACTGTTATCTGGCGCTGCAGCGACATCCGGGGAAACTGGAACGACTTTGTTGTTTATTCGATAGCTGGCCCTCTGACGTAGTGGTTGTACTTTGGTTTTTTTCTGCTCTTCTTTTAACTGTGCCACCTCTTTTATCTTATCATTCAAAGTGTTGATGTAGAAGTTTTTGACTTTACATAATCCAGCAACAGTTTCTTCATTCTTCAACTTCATATGCTGCACTGTTCTGGATTGATCCTGTACTGTCCTTACACTATGACTCAGCTTTCTTCTGAGGTTGGTAATTTTGTGCTTATACCCCCTCTCAGTGGTGTCATTCATCAACTTGTGATGCTTCTTGTCTATGTAAAGTTCTTTGAGTGCAATGATTCTGATTTTTAATTTCTTGTGGTCAGAGATCAGAGGCATGCATGTCTGAAGGTCCTCAAGAAATCTTTTCTGAAAGGTTTCCAAATGATGGACTCTGTCCTTCAGTTCCTTTAATCTTGGGCTCATACCCTCAATTTTATTTTTAAGGGTAGTTATTATTTTCTCTTGTTTCTCTTCTTTAATATCGGCCTCTTGCAGCAGGTGCAGTGTACCCATGCATTCAGAATTTGCCCGTAGGAACTTATCATTTAGAAGCTTGTTGCTGTTGGTCGCATCATTTAATTGAATCCTCAGCAGGGCATTGCATTCCTCTTCTCTAGTCAAAAGCTTCCTTACACCAGTCTTTTCCTTCCCTACAATGGCATACTCCTTATGTTTGTTTGCTATTGCTTTGTTTTTGTCTTTGATAGTTTCCTCTAACAAAGAAATCTTTTTCTGAGCTTTTTTGGCATCATTCTTAAGCTCTGTAATCTCCTCACGCAATTTCTCTGTCCTATGTATAAAATTACGGTGGGCAATTCCTTTGTCAAAGGCAGTGGCCTCTTTTGTTTCTATTTCTTGTGATTGCAGTGTTTTTATCATTTGTTTTGCTTCATCTCTTTCTGCAATGACTTCCTCTAAGGCCTTCTTTTTCTCCTGCTCCAACTCATGATACTGTCTATCCTTTAATTCGACTTGGCACTGATGTTGGTGTGCCTGCTCTTTGAATGCTTTGCATTGCTGCTCCAGCTTGCCACGAAGGTCTGCCTCCATGCAGACTTTTTCTTCTTTAAGGTCTTCATGCAGCTTTTTCATTTCCATTAACGTTCTCTTGTGACTTTCGTGACATTTCTCCAGCTCCTCTTTGAGCACAGCGTTATGTCTGATATAGATGCTTTTTAACGCTTTGTCGTTGTCAGCCTCTTTCTTATTGGACCTTAATTCCTCCTCTAGTTCTTTCTCTCTCTTCGTTGGGGATTTCAACTGAAGCTGCAGTGTAGAGACCTGCTCTTTCAGATTCTGTATTTGCAGGTTGCTACGAGCACAAGATTCTAGCCACTCCTCTCGTTCTTTCTTATGTTGTTCTTCTGCTTGGCTTCGCCTCCAGCGCTGGTACTTTTCAGAATTTGAACTCATTTTTGAAAAGTGAGTCTCAGTTTCGATTGTAATCGTATTTGAAACGTATTTGACTGTAGCCGCTGGGTCAAGTAAAGTAAACAACGTTAGGAAATGGTGATACTGATGAAGAAATAGGTGTGTGCTGTAACACAGTGTACCTGATTCTGATACTGTGGTGTTTGTGTGTGTATCACCTATAAACTTTCTGACTAGAATGTTTACCTGGAATGTTCAGTGTGTCTTTGATTCCAAGGCAAAGATCAAAGACACACACACACACACACACACACCAAAGGCTGGTCATAGGTACAATGTAGCATTACATAGAATGTTGCATGTAACATTCCGTGTTCCATGATATGTGTGTGTGTGTGTGTGTGTGTGTGTGTGTGTGTGTGTGTGTGTGTGTGTGTGCGCGTGTGCGTGTGTATGTGTGCATGCGTGTGTGTGTGTGTGTGTCTGAGAAGCCAGCTGTTGAGGCTCAGGGAAAAAAGAAAAAAGAAAAAAAAACTAATAACAGGTACCCCCCACCCCAAAAACAAAACACATCACACACACATCACACACCCGTCCCCCGCTATAACCCCCCCGACACACACACCTTAAACCACTCCCCCAAGGCTCCTGTTTATCCTGTTTACAGAACCCCGCTTCAAATCACCACCATAAGAACACACACACACACACACACACACACACACACATCTCCATACAATTTTAAACTCACTCAACATAAAATCCTAATCCATTGCACTCATTCAACTGTAAATCTTGTATATACTGCAAAGTAGACGTGACAGGCATAGTTTTAACTCAACACTTTCCCTTTTTATGATCTAGCAGCCGATACAGTTTGGTGCTCTTGAGAATTTTTCCACATGTTGATTAATGTGTGTTTACATGTCACATTTTGAGCCTCTCATGCAGCCTCGGCTGTGATGGTGAACTACTGTTTATTCAAGCCCAGCGCGGGGGGAAACCTTTCATCTGCCCTGCCACCATAAAATACAACCCAGTACCAGACTCAAACTGCTGGACAAACACAATAAACTCAGGATCACAAAGCGATCTCCACACAGGAAAGTCGGGATCTGCCGTCGAGTGGGAGATTACTGACAAGATTAGCCTGTGTTTATTTGGGTTCATTTTTACATGGAGGGCCACAAAAGACGTTAATAATGTGTTTTTGTGGTGGTTTGAGTGCCGTGACACACCATGCTGATGAAATGATTATTGAGTGTTTATGTGTATTAGTTTTAGTTTATTACAGAAAGATTTTAACTTGCGTGCTACTTCACCTCAGACAATTTTCCTGCGCAAATTCACTCTGAGCCGTGAGCAGAAATCACAGCTGGACAGCAGCAGATTTTGTCAAAAGGAAAAAGACATTTGGATGTTTTTCTCCTCTCATTAAGAACCCCATTAGTTCCCATTTAACCACATCCTCATACATCCTGTTGTGATCAAGGTTCTGCTTTACAGGAGACAATCGCATTTACAGGGAAAAAGAAAAAGTTTACTGCACCTAATAATCTTTACTGTGCAATTACCTAAAAACAAAAATAGGAAGGTGCTGCATGTGCGGACCATCCAGCCAGACCAGAACACCCGTCTGCTCTCCATCACATCCCTCATCATGGCAGCCATTTGTGCAGGCTCGTCTATCAGGACTGGTCCAGAACAAAGACCTGGCAGCCCCATTGCGTGTAACCCTATATGGGGACATGAAACGCTGACCTTTGACCCCACGTGTGATACAAGTGGCAGTGTTGTCCCACAGGTCAGCGGTAAAACGTGCCAAACACATTCCCGGCCTCCGCAGCAGCCGCGGTCCTGTGGCGTGTTAGAGCCGCAGCGGCTAAAACACTTGTGACATTTGTTTTTGTGTCTCAGCAAATACAACTCCCAGCAACGTGATGATAAGATTGACACAGCTTTAGGTAGTTTGGGAGTTTGGGGTTTAACTAACTGTTAATATAATACAGACTCGTTTTACACTGCCAATACACCCCATCATAGAAACGTTGCATTCATGGAGGACATCCAAATATTGTAGGATGTCGAAGGTGTGGAGCACAAAGTTATAAACCCACATCTGTTTCCCAGCCCTGCTTAAAAAAAACCAATACAGAGGTCCTGTTTGAAGATTATAATCAAACGCTTACATTAGAGGGTCGGCTCATCCAAACGCTTGTTAAAACTTAGTGAATCGAGGCAGGCAGACAGTTTTGGTTTTATTTGTCAAGGTTTTGAGATTTCTGTCTCCATCACAACTTAAGGGTAAATGAAATGTGTTTAATGGGGCTTACCGCGGTAAAATAATTAATCACAAATCAAATACAATGCAAATAATGTACAAGTTACTCTGGACGAGACATGCTCATCTCATTTAATCAATTTAAATCTCATTTAATAGACTCTTTCACAATTCTGAACTCACACTAACACACACCAGCAGTGTTGAGTCTGCGTTTTGATATTTACAAGTGTGGAACCAGTGTCAGCATCAGTCAGCCTGACACCACATGCTATTTATAAGGAGACCTCGGGACAATTTTCAGCTGTGTTTTTTAGTGACGGAAACCTGTATTTTAAGCCAAAACAAAAAAAATTTCCTCACCCTAACTAAGTGATTTTTGTGCCCAAACTTAGCATGGGCATGAGCATCATAATGTGACAGGAGAAAATGGTTAAATCGAACCTAAAGAAAAGCAAAGTTGCAACGTAAAGAAGAATTTTAACAGTTTTAACTTAACTGTGATTTTTGCAGAAATGTACTTTTTGACTGACTGTGTCGTATTTTTGGGTGGTAGCAGAAATCTCGGCAAACAGAATCAACATGGCTGGTCACCTCTTGAGTTAAAGTACAGATTTTATAATTTGCATGATTTATGTCGCAACAACTCCTCCGAGGTAATGTAGTGTTTGTCTCTTCACGGCTCAGTTTCATCCCCCCTCTGTTAATGGCTGTTGTACTGGATGACTCTCTGGCTAATAGTAGACACCCTCTCAGGTTTACAGCTTACAGCGGTACTCAGACCTGCGAGTGCTCTCTCAGCACGCTGCCATGGTATGGACCTGTAAACTGCAGGGGAGGAGTTTCAGTGTATGAATTGACAGGCTCTTTAGCAGTGTATGGTTTTATTACTGGTGTTGGTGGTGGTAGGGGGCTGCAGATGAGGGCTGGGGTGGAGAGGGGGGCGGGGTTGAATCACCTCCAACAGTTCCGACAGAGCAGGCGTCATGTTCTGGCATGAAGACCAGTTTCAGTTTACCAGCTGCCGGATTCACTGCGGCAGAACGGAGGGAAAAGAGACATGCATAATTGTATGCATGTTTGAACACACACACACACACACACAAACGAAGACATGTACACACATGCATAAACTAAACTAACCGCACAGCAACATCTATGAACAAACACATCTGTATTCAGTTACACTGTTGCTCACTGTTTCAGTCCATTTTCCTCCAGATGTAGTTGGATGTTCTCCATCAGATCATCATGTGAGAACTTACATCTGTCCCTGAAGGCCTCAGGTTACTGCCCACCTGATGTAGTTGCTCTCTTTTCCTCTTTTCTTTTCTTTTTTGTATGTTTGTCACATCTCTAAAATAAATCGTCCATAATCAGATATTCATGCACTGAAAAATCATCAGTGTTGATGTAACACAGAGGGATGGTTTGGACACCAACACTGTCCGTAGTTTTAAACATGAGCTGCAGGTAAAAGTTTAACCAGCTCTTGTTAACACTGTCCATCACTCCAAACATGTCTGAACGCTGAAAATGTTAAAGGAGCAGTTCAACACTTTCCATGCATATGTAATGCATCACTTGATGATACTTATGTAATTGAACAAGCTGTGTCTTCTGGGGAAATGTGAGGGTAAAACTGGCAGAAAAGGTGATGGTTTTACTTAAAATTAGTAATCAGTAATTAGTAATGAGTAATCTGGTCTGACGATGCAGAAATCTAAATATGCGAAACGCGAATCAACTCAGTAACATTCTGCAGATGGCGAGAAAACCATCTATCGTCAGGTAGATTTAGTTTGAAGAAAATCGAACACAGTCAGGTTGCGATTTTGATTTATTCGACATGCAAATAAGGAATATGAGCATCTTTTCTTCCTCGTCTTTTTGAATTTCACTTGCAATGTGTCATTTGAAGCTGAGGAGAAACTAAATAGTGCTCAGTCCTCATTTTTATTCATCGTTTGGCAAACAGCAGCATCCCATCTCAGAGGCTTGCTCTCCCAAAAAAATGTGCTTATGCTTACCATGTTTGTCCAACAGAAAGGGCTGGGGCGTCTGAGACGTTTGTTCACAATTAATCCATGTACTAAATTCACAATTATACTCATTTGTATTCAACACGTCTTTCCCTCTCGATCACTATAATTGCTCCTGGTTTAAACAGCCCGATAATAGTTTCATCAGAGAGCAGACAGCGAAACTGAGGTGAAATCCATAGGGAGCCCAAAATAAAGACATGGAGCAGGCCTTGTGGATGGGACCAGGGCCAGATGACGAGAGAGACAGAGGGAGAGAGAGAGAGAGAGAGACAGAGGGAGAGAGCAGTCGGTGTCCCTGTAAACAATAACACAACAATATTAGTCCATCAGCAGGGAGCTCTGCCTCTGAAAACAGCCCGGGAGTGACTGGTTGGATGTGTGTGTGGCAGGTGGAGGAATTTTTAGAAAAAGGAAATGGGGGGGGGGGAAGAAGGACTAACAGGATGACATCGAGATGAATGAAACAAAAGAGCAGCACCAACAGAGAAAGTGGGGAAGAGATATGAGAACGAGTGGAAAATGGAGAGGAATCAGTGAATAAGAGAAAGAATTCCCCTCAGACGTTCTCCTTGATTCCCATCCAACACATTTACAATCGAGGAAGTCTCCACTGACTCGCTGCTGCTGCTGCTGCTCCCTCCTCCTCTCACCTCCTCTCCTCTTCATGCTGGGACCCCCCTCCCCACACACACACACACCTCCCTCCTGAGAAAGTGGGACTCCCTCCCTCCTTCCTCCTCCCTCCTCCCTCTCTCTCTCTCCCATCTGAAGATTTAACACAGCTCGGAGCAGAGCTGGCAGTCACAGTCGAGCCCTGGATTGTAGCAGAGACTCACAGAGAGAGAGCAGCCCTCCTGCAGCCTGTTACAGCCCCACCACCATGGATGTCAAACTGCTCGCGCTGACGGCTTTGCTGGCCGTGGCCACACAAGTGCCAACCTCCAACGGTGAGTCCAGAAGAGGAGATTAATTTATTTGAGTGTTTTGCAGAGACTGTTTTTTAGGGTTTTTTGGTGGATTTATGGATGAAGAAATTTTAGCTACATGAAATGTTGTAGTTTTAAAGATGGACAAGGGATCCTGTTGCTTCTATCACTTTGTTTCAGTACATGCTCTGTAGGGACTTACATTTCTGGATTTCTGTAAATGAATTAGGTGAAGGGCTTTTATCTGAAAGAAGATTCCTTTTGGCTTCATGTTTTAACCTCTTTTTCATTATTAAAGCTTAAAAGTGCACGATGTAGCTTTTAGGAAGACATTTTAATCAGATAAGAAAAATTTTCATTGGTTGATTTTTTTATGCCTTAAACAAACTGAATAAACAAACTGATCTTAAAAGACAGCACAATTTCATACTGTTTTACTTTGTTTATGTGTGGCGGACCCCCTGGAAAAAATGATATTTAATAGACACAAATATTTATTTTCCAAAACTACATCGTGCCCCTTTGAACAAGACAGAGAAAAATCCCTTTATCACAAATCCCTTGTTGCACTTGTGGCTGTTTAGCTCAGCACTTCAATACTATCAATTCTTTTGTTAGATCGCATGTGTTTCAGACACGGAAAAATAGTTTGCAGAGAGTTGACTTTTATTCCCAAATGATTCATCCACCATCGATCTGTGGTGACTACATGACTGCTGAGGCTGAAGTGATTAATTGATTAATTGATCGGTTGATTCACAGAAACTAAGGCTGCCACTTTTTAAAAATGTGTCAATGTTTTTTAGAAAAAGTGCTGAAACTCACTGGTTCTGCCTTTTCAAAGAGGAATTTTACTGGTATTCTTGCATCCCTGACAGCAACTTTAATATACTTGGATTTGGTTGCAGAAACCTAGCAGCTTGAGGATGGCAGCTGGGGCTCTGGGAAATTCTGAACTCTGAATTTTATATCCAAAAAATGACTTGTTGAGAAAATAATCAGCCAATTAATCAGTCATAAAAAAGTTTGGGTTTGTTTGGCCCTAGGTTGCCTACAGGTTCAATCAGAACATAATGATCTCCAGCAGCTTTTTTTTTTTTAAATGAGTAATAAATGAGTTATAATGTTGAAATGTTTTGGGCTAAAATGTTTCACTAAAAGAGCGCACTATGACCCCACATTAATCTCCCACATGTTAACCTTGGTAGGGAGACACGCCAGGGTGTTGACTCGCCTGGCCTGCGTTATGCTAAGCTTGTTGTTTCGGCCCCAGTGAGACCCCTGGTTGCATATTAAAGAGTTTGGGCTAAATGTGTGTATTTGTCCTTTCCCTTTGCTTTCCTTTAATTAGTTTCTAATTAGGGATAAACAATGCAGCGGTGATAGCAGTGGATGCTCGCCTCTGGCCCCGGTGCTGCATGCTGCATAATGATCCCTTAGTTTGCATGAGAAAGGAGCCTGAATGGGTGTGAATCATTAGGCTGATATTAGTGAGGATTTAGCCATTTGTGGCAGGACATTTGGTCTTACATGGCAAACATGCATATCAATAGGAATATGTTGAACCGCGGGACAAAAGGTCTGTTAGCTACACGAGATGCACTTGATTTAGGTCATTTTCTGTGTTTATCTGGGCAGGAAGTGGCTGATACAATGGAGGAGTTGTTGCAACTTGCGAAATATCTGGAAAATCAGCTTCTGCTCTGTGAGCTTTCATGATTTATTAGCACACTCTGTAGCCTCACTAAAGCCTTAATTTATTGTTTTTATTTTCATTTTTTCTCATATAAAGTTTATTGCCGGGTGTTTCTCTTCATTGTTTCACTGACATTTTTACAACCAACAACAATTCTTTGAAGAATCTGTAAACTGTAGATTTTGGAAACCTACAATCAGTTTGTAATTACATGTGCTCAGAGTTATTAGTGTGCATCTGTGGTCCTCTATGGGCCCCAACAGGCCTCCAGGGAGGCACAGGGGTGATTTGTAATCATTTTAAGAATGTACTTGAGGTGATTTCGACAGAGGCCGTCTGAGCCGCTGAGTGCTCCTTCATAAAAGAGGCAAATATTGGAAATTGAATGTGGAGGACCCTTCTGCATGAGAGTGACCGGGCTGAATGCTCTGAGAGTGAAAAGCTCAAATTCTGTATGTGTGTGTGTGTGTGTGTGACACTGGTCATAAAAGGGCTAATCTCTTTTTAATGAACATGTTGTTCGGAGCAAAAGCAGGTAAACTCATACGTTCCCATGCTTTGTGAAGCCCTGTTACAGTAGATTAAACATGCTTTTAATTTGTGCACTGAGGGAAGTGATGCAGTTAATCACACCTGAAGTGAAGCAGACGCCACAGTGTTTGAATTTGGATTTTAATGTGAGGTGATTTAAATGATTTAATCCTCGTATGAACCAGGACCACCCCTTCTTCTGCCTTCTACCGAACAATGACTAAATGTGATAGTTTAAAAGAAATTTGAGGCAGTTTATCTCACAGCGGCCTCTTTATTTACTTATGGTGATAATACCTGATAATACAGTTCAGTTTATTTTTTGTGAATTACTGTGAAAAAGAACACGTTTGTGAGCAAGCCGGAAAATGCTTAAATACGATCAATCATCCAACTCACACAAAACCAACTTGATTGATAAATAGCGCAACACGTGAGAGGAAAAAACATGTATCTTTGATTTAGGGGAGAACTGTTCCTTTAAGCTTCTAATCAATCAAAGTGAATTATTGAAGCTAACTCTATAAATCTATTCAATCTATTTGTTAGAATGCAGTGTATTATTTCCTGTCTTGTGGTTTCATGACTTTCCATTTTCACTAACCAACCAAATTGATGCTAATTTGTCGTCTTCCTTGTTGTGTGTTTGCAGCAAAGCCCATCAGTCTGGTAGAGCGGTGCTGGTGTCGCTCCACCCTCAACACGGTTCCTCAGCGCTCCATCAGAGAGCTCAAGTTCCTCCACACGCCCAACTGCCCTTTCCAAGTCATGTAAGTCGATGAGAGTAAAACCTATTGTGTGATCTCTCCTGATGTGAGCGACTGATGGAGGATTATGTCACTTGTTTCATTTGTCAGAGTAACAAGTGAGCTTTGTTTTTATTGGACTTCCATGCTTAAGAATACATTTTGTCCGGCCAATAACTGATTGAATTGTGGATGATCCTCGTTGGGTCAATGCGCAGTGTTTGTTTGGACTTGTTGAACCCCTTGAAAGCATGAGCCCCTCAAAACAACATGAGTTTCATGTGTGGAAACTAGTTGTTGAGGTTTTTTTTCCCACCAGCAGTAGAAGTACATAGGAAGGTTGTGATGTGACATTCGGACAATAATGTCAGCTCTCGGCACATCGACTACAAAAGTGCAAGTGACATCTCTCTGGTCTTATTATCTGTGGTATCTCTGCTGCGCTGTGTGAGTGCGACCTCTCACCCCGAACATCTCCATAGTGAGACGCTGAGAAAAAGTTTGATGGAAATTTAAAAAAAAAGAGCTAAAAGGAAAATAGTAAAGGGGGAAATATAGGAACACTTGCTACAGTCCCAAATCATATTTTTCTTGCACAAGTCATGCAACTTTTTCTCCGCCCAAGAAAGTTCTGTCTAAACTGCAGTCAGTATCCAGACTTTCTAAATCTTTAATCTGGTATGTTCAAAAAGTATGACTAAGAATTGTTTACTGAGATTCAGTCAAATAAATCAAACAAAAACATCATTAAATCTTTCTTAATTTCTGCTTCAGCAAAAGTATGAGTAAGAGTGAAATTCTGACATTCAGGCTACAGTAAACTAAAGTGAAAACAATAAATAAACACAGACAACTTCAAGATGAGTCATCAAAACAGTGACTCAAGTCACAACGACTCGAGTCCCCACCTCAGATTTTGTTCTGATTAAGACGCTGAAAAGACGCTGAAGAAATGAATCCATAAACCCATCCTTATTTTATAACAGATTATTATTGAAAACTCCATAATGTTGCGTTTTTCTTGTCATATAACAGCCGACCTCTCTGACTGAACTGCAAAAACTCAAAATCTTGCTAAGTAATTTCTGATCAAAATATTCTTGTTACATTAATATAAGACACAATCACCCAGAAGGATTCTCCTCGATTTTTATATGCTTACTTTTGTACTTCTTCTTAATTTTTCTCAAATTTTGTCTATAAAGTAAGATTGAACAGTGAGATAGACTGCGAGTGGATGTGTGGTGTTAATATCCTTCTATTCTTTCCTTGATGAGAGTTTAAAACAACACGATCCTCTCAGAAAGAGGAAAGCGGTGACGGCCGGAGCTCGAGGGGGCCGTTCATGTTTTGCAAAGGAAGCAATAATTAAGGGTCAAAGTGATTACCTTTGTGTTTCTGCTGACCCCCTGTGTCCTTTATCCACTTTTTTTTTCTTTATTTCCCGCCTAGCAACGCTGAGTATAATGTCACTGGTCTGGAACACATTAACCAAAAAGCCTCATTCATTTGTTTGCAATAGAAAACAGGACGGCAGAAGCCTCACAGCCAAAAGGCTAAAAGGCTGTGGGGCTTCTGCCAAAAGAGGGAGGGGGCGCTGGTGACTGTTGGAAGGGGTGAGCGAATGGTAAAAGGTCAGAGAGGACACGGGGCGCTCCGGCCCGGGCCACACACTCCCTCTAACCTCCCTCCAGAAAACTGCCAGAGGAGTCAAGAAGTCATTCAGACGAGGAGCCCGCGGAGCTGCTCCTATATCTCTATTTAGGCGGATGAAAGAGAGGCAGTAACACTACACCCTCTCTCCCCCCCGCCTCACCCCTGTGTCCCTCATCCTACCCCCTCCACCCCCACCCGTCCGTCCCAGCATGCTGTTGGTATTAACTTGCTGTGAAGTAATTACTACCTGCTGCTCGTGGAACTCCGGCCCTCAAATTCCAGCCAAGTCAATTAGGGCTTCAGTTGGTCATCCAGTCAAGCAGACAGATAAACAGGATGAAGGGAGACACATCAAAACAGTGCCCGAGCGGATGAGCCGGCCACCACTAATAAAGTCAAAGAGGAGGGGAAGAAGGGGACATCCCCGGAGGAAAAGCAAACACAGATCTTGTTACTGAGCTGTTTGGCCTCCTGACTCACATGTTAGTTTGAGGGATTTGAAGCTGATGCCTGGACTGATGCTCCTGAGCTGCTCTTTTAAGTGCAGAAGCCATTTGCCCATTTGCTGTGTGGATCTATATGGGGTGAGCAATCGGGGAGGTGGGACATTAGGGAGGTTTGGGGGGGGGGCTCAAATTGAATAAGAAAGCGGTGAAGAGGCGGAGAGGAATGTGTTGATTTGCGGGGTGGTGTGATGGAGAGCTGGAGGGAGGAGAAAGAGCAGCAGTGAGGCGAGACACCTCTCAAGTTGTTAACTCTCATACACGACCTTTTGCCACCGAGGTGTGAGATCCACATGTTCTGAGCGGGGGAGACCCCGCCGGCTGCCCCCAACAGGGTCCGATAACGGAACAAATCCTCTCCTAAATATTTGGCTCAGCTCTTCATCAACGGGGCAAGAACACACACACTCTGTGACCGCAGAGCTGTTCATCACACAGCGCAGATCAATCTGAAATGCTGCTTCAGTCCCATAAGACACACAATATATACTCAGATTGACTCAATTGATTAATATCTGTCTTGTGAAATTAAAAATGTTTCCAAGAATTTAGGAGAATATAGGTTTTTATCACACTGTTCAGAGAAAAAATGCCTTTATCGGGTGCACTATATAGTTTTGGGGAAGAAATAGTCTCTTGAAGCTGTGAAGATGTAATTGATCATTTAAAAAATAATTAAACACCACATCCAAGATATTTGATATATAAGCAATACAAATAGATAAAAAGAACAATTAAACATTTACATTATTTATCTTTATTTACTTATTGATATCAAATAATGGCAGAGAACTGTTTGTTTTGTTTTTTTACTTTTGATTTACAAGAAAAGCCTCACTGATTAAAATCTTCATTTTCAAGAGATAACACTAATACACCAAAAACAGAATTAAACAGAAAATACAATTATGATGTATAATTGCATGATTAAATATTCTAATCCAGTCATTTACAAGATCTCTTCCTACATTTAACCCAAACAACACCTTAAAGACAAAGTGTGTCATTTCTGTTCCAAGAAGTCTTTCTATAAAATCAAAAGTAGACATTGTAGCATGGGATCATGGGAGTTGTTGTTCCTTATCAAACAACCATCACTGCTGATTAACATGTATCTATGTGACTCGGCCACAAATGTTCATGAGCAAAAGAAAGCTTTAAAGTTTTATTCACGTTACGCTTTGTGCACATATCACCGACGTCTGCTGATTTAAAAAAATACTAAAATCCTGGAAGTTCTAGTGACGGGCGACCAAATTAAGCACACCATTACCTTGAGTAAAATAACACATTTCAATGGGTTTGAGCATCATTGGCGACATTTGGGATATAATGTCAGTACACAACTCAACATAATCTCACAAAGGTCTTGTCATCAAAAAACATATTAATCTAGAAACGTTGCATGTTATATCTTTAAGACACCCCAACAGTGATGGAGAACATGCTTTTTGGACTTGTTACTGTAAATCCAACAGAGACCCTATGAAAAAAAGAAATCACAAGTTTTACCTCATCGCGTTGATACCTAGAGCTTGTTTCCAGCGTCCTGATATAATCATGACAGGTGTAATCATTTCTGCACTAATGACTATAAATGCAGCTTTGAGTGTGTGATGTGTGAGGTATCCTGTCATGAACATATTTTAAAAACAAAAATCATTCATAACTTTTACACCAAACCAGCCTGATCAATGATCAATGACCAGTGTTCCTCCAAACTCTACATCAAACTATGCGTTGAGGTGTTTTGTGTGCAGTGTAGAGACAGCTTTACAAGCCCCTCAGTCCAGTGTGACCGGCGACGTGAGCCCCTCCTCCAGCTGCCCCTGAGTGGAAACAGAGAGCCGGGATTTTTCACCACCGACCAGAGGGCGACAGCATGTTCTGTGCTCTAATCCTCGTGGATGGGTGTCGTAGGATGTGCTGAGGTTTTCAGAGCATAGTGGAGGTGTTTCTGAGCGCAGCCTTCACAAAACAAATCAGACGTTATCCCGACATATCGCGCTGGTTTCAAGAGTCGAATCATAAATGGAGCAGATATTTGTATTCAGTGTTATGATCTGCACTAACAAAGGAAGTCAGGTTTCTTACTTGGTTAAAGATAATGCATTTAACTGATGTTAAAGGTGCACTATGTATTTTTAGGGAAGACATTTTAATCAGAAGAAAATGATCGTCATTAACTGATTCTAAATGAACAAACTCTCTTTGCATTCATGACTGATTAAACTTTATAAACAAACTAAGGACAACATAGTTTCATACCATTTTACTTTGTTTATATCTGGCGGACCCCTGCCACCTTTCTAGCTTCAAGACAGTGTTCTGGGACTTTGTTTTCCTCTGAGAACAGCTTGTTTATTCTCATTAATATTGTATATATTAAAATTCTGAGTTTAAATTTCTTCTCCAAAACTACATAGTGGCCCCACATAGGGTGATTTTTTACGCTCAACATTAGGGGCACAGCTTGTTAGAAAAAGTAATCCTCTGGTTATAACTGGGATGTGTTGTAAGATGTTCTGTCTCTCTCTGGGAGATTAAGTTGAGCTTTTGTTAAAGTGGGCTTTCATAAAACACACGTGATATTATTGTGATTTATAGGCCACGAAGAAGCTTAACTTTAAGCTGTGTCTTCATGGAATTATCTCTCTTTAACTTAAACAATGTTCTCCCCTCACACAGCATTACGATCTTTGCCTTGGGGAATCATAAATGTGACTTATGGCGCCTGTAGGTTTAAAAGACCATACCAGTGGTTTGTGTGTTCAGGTTTAAGAACTGCAAATTGCTTGTAATGTACATTTCTTCCTACCATTATCCAAATTACAGGTGATGGTGGGTTTTTTACTTATTATTCCTGCTTTCCAAGAAGCCATTGTTTTCCATTTATTTCAGCAGTTTATGCGCAAAGAGAGTTGAAACTTGTTAGGGAAAGGTAATCCATCACAATGATGATTCGTCACCTTTATTTGAAATCACTGTTATGTTTATTGATGCTTTAAAATTATGTCGGTGCATTCGAGGACATCTGGAAGGAGGGTAAAAAATACTCCCACTGGGCCGCGAGCTAACATTGAATCGATGGAAGGTGATGGATATTTTGTTGTGATGAATTACCTCGATGCAAGATCCAAGTTTCAGCGAGGGGATTTGTTAAGGTACTGACAGGAATTGAAGTTGGGAAATCAAATGTATCTCTTTAAAAAACAGAGGTTTTCAGACTGTGAAGCATTAGGGAACCGATGGAGAGTTGAAGAGGAGGTGAGGCAGGAGAGACACCACATGAGACAAAGATACTGTGTGAGATGAGATGCAGTTAATGTCCTTTAAAACCCTCGTCAGAATGCCGCTCTCCGCTCCGCCAACAGAGAGCTACAGTAGCTTGCGTTAGTTTAGAAATGAGAGTCTAATAACATAAACTAACGACCGGCTTCCAACACAGTACAGAAGTTCCACAGAGCCCTTTGACTTACACTTCACTTTGTGACGATGTCTTAATCTCCTGTTTGCATCAGAGTAAACATCCATAAACCCAACTGGGAATCAGGAACAGACGACGTTCATCTGAACTCCAGGACCTGCCTGACCATTTTCACGTTTACAAGAACTGCTAATAACTAATTCGGCCAAATTTGTATTAATATATTTATTGCTATTGTACATTTAACAATCAACACAATGCACATATATATTTATAAAGAAGGAGCGGGGGGGACTAGGAGTGCTGCACCCCCTAAAGCAAGGCTGTAACATATGCTGGATTTACAAGAAGGTACAAATAGTTAAGAATTTGTCAGAAACAGCACTTAACAAAGTTTATAAAATTCCTCCTTAATCAAGAACTCACAGAATTGAGCAATTTTATAGTCTGGGGAATTTCTCTCCCTCTTCATCTCCTTGCTGTTGTTGGCTGTAGCTGATGCGGCTGCTTTGACCTATAAAATTTTGGTGTTCACATTCGTAGTTCGCAGCAGTGCAGAACCTTCTCAAATTGTTGTAAATTATTTGTTAGTAATATTAAGATACATGTTTTCCTGGCCATTCAAATTAATACAAAACACAAGAATGTTGTAAATATATAGACTGACCGCTCAGCAACCCCATCTGGGACTTCCCTTCTCCCTTATCTTAAAAATCCAATAAATAAATAAAATGAAAATAAAAGTTTAAAAAAATGATAACAAATAATAAATAAATATTATATATTTAAAACACTCAGTGGTGATAAAGAGCATAAACAGTCTTTTTAGATGTTTTGCCAGAAAACACATAAAATGAAAATAGATCAAGATAAATTGGTATACAAAAATAATTACAAGAAGAATTTAAACAGATCTGGTAATTAGTCAAAAGAATAACAAATATAGGCTAGAATTAAACAGAGTCTAGTTGAAGTTTACTCCATCAATGACAATGTTATACTTCCTGTTTACATCTCCAAAAGCATCGGGAACATCAGGCATAAAGCTTAGAGCATGTCTACAGTTTTTTTTAACAATTGACTTTATTGATCTAGCACCATCTAGGATCTGAGGTAAACCAAGTAAATTCACCTGTGTGGTCCTTCAGAGGCAGATTATCACAAAAACAGTTTAGCTCTCTCCTGAAATACCTGCAGAAAAAGAAACTAACCCTGTGTGCTCATTCGAGAAAATGCCTAAAATGGAAACCAATACAACCAACTACAGAACTCGAATGAGCTCTTTTTAAGGGATCCATGTTAATTAAAATGTGAGTCACATTTCCTTGAGGTTACTGGGAGGTCTTGTTACAGTTTGGTTGAGCACACAGCTAATAAAGTAGATACAATCTCTGTACTGGACACCATCACCGGATGTTTGGCTACAGAGAAAGCCCCGAGGCGAAAGTGTTGTCCAGTACAAGTCCCTAAATCTGATTTATTACATGTGCCGAGAATACTTTACTTTCTCTCTATCTCTCATTTACTAAAGCAAACATAAATGTTCAAATGGGAAAGTAATTCATCCATTTGCATCATTTTAGTGGAAACAAACCTAACACATTCTACTGATTTCCCCCGCAGTGCCAAGCTGAAGAACAACAGGGAAGTTTGCATCAACCCGGAGACCAAGTGGCTGCAGCAGTACTTAAAGAACGCCATTAACAAGTAAGAAAAAAAAACCTCCTCATCACTCTCCCCCTCTCTCTCTCTCTCTCTCTCTCTCTCTCTCTCTCTCTATCTCTCTCTCTCTGCAGACACAGCGTTGCTGACACAGAAATGAAATACAGCTCTCTTCTCCACTGAGTTTAGATCTTACAAAGAAGACATAAACCACCGCTACAAATGGCCAACATTGCTCAGTTTCCTGCTGACAATTCCTCTCTGAAATCACTGATGTGGTTGATGTAGGCCACTGAGTTATTACCTGTGAAATGATTAGCATCCAGCGAGAAACGTAATAAATCTCCCACTGCTATGTCTGCTTCCTTCGTTCTCATAAGCATGTGTCTGAGAGCTGAGACTACGGTAGAGTCAGATGTTGACAATTCTTTTACCCTCCCTGCTCGCTCACAGTAGTTGATGTAGCTAATCATATGATCATTGTATGAGGAGGCGATTTCCACATCGTTATCATTACTAATTGTACATCAGCGACGGGGCTGTCCTGGCTGAGCAGCGTTGTGGGTGAAAAGTATTCATAGTAAAAAAAAAAAGTGCAGCAGCTCATTCAGTTTTTAATGAGCTATGCAGTTAAAATGTGTGCATTCCTCATAAAAAAAATGTCCCCCACATGTCTGGTGGTGATTATGCGAGGCTGCATGTCCCGCTTCTTAAAACACCATAAACACTTAAAGCACAATGTGAAAACAAATAATAAAGTAATTTACAAGGATTTATGAGATTGTTTACTGTGTTGTTGAAGGTGCAATATGAAAGGATTTAAGGACGAAATAACAGTTTAGACATTATGAAGTCTATATAGGCTCTTGTGGAGTGCAAAGATATCCACTGGAGTTAGCATGCTAACCAGCTAGCCCCAACCCATCACGGTCAACATTAACACCCTCCCAATTCTCTGGACTCCCACTCCAGACAGCTAGCTGCATGGCTAACTGAGCTAACTAGCAGTTACAGTTCGCAGCAGATAGTGGTTACTCTGTTGTTATGCTGACCCCTTTTCTTATTGAATATGAATTTGACGGGCGGGCAATTCTTACGTATTGCACCTTTAAGTCACAAATTGGGAGCTATCGCAGTAATTTGAGGCTGGCATGTGTCAGACTGTAAAACTTCCTATGTTCTGTCTTCTGTACAGTTTCGATACACACAGTACTTTGTATATCGAGTACACATCATAACTGCTGGGCCTTGTGTTCAGTTTTCCCACCAGGTACTCTGAGCAGTTGGGTTTTATACACAGCAAAGACATGAAAATGGCCAAAACTGCAGTTACAGGGTTCAGCGTGGGAACATAGCTAAGTGTGTTAAGTGTGTTTGCACTTTATAGGCGCTCATTATTAACATTAACAGTCCTGAATGGATGGAGTGAGAGTAACTTTAAAAACTCTTGTTCACGCCAGAGTCCTGTGTTGTTAGGTAGGAGAAGGATTGCCAAGAACGTATACTGTACACTGGAGCAATAAAGTGCGCTTACATGTATGTAGTGTGTCTGTGTGTGAAGAGGTGTTCTTAAAGAGCAAGGGAACATGGCTGCTCTTTGTCACAAACACGCTTCATTCTCAGTCAAATTCACTCATAAATAACTTGTATATGCTATGATGTTCACCTATCACAACTGTTTGCCGACACCTGAGGCCCCTGACGTGTCCATGACTGCACGTTAGAACAGCAGTTCCTGAGGGGCCCTGCTGCTCATTCATACTGTATCCTCTATTACACGCGACGTACATCACTGGCCTCTTAGAAGTTACGTTTGTACGCTGGAAATGTTTACATGTTTTTGAAAGGAACCATTATTGCTATTTGGCAAAGAGGCACTATAAGGAAAGAAATTCAGAAACTCAGAAAAGTAATATTTACAATATTTAGAAGGTAATGATATTTACTTTTTCCAATGTTTGAAGCTAGAAAGGTGGCAGGGTCTGCCAAATGTAAACAAAGTAAAACAGTGTGAAATTGCGTTGTTCTTCAGGGTCAGTTTGGTTTTTTCAGTCATGAAATTTAATCAATGAAGATTTTTCTCTTTTGATTAGAATTTCTTCCCCAAAACTACATAGTGCACCTTAAAGTACTAAAAGTGTAAGAAAAAGTAAATTGTACAATTATTTATATGTATATACTGAGAACTAGTGGTTGTCTGATTACCCGCCTGTACTATATTCATTCTCTGAATGTTTGAAGCAGTGTTCTTCTTATTCCGATGGCTCCAATACAGCATGCAAAACAAGCAAAGGATCTATTAACTTAAGTTAATCAAATAATACAATCAAATAATACAATCAAATAAATGTAGTGAGTAAGAAAGGACATTGTTTATCTTCAAAATGAAGTGGAGTGGAGGTATAAAGCAGCAGAAAATGGAAATATTCAAGTAAGGAACAAGTACCTCAAATTTTACTTTTAACTTATTACAATAGTTGGGTATAAATAATTAGCTACATCCCGCCACTGATCATGCCATACCATTCTCAGTCTAATAAATAACTTCTCCCTCTGAATCTTTCTCCAGGGTGAAGAAAAACCGAAGACGCAATAACAAGAAGAACTAAACACAAGAAAAGACCTGTGCCTCGTCAGACCTGGCGCCCCGGGTCGAACCTGTATACCTCCCTGTCACTGTTATGGATGTATGTAAACACGCTGTATGTACCCGTCCACCTCTCTGGACCGCTTGTAGAACCAGCACTTCACCGCCAAACTGTGCCATACCCAATGCCATCGCTCCCTTCCCTCTGGACACCCGCGCACCTCCACCTCCACCTCCACCTCACCATGTCAGCAACAAGTGCAATTATACCTGTGGATTCATGCTGATGTCAGATATGTGTGTGTGAGTGCTGGGCAAACGGCACGAAAGACAGAGTAAGTGTGTGTGTGTGTGTGTGTGTTTGTGTGTGTATGTGTGTGTGTGTGTGTGTGTGTGTGTGTGTGTGTGTGTGAATGTGCTTTACAAGAACTAACTATATAGTTTATCCTGACTTAACGCAGCTATAAAGGAACAATTTGAGCTTTCCATCTCACACACAAGGCTTTGTGGGTAATGCTACCTTCACTTCCTGTCAAATTAACTGTAAATATGAGCCGCTGAAACAGCCACATAAGCCTCCTCAGAGGACTTTGTTGGCAGGTTTGGCTAAATAGCCCAAATGTGGTTTGGAAAACTGAAGAAGTGTGTCATTCACAAGCGGAAAAGTGAAAATGATCACTTATATTCACAAAAACACACTTCCTTTTCACTTTAACCATGAAAAGAGTGAAATCAGATTTTATTTTTTTTGTTGATCTGACATTCATTAATAGCAAATATCTGGGACTGGGTTGGCGTCACAGGCTTTAATCTGAAAACTTCCTCTGATATGAGGTGAAACTGGCATTACTCCACGACTGAGAGCTCGAGGGGCAGACGCAGAGAGGCTGGCCATTAGGGTCACAGGCAGCGACCAATCAGGGCAGGCCACGCTGCATCAGAATCTTGAACTGTCTTCCAGCTTCAGAAAACAGATGGAAGCTCACACACACTGCTATAAGAAACGAGCACTGATTTTATGGTGCTATATATTCAGTATGAGGGGTCAGAGCCATCGGCGTAATTATGTTTCACTGTTTATTTTATGCAAGATTTAAGATGGGATGTTGTGACCTCTGTGTCTGAACTGAAACACACGTCACACAATATTTAAAGTGCTGTTGTTAGAGGCTGATGTGAAAGATGAAAAGGAAAGCTGATGTAACGTTAGGGCCGTAAACTGTACTGACAAAGACTATAAAGAAGTGGAATAAAACACTTATCAATGCAGCTTTTTTTTTTTTATTGGTTAAACGTATCGGTAAACAGAGACCAAATATTTATACAACGAAACATGCAACATGAAGAAACCTCAAAGAGCATGACTTTCAATTTCATTTACTGTTGGAAAAAAGGTAGAATATCACCATAACTCTTAATTTTTCAAATCAAAGGGACCGGGTAACTGTATATCGTGACAACAGAGCAATTTCACTGCAGTATTTTCGTACCAACACCTGTCCTTGGTGGGAACAAAAAGCTAATGAATTGTCACATGAAACGGCGGAATGATAGATGTCACATAGGGAATGTCCACGGTGGCAAAAAGAACGTTTTTGATTATCTTTTTTATATATATATATATATTTGAGCCACTTTATTATCAGATGTGTCTTTCAAATGTAATTGTTTTATTTTTATATTGTGTATAACCTTACTAAATGTTTTTTTTTTATGCAATGTACAGTAGACAGTAGATACTAAATGAAGGCTAGTCCATAAAAGGCAAGAAAGAGTGCTAAACTTCATTTTTTTTAAAGCAACATTATGTAGAAATTGGCATTTTGTGTGATTTGGCACCCCCATTAGTTTTTGAGTTCAACACCACTGTCTGTAACAATTTGTCAGACGTAATGTAGGTGCTGACTACAAACAAAATTCATGACATTATAACAATGCTGTGTTGAAAACTTGTATGTTGAAGTAAACATGTATGTAACTCTGTGATCGTTCCCTCTCACTGAAGTTGCATAGTGCAGAAACAAGTGATATAGACACCATTCACCCTGTTAGAGGAACACTGTACCATCAACATGATTTTGAAGCTGTTAAAATAAAGTTACATAATGTTGCTTTAAGGTTTCATGTAATATTTCACGTGTATGTTATGGTTTGTTTGAAAGTATGTTAAACACAGTATGCAACACATTCCTTTACCAAAGGAATTAAGAAAAAGCTATTATTTCTTTCATCATTATTTTACAATATGGATTAAAAAAAAAAAAATCAGCAAATACAAATCAAATGTCCTCCTCCTGGTTTGTTGTTTGCTGTTCCCTTATCAACCAACGTGAACATGTATTGAAGGTGAGCCGAGTAACAGTCGAACACACAGCGACTGAAGACAAAAGCAGCTGTCGTTGTGTTACATGAGTCAGGAAACTATTCAGCCTCGGCCCACCAGTCGAACACTTGATTCGATTTTTACTGAGGTTGATGTATGATGTGTCAATGGGCCGCTGAGCCAAAACAGAACAAAACCTTTCAGTTGTGACCGACATGTGCTTTCAATCTGGACACTCCCAGCACCCCACGGGCTTTCTTTTCAATTTCACTCAACTGCTGCCATACCGCAGAATTAGAGACTTTTCTTTTTTTTTCTTCCTAAAAAAGTATGTTCTGGTGCTTTTTGTCGCTGTTATGGTCTTTTGTTTGTTTGTTTTACTTGGTCTACTTGCTGAGTGGTTGATAACCGGTGATAATCATATCAATTTGCAGCTAATGTTGCAATAATCCTCTAAGTGTGATTCATTTCCCATTAATGTAATAGAAGGTAATAGACATTCATTTCATGTTATTACACTAATTTGTTTAAACAGGTTGCTAAATGAGGTTAATTGGCCCAAATGGATTGATATACATGGATAAATGTCTTGTATTCGTTGTGTAACACCACAACCCATTTATTTACCTTAGAGGAAAGTCTAGAAAGTGGATTGTGTTGTCACTTCTGAAAACTATCTATTGTATAATGTGATAATAATCTCACTAACAAGGAAAAGATATTACATTACCTGTAACCACACTGTTAGCAGCATTTGTTACATTCCCTTTTATATTAATTCATTTGTTTTATTAATTAGACTATAAGTGCGATAAGACTATAAGTGTTTAGTGATGCGGGCCCTGTTGAAACATTTAACATTTCGGACAGATATATAGACTCCTTTATCATCGCACAAATAGACCTTTCACAGGAAGTGTTTGTGCGCGGACCGTTTACACATCCAGGTCCACATTTACTCGTCATTAATGTGCAAATAAATAAATCAAAGAGGTTGCATGTGTTCTACTTTGGACCCCGAGACAATGTGAAATAACTTTTATTTCTTTCGAGGCAGCTTCTGACACATGTTCTTCATATACGTGAGATGTATTCCTCGCTGTATTGTCACTGTTTGTACACCAACAGGCAGTATTATAGCCATGATACTCAACGCCCTTTTTCAATAAAGTCATATGAAAAAAATCAGTTGTATGCGATCGTGTTTTCATCATTTTTTTCAAACATGATGTGTTAGAAACCAACTAGCAAATCCCGCAGACATGGAGCAACATGAGCATCCCACTGGAGTCGAGTTTCTACCCAGTATTCACTTTCCTTTTAGCTTTGAGAAAATATCTGATCTTAAGCTTGTTAGATGGTGTTTTTGCACTCAGTTTGTCTGTGAAGTGTGTGCAGTACTGAGGAGCTGGTTAGAGCCGTCACTGTCTATATGGTGACTGTCCCCAAGATGTTATGTTAATAAGGCACTAATCTGCAACAGAAAAAAGAATGGCACTTGAATTAACTTTTTAAAATAGTGAGGAAAAATATTTAAATTGATCTGGCAAGACACAAAATGGTGTATGAAACGTTTAAGGTTTAAGTTTACGTTCTAATGGGCACATTAGTGCGAGCAAAGGAACAAGTCACGTCACGCTGTTATAAAACAACTCATTTTGTTCCGGGAGGAGGTGGTAGTTTTAAAGGTTGTTTCATCTGTCGAGGAATTACATAATTTGTCATTTAATTTCCGAGGTTTGGTTTATCACAGTCACTGTATCTACAAACTGATTAATGATAACGTGTTGTATTTGTTTTCCAGACAATATCCACTGTTATAATACTGTATCTACTCGTATCAGCTACATACGGAAGACCAGAGGGGCAAGTTAGGATTATTTTTTTCTGTCTGATTATTTTGTCAGTCTGATGTAGAGGGTTTTCTCTCCTGTATTTATGGGTTAAGAACTGGTGAAAATAGTTTTGCCAGGATAATCTTTCTGAGTGCCTCACTTTTCATTTTATCTGGGAAAACACAGGATTGGTTTTTTTTCAGAAGGATTTTTTTTCATTTGTTTAGCCAAGTGATTTTTTTTCTTTTTCTTCTTCAGTGGATCAACAGAACAAAAATGAATTCCTCCCTTGCCCCTCGGGGGCTTCCGTAGCTACAGCCAATAAATACTACTGCTGGTTGTTTAAGGTATACAAAGCAGTTGGTGACTGAAATGTTCTGAAGTGTAAAAGTGACATTAAGCATTAAACAGGCAATATCTAACTTATAAAATACTTTAAGCAAGACCACAATCTTTACCTAATCATAACCAAAGTGCTTTTGAATTCTTGTCTCCTAAACTTTGTGTACCCAGCATCCACCGCGACTGCCTCTTTACAATTTATGGCCGTTAGAAAACTGAAGGATATCCTTGCTCGAAAAAGCATCACGATTATCCTGGCAGCATATTAGCAGTATATAAATGTAAGGCTCAAAAATCAAATAATGTGCAAAAAACAGATGCACGAAGAAAAAAAAAAAAGTCAAGTGTTGAATCTTAGTGTGTAGCCTATTTCATATTAGAGCATGGTCACCCGATCCTGGTCCCAGAGGGTCCAATCAGGGTAGGCATAGTTCAGACAAATCTTAAGAAATGATGTCGGGGTTCTGGACAGGTTTGGTCACTTCCATTGACATGATGCTTTCAAGTTTGTTTTTTGACAATAAAGTGTAAAAATAGTTTAACTTGACATTGTGCTTGACATTACACATACTATTTCTTGTTTTCGCCGTGGCCAATATTCATGTGCGATTGTATGTGACAGCGTAACACAGACTCTAACTCAGTGCTTTGTCTTACATTAACTCCGTCATGCTCAAACCCAGTTTCGGCCGCAAAAAACAGAATGCCTGTCCGTCAGGCTCAGTCAGATTTAGACAGAAAAAAGTGGACCGGGTCGCACTCTTTTTCCACATTACAAGAAGTCAATTGGTTGAATAATAATAATAATAATACCTTAAATATCACTTAATTTTTAAGGTATTATTCCTTAGAGTTGAGAAATGTCTCTCTTTCAAGAACTGTCATGAGGTGTTATCTACTCACTTGATGGTAATATAAAGTGGCTGCAGCCACCTTACACAGGTGGAATAAGTTGTACCACAGACCGCGAAATTCTCTTTCCACGGAGAGAAATAAATCACAGGGGACCAGACTTCCTGCTGTGGGTTCTCCAGAATAAACCAGCTCAAACAGAAAAGCATCAGCACGTCAAAAGCTCACGCAAAAACAGCTTTGAATCGTTCGGAAAAAAAGGCTCGATAAATAATTCAACAGGACTATCACTTGACATTTTCCACCTGAGGACTGAAACCTTATTCGGCGAATCTCTTTCCAGTGAAGGAGTAAGGGAGCGAAGTTACATGTAATGCCCATTAACCTCCCCGCCTGATATCTTAACACCTGCGGTTTCAGAAGTATTCATTTGTGCTGGTTCATTACTCGTCCTCAGCACCAGGGAGCCCGTGTAGTTTTAAAAAGCTGTCAGCTCTAATAAAGTGGAACCATGGAGAGCGGATGAATTTCATGGTACAGCTCTTACCTCTGACCTGTGTGTGGATGTATACGAGGAACATGAGACATGCTTTGGACGTGGACCAAGCGGTTTGGAGGGTGAGAGTTGCATGTTTGGTGCCTGTCGGGTACATTCATGAACGATTATGGGATTTCTCTGCAGTGCTTACTCAGCTGAGACCCGGCCATGATGGAGGCGGCTGACATACACGCAGAATGTTTATTGATATGTATTTTTACTGACACATTCCTCTGATCCAGTCCAGCGGAGGAATTTAGACGTTTTTTACAGTAAGAGTGAGGCCCTCAGGTCGGTGTGTGAAATATTCTTAATAAAACTAGATAAAACATTACAAGTCAGCGGTGACTAATTAAACAAGTCCAGCGGGCTAATTAGAGTCAGAATCAGACGTGAGATGTCCAACAGAGGACGATAAAAGCACAGACTGATGAAGCGACATATCAGCAGCGTAAATGTTGACACAAACGGTTCAAGGGAACACTGGACCTCACACACAGTTCAAGGAGACAGCGAGGGTTTGCGTGCACTGCACACAATACACGTTTTGTGATAGAAGGTATAATTGGTCATACTTGGTGTGCTCTCAGTAAGCATAACAATATGTTAACATGCAAAGTGTACGGTCTAAAGGTGACACAGGGACCCTTTGGGTGGTCAGTAACATGATGCACCCATCTGCATTCAATCATTTTTGATGAAAATGTAATTGGCAGTGTCCGACTTACATGGACTCTGAAAGATTGAGATTTTGACTTTGGAGCAAATCATTTCCACACACTGGATGAATGCACTTTTGACATATCAGAGGATTGAGCAATGATGATAACAACTTGTATGGCTCAGGGTTTTAGAAAGGGAAGTGGCATAGTGTGGCAACATGACGGAGAGTCTGCAGCCACGCTAGCAGCTCGGTGAGGCTGTGTTTAGGCACATCACTGCTTCGAGCTAAATGCTAACATTGGCACTGCAATGCTCGCCATCTTAGTTTAGCATGTCAGTGTGCCAATTAGCACTGAACACCAAGTACAGCTGAGGCTGAAGAGAACATGATTATTTTTACTATAAAAGTGAGTCACAACACAAAATTTTGCCTCAACGGTGGTGCCTCATGAAAATAAAATAATAATGATAATAATGCACAAAATTGTTTTTCCATTATAGATCCACATCCAGGGAAAGATTAAGATAACATATTAAAGTGGAAACAGACAACTAAATCTCTCGCCCCTGGTGTTCCTCTGTGATATTGTTAGCGAAGCTGCCGTAAACACAGTGTTCTCAACATTAGCTAACACTAGCTGCCTGGCTACTATCCAAAGCAAAGGTTATAAAGGCTTATAGGAAACCAATTTATACACAGCTGGTGTCATTTTTCTACAGCAATTATACTGGACAATCAGCATTTACTTCATAAGTGATAAGAAAAAAAAAGTTGTCTATCACCAGTTTACATTTGTGACTTTTACTGTTTGCTTTTGATACTGATTCTGGTCCAGACTTCTACTCTGCACCTGCACTGAACATAACAGTCAACTAAATACCTAGAACACAAACATATATTTTCTGTAAATCTCCTCTCATATTGACTCGCGACCACATGAGAATGACTCTGCCTCAGTCAGCACACTGCAGCCTTCAACTCAAATCATCTGAGACAGAGAACATAACCAGGCCGGACAACAAATTGCCCGGCTGATTCGGTGGTGCAGGTTGTGGGTAATCCGCCGTGATTTGAGGCTCTCAGCTGTACGTCTTTGAACAACTTAATACCCGGCCGGCTGAATGGAAGTTAATAGGAAACATGTTGGCTGTAAAACCGCACGGGGCAGTGCGTGTGAGAGTGTGTGTGATTATGTGTGTGCGTATGTGTGATACGGGTAGTGACATCGAAGTATGTCAGTGGGAAACTGAGCACAGTTCCTCCGGCTTCCTGAAGAAAGTTGCCGTATGAAAAGAGAAAGGCCAGGACAGGAGACGCTAAAGATCAAGTGAACACACACACACACACACACACACACACAAACACAACACTAAACAAAGACTTAAGACCCTCAGAAGCAGACGGGAATGTGCTGTCAATCATTTTTGAGTTCTCCACATGTTGAAGCATTGGACTGGCTCATTCTGTGAGCTGACCACTCTGTGATCCTCTCTGTGACATGTGCCTCAGTCCCTCCTCTCTCTGACTCTGGAGTGACCTTTCCATATACGTGCAAGCTGTCCTTCAGCTTCAGCTCAGCACACACAATATCAAGAATCGGCATCAACAAACACAGCCTCAATAAGACAGACGAGGTCGGAGTTGTCTATGGTGATCGCTCTTTTCATTTTAAAGAGGGGAGAGACAAAGGCACTGTAGACAGAAAAGAAACGAGGACGATAGAGTTCACAATTCCAGCCATCACAGAAACCACATATTCTACGAGACACATCAAACCGACGGGCGTTAGTGTAAACAGCTCAGGGGGGTTTTGGAATGTCCTCAGATCCATCACAGCCGAGCATTCAGTGTTTCCCTAACCTTGGAGCAGAGAAAAGGGTCACGGCAAACGCTATTGGAAACAGGTCGATCACTGTTTCCACACAGGGACGTCCCTTATGTGTGGACGAGAGACAAGACGGAGCAGAGGGGGGGAGAAGGAGAGAGAAAGAGATGAATATCATCATTTATCAGCAATGAGTCCCGATTGTTCCCAAGCAGAGGAAAGGATGTAATACATCTCTGTTTATTAGCATTTTCTGAAAACCGGGGGCAGTCATCATTCACGGCTCATTTTGGAAGATGTCACGTACAAAAGGCTCGCAATGATCCCCATTTAATGAGTCATTCCACTGAGATGCAGGACCGGGCGGGCTGTGTCTTTGTTGCCTGGTTATCAGCCTGCTGGCATTTAACAGACAAGCATCATTAACTTGGTGAAGAGTTGACTTCCCAGCTATTTCCTTTTGTAAGACAGGCCTGCCCTGCAGGCAATTACTGCTGGACCACTCGGACTCCACTGTAAAAGGTGGCAAACGTTTTTACAATTCATTCACTGTTTTAGGGTTTAAATGTTTAATCGTTTAAAGAGACTGTGCTAGTGCTATTTCATGAACAGTAACGCCCTTCTCTCATGTATGTGTGTGGGTTTGGTGCTTTGTAACGAACTGTGCAGTACTTTGCTCTGTCAGTGTATATAAAGAGCATTCATTCATTCATTCACCCCACTCATTCATTCATTACTCTGACAGTTCCACATAAGAAAATAATCATGTTCAATGGTTTAATAGACCTTCTAATTAATACAAAAGCATGTGCAACTAAAGTAACAACTTAGCAATTGTTCTATAACTAGTACAATTACTCAAAGTATTTGTACTTAACTTGTACTGCGTTCACATTATACATTGCTCCTTACAATGCAATGGAAAATATTGTACTTTTACTTCATGCAATGAGAGTTCAGCTTCACTTACAAGTTATGTGGGGTTTCCTGTACAATACATATAATTAAAGAATAACATTTGATAGAATATTAGAGATTAAACCAACCAACAGTCAAAAATGTTTATAATTTGCTGCATCTCTAATAAACAACCGAAACGCTACTACGAATGCATCAGTAACAGGAGTGGCACGCAGTAGAATGCATACCTCCACCAAGTCACCTGTAATTAAATCAATAATCCAATTTAATATAAAATGTATTTAAATCCACTAGATCTGGATTGTTATTTGGAAATTGTGTTTAGTCATGGAGCCATCCCTTATTCAAAATCCAAGTTTTGTGGAAATCCGTTCAGTAGTTTTTGTGTAATCCTGCTGACAAACCAACAAACAGACAAAGGTGAAAAAAAAACAACAAACAGATAAAGTACCGATGATATCTAATGCCCACAGGAATCATTTTCCTGCATCATGACTACTTCTATTTTTGATCCCTCCCATAAATTAGTGCTAATCATACATAGATACTATTTCTTAAAGGTGCACTAAGCAAAAGTAATAAAAATAATCAAACAAAGAGATTTCTTGATACGTTGAATAGTTTGAGTAAGAGCTAACATTTTAAATGTGCTTAAGAGCCATGTGTTTACATTTGTAAAAAATATTACATATATACATTTTTTTTAGATTTAGTTCCAGTATTTGTCTTTAATCAAATTATTCATTATTTCAGTTTGTAAGAAAAACATGAAAGTGATCACCTTATTTCCAAGTGAGTGTTACTGAGCATGTTGTAACATAAAAAGAGAACATCTCTTCTGTTTCAGGGAGGAAGTGCTGCCTGAATGTGTGACTCAGGTTTGAGTATTAGATTAATGATGGACACTTTTTATAGCGTAACTCCACGTAAGAACGTTTAAGAGTCTGGCCTTTGAAAGCGACAGTTCTCTGAAGTCTGATGAACCACGGAGAGAAGAGTTCAGGCAAATCTGCCAACATTTCTCTGAAGCACGTCATAATTCGCTCCGCAGCTCTGAAACAACATACATTAAGTCCGCTGCTTTGTCTCAACTTCCTCGTTGTTTACCATCATTATTGCTTCTAGTGTCTGCCGTGTCATCTGTTGAGGTTTTTTTTTACACATCTGGGGTCGGAGGAGACGGTGTGAATTTTCTCCACGGCACTATAGGAAGCTCTCCATCACAGGAGTGCTGCAGGGGGAGCAGACATGGGAATATCCATCTTGTATTCAGCAGGATGGAGAAATAAAAAGTATGTTGTAAGAGTTTAGAAAAATGTGCACCCACCACATTAAAAATAAACCTTTGCTAAAGTAAAACTGCATTTGTAACATAATGTTTTCATTTAGCAGGTGGGTCCTCTGACCTGTTTGAAGAAAATGTATATTGTACAAAACTAAATACAACATTAAATTACATTCCCCACCCAAAAAATCATCAGGTGAAGCTTTTAATGGTTTGTTTTCTGGTTCAAAGCCAATATAAATGATTGATAATGTTACAAAATGTGTCAGTATCTGTGAAAGCACCAATTTGATCGAGGTAACGACAAGCCTGGTTCCTCCAGTACAGTTTTTTTCAAGGCTTTAGGCTGGAGTAAAAGACAAACAAGCTCCTAACATTTTCTTTTCAGTGTGGTTATTGGAGTAAGACATCAGATTATATTGGACTGGACTTTCCTGGCTGACCCTCGAGAGGTTACGTCTTTCTCAAACTCAGTATGGAGTCCCGATCGTGAACCCGCTTTACTTGGGAAAAGGGCAAAGTGAAATGCTCATATGTGTTTCATATGTTCCTGTCTCACATGGCCTCATTTGGTAGGTGTGATGTTAAACACAGTGTATGGACACATGGGCGGACACAACAACAACAAAAGGAAGTGACCAAATGAAAACACACCGAACGAAAAACTCCCGTCAGAGTTAACAGTTATTTGATCATGTCAAATCAAATTTTCAACACATGTATTTCAGCAGTGAGCAGAGCACTGCAAACAAAGATCTTAAATCAGGACTTTCTCATTGTTTGAGGCTGTAGACACTACAGAGCTTCTCATGGCCCAAACAGAAGGCAGGGTCACTCAGCGTGTTTGCCAAGAATTCAGACATTTCTTGACCGCTCATTTTGATGTGAACTTGAACCTGAATCATGCAAATGTAAACGCACTACTGCTGTGTGGATTCTTTTGGTATTCCTGTTCTGGGTGCAGTAGCATCAAGTTTAGAGATGCAGGCTTGTTAACTGTAAGGTCACCGGTTCATACCCCAGACCGGCTGAGAAATGTGGGTGGGAATTGCTCTGAGACTTTTTCATTGCGTCATCAATAATACTCTTGACCCCCATCTGTTACAGCAGAGCTGGTCAGTGGCCAATATGTGTTTTTGAAGAAAGCTTCAAAGTGTGCATGTGCTCAGAAAAAGGTCACAAGAAGATTTCCCTGACTGAGTCCAAGAAAGTCTTAACAAAGGTGTCGCTGAGTTGCAGTTGCAACATCGTCATCATCAACAACGTTAAAATTCTTTAAGATGTTATGTTTTCTTATGTTGTTTCTTTACGTTAATTTTTTGTAAATTTTATGGTGTGACAACTCTGGTCTGGTTAGGTTTAGGCACAAAGAAACATTCAGTTAGTGTTCGGAGGAGATCATGTTTTGCTTGTGGTTCTGTCACCACAGCCACTGCTGGAGAATGTCCCGACATCTCATTTAAACTATCCAGTGGTTTCACATCTACAAATGTTGAAAAGCCATCTTGGACAGTGGTCTCTCTGGCTTGGCAGCCATTTCAGCCATTTGTAAACACAACCACTAACCCGTCCATCTCCAGACATGACAGAGAGCTCATAGAGATCTGACATGATATCATGTGTTGTAGAATTTTGATATGATATGCGTGAAACAAACACATTTGATGATTTGCAGAAATGTAAAATGCTAACATTTTGTGTTGGCAAGCGGGCTAGAATCTGATGTATTGGCTGTAATAGCTTGTGAGGGGAGTAAATGAACTACATACAGAGTGACTGATCATCTTTTTTGGTACCGAGAGGTATCATGAGACAGGATGGACCGGGGCTAACTTGTTAGCATGCTAACTTTAGTAAACATCTGTACAACTATTCACATTCTGTTCATAATCTTAGTCCAATTTTTTAAATAAATTAATCAAAAAAATTATCACTTTAAATAACTTGTTGGCTAATGTTGACATCCAACAACTTTGGAGCTAACATGTGTGTTTCCCATCCAGGTTTAGACATGTGCTGATAATTAATTGTATACGTTTCATAGTTGCATAGCATCAAAACGGAAACGTATCAAACAAGAACGTTAGCAAGATTGTGGTTGAATGCTAATGTTAGCTGTTAGCTGTCTAATGGAAGCTAGTTGTTAATCAAACCTGTGGTTTTACCTTAAAATATGGTCCGATGTCCCTCAGAATGAAGCTATCTGTTGTCTTTACAGTTGCTATCAATCAGGAAGCAGTCCAACAACTGTCCAACATTGAAGCTAATCTCGAGATGTGTAGAATCAGAGAAGATAGGCACAAAATACAACAACTTTAGCGCCATTTTCATCCATGTCGGCACTAATAATGAGAGAAACTAGATTTATCTTCATTTCAGATGATGTTCACACACAACTGGACAATGGGCTCTAGAGCTACAGGGTGCAGCCATAGAGAGGTAAAAACCGTATCAAAATATTCTCTGGCATCGATGTTTTCTTTTGGTTTTACATCAACAATGAAGCACCTCCTTACATGGCATCCGAGAATTGCCCGCTATAAATAAGAAGGGAGCTTTTCTCCCCCTCCATCAATCATGAGAATATTTCTCAGGACTGATGGCTTGACAGTTTTATATTACAGACATTAAACTGACACCAAGTGAAATACATCAACCACTGGCCCTGTTGGTTAACCATGATTCATAACATGGAATTCTCAACATTTGTTGGACCCATTCAAAGACACACTCATACACGTAGGTACAGTACACTGTGTGTATGCAGCATAATGAACAGCGGCTTCATTTAACAGTGTTATCTTAGGCTTCAGATTTATCAATTTGCAGTTGGTAAAGTAATAACTCAAAGTGCTCGCTATGGGTGGGAAAGTACAATAAAACGCCGCACTGAGAGAGAAGTGAGCCGTGACTCCCTCCTGTGGCGAGACAGGTCACATGATTTGACAGCCGGAGAGGGATGTTACATAGGTCGAAGGTTGTGGAACTACCTTGGGTGGCATCGTTTAGCTTTTCCCTGCAAAATCCTCCCTCAGGGAGCCATGAGCAGACTTATAATAGATGTGAACTAGGAAAAAACGCATGCTGATCTCCCAGTACCCCGCTTCGACTTGAAATCTACACACTATTCCCCTGATGAAGATCAGGGTGCACTGGGAAAGAGCTGGTGAGAGATTCTGATGATGAGTGTATAGATTTAGAGCAACAGACAGGCGGTGGCCCAGCTGGGTTTCGGTAGGCATGGGAGACTTTCAGGACATGTCCACTCTAATGTGAATCAAGAGTAGAAATCAAGTCCTCCCTCCAGCTCTCATTTTTCATACACTTATGATTTATTGGTAATTGATGAAGAATAAAAGATTAGATCAGGTAATGTTGTGGTGGTTGGACATTCCAGCTGCTGAATCTGACTCCTTGACTTTCACTTGTATAGAACCCAGACTTTAACTTTTCTTTAGCCTAATACTTGTCAGAGGACGATGAAAACAAGAAGTCCTCCAAATTAAAGGACAATATATGTGATTTGGTTCATGCCCTCCAGAGCAATACATTTTCTTATCTAACATCCCTTTAAAACTCCAATTTGGAAGACAGTTTGATTGAGTCTCACTCCCAACTAATCAATTAGTGACACTTTGGAATGGCAGCCAACCCGATCCACGGCCCCTCAGCGTCAGCATTTGACAGGTTGGGAATAAAACTCAGAAGTTAAAAATAAAACTGTGTTCTGATCGTACACAGCTGTTGCTTTGTTTCCACAGTGGCTCAGTGCAACTCAACTTCATGGATGCAAACAGCGCGCTGAAAAGCGAAACTCGCTTTTTTCATGGCCAAATAGGCCACTTTTGTGATTTGTTCAGATCCGAAGACTTTTTCTTTTTTTTTGGGGGGGGGGGGTGACCTGCGCTAAGCAAAACCAATGAAGTACAACTGGGGGGGAAACAAAAAAACTGTCAGCCAGTCCCGAGGGCACACCAGTGTACTGCTAATCTATGATTGGCCATTCACCGCATCAATCGAGTCGCGCAAAGACGCAGCTGAAAGTTATGATGATAAAGACGGAGCGGAGACGGATTCGGGGCTGAGACTTGGAAAGAAGTACGAGTGTCGAAACATCTATGGTAACGTTAATATTAGCTAAAAACAATAGCTTTTTTCGTTGGCTGGCTATACTTTGAGCATATTTAGCTTGGATATGAACTGTTTTATTAGTCAATGAACGTTAGCCTTATAAGCCTGTAAACGCATGTGTCATGATGTATTTTGAGCTAACATTACATGTTGTTAGCTAGCTATAGTAAAGAGGAACTAATGTGAAAGTCTGGTCGCTTTTCTGCTGTTTTGGTAATGCTCCTCTCCTCCATGTGCATTTGTTATGTGTGTGTATTTGTGTAGTCTTCACCGTCATAAAACAAAAGTTTGCCTGTTACGGTGCGCGTTTGTGTCGCGGTGAGCGGAGACCGAGTAACATTCGTCTCCGTCTGCATAACAGTGCGCGGTAAAAGCGAAACACCCACCCCCCTCCGTCGGACGATCCGACCACTCGCCACAGTGTCCTTACAAACTTGTGGGGAAAGACTGTACACTGATGTTTCAAGGTTGGTTGGTTTTCTCAATATTGAGGAGAGGACATTTGAGAACACAGATGACACAATTTGCCTCTGTCTCCTCTGCTATAAATGCACACCCTGGCTGTCGATACCCCCCCCCCCCCCGGAACTCTCTCTTTTTTGAGCTTTTCCTGTTTGCATCCCTGCAACTTGCTTGGAACCCGTCACTATTGGTTTTTCCTTTGTCTTTGTCTTCCTCTTGTATAATACCTGCTACATTGAATTTTCATCAGCAGAGTCATCAACCATCACTACTACCAGTGTCTTTATCACAAGAGTGGAATGTCTCAGGCCGAATGTCTCTTGATCACAAAATCTCCCTGTAGAGTGTAAAGGCCACGCCAAGTCTGCTTTTTTTTCCAAAATTGCCACACGTCGACTTCACGTGGTGTCAATCATCCCAAACTTCTGTCTGTTGGTATTTTTTCGGAACAAGTTTGATTTTCTGCATCCTCGCATCCTTTCCTGAGAAGTATTGCCAGTTGCTACTCAAGATCAAATGGTTCCTGTATAGCTCGCAGCTATCAAACTGGACCAACGACATCCTGAAATACACCTGGACACAATCGGAATAAATCCACAGCTCCTTCATCAGCAGCTGAAACTCTTCTTGCTCTTGTCTTGTTCTCAGGATCGGATGGACCCAGTAGGCTATTGTCTTTTCCTTTTTCTCAGGAAGTGAGGACCACAAAACCATCTTCACTGCTTGACGTCTCTATCTCATCTCGTATTGTGAATCTTTATAACAAATCATAATTGTGTGCAAGGTTTCTGTGCATACGTAGATTGATCGTCCAATAGTCCTAACTGTTGACTTGGAACATATTATTCAGATTATCTCATTAGGTTTTGTTTATAAGAAAATCCCAGTCATAATCCGTGCATTGTATATTGTTTTTACAGTCCAGCCATTATAGTAGGATGACACAAGTTTATTGATAAAACGTGTTTCCAGCACTATGTGATTCTGAGATACACAAAGAGTACAGATGTACTTGATGTTTACATTTAACAGACGATCACGCTTCATAATTAAGTTCCTTATAACAAATATAATTAGATGAACAATAACATGAGTAACCTGGTTTGTTCTAACATGCATCACCTACAAATCTACTGCACACACAAGGCTTCAAATGGAAATCTGCACATATGCAATACATGTCTGGCGTATGTAATGTATATCTGCGTGGTTTGCATTGTAATGTGTGTGTGCGTGTGTGTGTGTGTGTGTGTGTACGTGACTGATTAATGCATTGTATTTATAATGTATTTATAAAAGTGCTTTCAACAACACAGGTTTAGAACAAAGTAGCTTTTAGGGAACACAGGATATAAACAGAACAACTATCAGACAATCAGATACTAAAGACATTGCAGGCGGGGTAAGGCTGGTCTAAAGGGGATTTTAGAAGGCCACAGGAGGCCACTAAACCAAAATAAAGAGCGCTGGTGCTTTCCCCAACTGTTCGGTCCTCGTTCAGTCTTCACAACATGGTCTGATAGCCTCCTGTAAACAGCTGGTAGATCTATAATTCTGAGCACTGGACGTCTCTGGGGCCAGACGGAGACAGCATCAGACATAGGCCACCGCTGCCGCCACACATAAAGCACTTTGATAGATTCAAGGGAGGACCAGATTAGGTTGGGAACAGCAAAAGTAGATGTAAATCTGAATGAGAAATGAGAATTCAGGGTCGCTGCTGTCAAAGTCACTAAAACATTGCATTCTGTGTTGGAGAAATAGGGCATCAGAGTCACGTACTGGTGAGCAAAGACAGAGATCTGGTAGCGTGCGAGCCCAATCAGTCGTTCCAAGATGGGACTCGCTGTGGAGCATCATCCCCAGCTGATCATGATCTTAAATCTTTCACTTTCATATAAAAATCAAAGATATATTATATTGCACATACTTTTCTGATGATTGAACCGGTCTTTGTTGCCATGTTTGTCACACGCCACCTGCCAACGGTTGAGTGTCTGGGAAGCGTCAGATGCAAGTGCACATGTAGTCTGTGTGGGCCGAAGATAGAGCCGGAGCGCTGGGAGACTGTCACGGGATTCAAAGGATGTCCAGGCTATCCACAATTTTTAGATGATAGCCAGAGGTTCTGTGAATATTTTGGCACAAATCAATTCAAAGTACATCATTTTTTTCCTGTTTTGTGCCATAAAGCAAGACACAAATAAAAAATCTCCCCCTTTGTGTCATGATTATCCACAAAATATTCTGTAAACTTGCACATAATGTGAAATGCTGCCAACATTATTCCATGTTTGTTATGCGGGGCACAGTGAGGTCAGCGGCTAAGCGGTACTTCAACCCAGCTGCTAACGTTTGCATGATAACAGTGTCATGATAGACCTCTTCACAGAGAGGCTGCAAAATACAGCCAGGCTGAGGAAACTTTTTCACAACGCCTTTGTTTTTCACACTGAACAAAACAACAGTGGCCACCCCACGTATGATGTCAGATAGCATGCCGACGAGCAAAAGAAGCATGACGTGTAACAAAACACAATCAATGTTTAGTGTGACGTTTTGTAAGCACATTGGGCCACACTTTGGCATAACATGGCAATAACAATCATTCACCGTCCCTGTTGTACGGCGGCTGATCACGTCCTCTGCTCGGTGAGTAAGGCGCCCGTCGTTCATGTTTTGTGCAGTGCTGCTTCCCAGGCCAATTACACAGTGATTCATGTCTTCTGCTGTTCTGATCCAACATGTCAGACAGTGGGGTGGGGGTTTATACATGTATATATGCATGTGTGTTTTGAGCATACCACCACCAGCACAACAGGGCATTTAGCCGCGTGCTGGCTGTCTGCGGGCCTCGGTGTCGCTGTCGACAGCTCTGTCAACAGAGCATGACCATTCACGCCGCATTTTATCTGTTGACTGAGGAGGGTGTGATCACCTCTGAGAAGAAAACCCAGCATTAAAAAGTCGTTAGTCTTGATTAGCTAGCTTCATAATTATTCAAGGAACAAATGCTGCCATCTGGTCTGGAAAGTGCTGACTACACCAGTTAAAAAAGGCTTGAAATACACCCAAGCTGTCTATATACAGGGTTAGGGCGAGGGTTAGACATGATGCAGTGAAACAATATGCCTCTGTCATAAATTAATTCAGAGGCTAAACTGGCTGGTTTTCAGAACTACATTTTAAGCACAAAAAAGAAAAAACTATGTTGATATTTTAATGAGTGAACAAAACAAAGAAAAGGAAAATACGAGTATGTGAGAAATGTTAATCTGTGTCATCATATCTTTTGTATAGCTGGGCGAAAAGGGAGGTGAGGGAGGAAACTCTATGCTGGAGTGGAGGAGGAGACAAAAACATAGAAAATAGAGAACAAGATGATTGGTTATGACCATAAAGGGCTTAATTAAGAAAAGAACCAGCTGTGGTTTGAACCTATCACTGAAAAGATGTTAGCGGTAATAAGACTTTTGTCAACACACACATGATGTTTCCATGTGTGGGACTAATTTTGCCAACAAATTTATGGTGAACTTTAGACAAAAAAAAGTTGAAGACAGAGGCCAACAAAGTCAGCAGGGCTTGAAATGAAAATGGACAATCAAAGCGCAGTAAAGTACACAGGAAACAGTATTTGCACAGCTTTCCCTCACATGAGCGGTGCCGTGCAGCTGAGCCAAAGTAAGTATGCACTCCTGATACAGGCCTTTCAAATAAATTGCTCAAGAAGCCAATTCAAACGTATTAACATGTTAACAAGACAAGATAAATGATTTAATTATTAGCTAGCACAAGAGGATAAACGTTTAAAGTTATGCATTTGCTTTTTCTGTTGTTATTACATGTTTCGACAGTATCGAATAGAAGGAGAAAGGGAGTCAGAGTTTGGGAATAATTGCTGAATCAACCTCGGCTGTGACTGATGTGATGGGTTTTCTCAGACATGCTCCCACTACTGAGTGCCGGCCCGTAAAGGACAATTTTGGTGCTCTAAGCCTGACATCCACCAGCAGCCCTGAGGTACGGTGGCCCTGAGAGCTCAACATTCAGTGACTTAAAGTAACATTATGTATCTTTTTTACCTTAAAATAACAGCTTGATGGTACAGTGTGAAAGGGTGAATGGTGTCAAAGCCACTCCGCCCCCCCATCAGCTGTTTCTGCACTATTCATACATTTTTACTTAAAGATACAAGTTTTCAACACATAGCATTGTAGTCAGCACCTACATTACGTCCGACAAAACAGACCTGGGATTTGTATTTAAGACAGTGGTGTTGCCCCTGGAAACTGTGGGGTGTGCCAGATGGCACAAAAAAACAATTTCTGCCTAATGTTGCTTTAATAAAAACACATGCAAACAAACAAAACAGAAGCAAATTAAGAAAACGTCTCCACAATTTTGACAACACATGCACAGCATTTAGTTCATGTGTATACCAACACATGGGAATAACGTGGAGAATCTGGGGCACTTAAAATGAGTTTAAAATATCATAAGCACCACCTTAACTTTCCCCTCCGTGATCTGAAAACAGTCAGGTTCAGAAAAACAGTCGGCCTACACAGCAGCCTTTGTTCTTATACGTCCCCAAGGAGTGCTGCACCCTGCTGTTAATGCAAAACCACTTTATTCACTCAAAGGTTCAAATCCACCAGCAGCAGATACATCATGGTCAGGTCCCTGTCAGCCCACTCTGGACACTGAGGCCGAGATCTCAACACTTAACTGGCTCAACCTGTTATAAATTAAATTAGAGCGCAATTTCTGAGGACTTTTAAGAGGAAGCGGGATATGTTTTGTTGACAGTATGTAACATGTGCACTGCTGAAATGTATATTTGTCTTCATGTGTTATGAGTGAACACGTACGTGATTAATCATTGTACATTCCTGTCAGCTGTATTTGTGATTATTCCTGATTGGGCTGACGGGGGAGAGGTCACCTGAGGCTCAGTGCAGCAGGTTGCCAGACCTCAGGAGAAAGTCCTGTTCACTGTCAGCTTCAAGAGGGACAGAGAAAGACCGCGGTGGTACCAAACTGTAGTGGTCTCACAAAGGGATGAATAATATGAAGTTTGTTGGTTGAGCCCTACTGAAAACAGAGATTCTCATTCGGCTTCCAGGCGATAAATCCAGCTGTTTTACATCAATTCAAGAAATGTTAGAATGCTAACAGGCTACGTGTGTTAGTAAAGTCATTGTGAGCCTGTTAGCATGCTGTTATTAGCATTTAGCTTACAGCACTGCAGCACATAAGTTTAGCCTCAAGAGCTGCTAGAATGGCTGTTAACTCAGCTGAGCTCACACTACAGGATTTTGGCCAGGATTTCCATTCGCCGATGTTTTTTTGCAGATTGTTGACATAAAGCTCCAGATTAGCGGCAGGTTGGCGTTACCGTGTGCGACGGTCACCATGCGGGAACTCCTCAAAGACACAATCCAGCAGCACATCAATGAGTCACTGGCGCCTGCTCGACATCTAGCAGGCTAATCTGGCTAGTCTGCTGTCACCCTCAGTAGCTCTCTGAATACTGTTTTTTTTTTCATGCATTTCAAACTCGGCAGGCAGCTGCTGTCAATGAGAAAGCTCTAAAAACCCATAACACACTACTTGCTCAGCACCAAACAGCAGACAGAAACAGTTACCATCTAGATGTTGAACATTTAGCAACAGGAGAACCTATATTTAGAGATAAGGAGTTTAATGGAGATCAAAAACAGAGCTGGAATTACATTCATCAGATGAAACTCCAGCTGAAAGATCATTTTGCTCCATAATTGCTGGATGTGTAAATAGGTAACTATTTTTTAATTACAAAAATTATAGTATTGGCTAAAATGTTAACACAAAAGACAACCCAGAATATCCCTCCGCCAATTAAACAGCTCTTTTCAGTGAAGCAACAATCAATCACTGCATATTACTTTGAAAACTGCGAAGTGTGTGTAGCTAGAATCATTGTCTAGTGTAAATGTGTTCACTGATAATCATATAAATTCAAATGTTATTGGTCAGACTGACACTAAATGTTGACCTGTCCACCAAAATTGATTTTATTGGCACTTTGCCTTGAGCACTTTTTCACCCTGGATGAATACTATGATGTGTGACGATGACTGTTTATCATGATTTTCAGGATCTGTGTACATTTGAAGAGGAATTACACTTGTAGTTATGTCCACCAGAGGCCCTCTAAAAAGATGACATATTGGTGCTCCCGTCTGCAGGAGATTGCTAATGTCATAGTAAAAACAATCCAACTTATCATGATTGGAATCTATCACTAACACTTTGCCTCTGTTTGGACAAAGTCGTACCCCCTGAATGGTGAAATAACAGGCTTTTTCCACGTATCGCTCATGGAGTGTTTCCTTCCCTCATTAGGACCAGATGGCATCAGCCATTAGTTAAGAACTTGATCTCAGCTGGAAAATGTTGGATTTCACAGTCAAAGCCGATGTCCTATGTGCCTTAGCTACCTGCAGTCGATGGCAATGCAACACAGATGCTTTTGATCCTGGGAGAAATAGTTGTATATTGGAAATGGAAAGTATGTTCATGCCCTGTAGTGTTGTAATCACATTTAGATTGATTTTCCCTGAAGCTATCTCACTCTGCAGTGTTCATTTGGACACGTTGAAATTAGACATGAAAAGAAAAAGTGCCATTAGGTGAGCCTAATGTGTATTGAATGTGTAAAAGAAAATATGAAAAGGGCAGAGGAGGAAATAAGGAGGCTTTCAGATGCCGATCAGCGTAACATGTGAAGCCTACAGGGACAGTGTAGGTCTGTGTAGCTCAGAGTCCAGGCGTCTGCTGCCAGCTGAGCAAATAACGCCACAGGAGGAAAGCAGAGGGTCACAGGACAGAAAGTGGAGGAGATGTGGAGGGAGATAAAGGACATTTATAGTCATTGTTTTCATTAGGAGTTTAGTAAAAGATGGATGGAATGAAGATGGGATGGGTGTAATTCCGAAAGCGTAGTGATAATATACCACATATTGCCAAAAGTGCGTAAACAGACAATTATTACAGTCATACATATAGTTGAACATCTCATTTTGCTGGTAGAACAGCCTCCGCTCCTCTGGGAAGGTTTTCCACAAGGTTTTGTAACCGGGCTGAACCTGAACATCAGCCATGGGAGCATTAGTGAGATTAGGGAGGCACTGATGTTGAGCGATAAGGCCTTGGCTTGCAGTTTGCATTTCCAGTTAAAACCTGAAGAGTTAGGTGGGGTTGATATCAGGGTTCTGTGCAGACCAGTGACGGCCTTCCATACCAAACTGGAAAAGCTTTATGATTTAAATGTTAAACGTTTATCACTTTTTTGGACATTTTGCATGTTTTGGTTGAGGATAGGCTGTTTGCTGATGCCCCTAGACAATCTATTGGCTCACAGCCTTACGATGGCAGGTGTTCTATAGTCTATGATGATGTCCTATGCTGTGGAGCGTCCACATACTTTTGGCCGTGTAATGTATGTGTAAAGAAATTAGTAATCCATTTTACAAGTTGGGCACAGTTTTCTTTAATGACCTCTGCGAGAAACAGCACCATCTCTAAAACAAAAAAGCAAAGCAGATCAATATCAATATTCTAAATGGAGGTTTTGTTTACAGTCTGTGTGTAAACCTTCAATGTCTTGCAATCTTGCATTGCATCATGTAAAATCAATGTGCAGGAAAGAGATTCATGTTCTGCCGTTTCTCAGTAACTCTCATAACTCTTTGTTGAGCTGTTCCGGTGACACTCCATGACCACCCATAAAATAATAGACTCCGGTTTATTAGACGATTGCCAGATTTGAGTCAGAACATGAAGCAGTGTGATGATAAAGAACAAGTGTGATCATTGTACCTCCTTTGACTTTTGAATTGTCTAAATTCTAACTATTTGACCAGAGGTCTAAAGGTTCCTGCTGTCAAGTTGATATAGAGCACAGATGGATTTTACAACAATAACAGGTCCCTAACACAGTTAATACAGTTATTCTCATGATTTTTTTACGAGCAATAACTCACGACCCATCGTACAATCATGCTGAATTTATTTTGGAGGATGAAGAGAGCATCGGACGCTTGTGCCAGAACAAATATCGTTGTAATTTGACGTAGAAATTACCCCAATTTACGCTCTCTGTGAAGTGAGAGAACTGTATAAACAGGCTATTATGAATCTAAACGAGTTGCCAAGACACAGCGGCTCAGTGAAATCTGTATGTATTGAAAAGTCTGCGCTGGACTTTAACCAGATACAATTCATCATACATTTGTGATGGCGAAATCAGAAAGTTGTCCTGGGCAACATCTGTGCAGAGAAGACAGATAATAGCTACACAACCAATGTTGTATGGATGATGTTGTGCAGGAGACGGCCAAAGTTATGTCAAGTGAAACGACTGTAGCCTCACCACCCACTCCGAAAAACATCTTATTTTCTCATTTTATGTCTGAGTTTATGCATCTGCTGTTTCTGTATTGGAGACTGACTTTGAGACACATAATAATGATGTCATTTAAAGATCCTACATGATTTTTTTAACTACACTAACAGCTGAAACTACAGGGGCTGTCAGACTCATCAGAGTCTATCACGTCTTGCGGTACAAAGTAGCATTACGAGACAGGACAGGCGGGGGGCTAGCTGGTTAGCATGCTCACTTCAGGAGACATCTCTGCAACACAGTACATAGACATACATAAACTGTTGATAATGTTGGTTCATTTCTTGAGTGATTTAAACTAAAAATCTTACACTCTTAAATCCTAAAATCACTGCTGTGTCCTGTCCTATCATAAACCTTGTCGCACATCTTTCGAGTAATCCATCAAATGCACACAACGCTGCACATGTAACTGTCCCAATGGCTGGCTAGCTTGCTATAGAACCAATCACAATGTTTATTTACATATATATACAATTCAATTACCTCTTTTTAATGTTATTTCAAAGTGTATACATCTAATTCATCTAAAATTACATGTTTGATGCTTTCATATTTCTTTGATAAAATCACTGTCACTGGCATCAGGTTGGAGTGATCATTGTTTTGTTGGCTCACAGAAATGACAGCTTGAGCTGAACCTAAGCTAGTAGTTAGTCAAAGATGTTGCTGTTGTGTAGATGTCAAAGATGCGTGCAAAGCAATATAATGCATAAAATAAGCACAGTATAAAACTTTGAATATATGCTCAAAATCAACACAAATATGATATCTCTGTAATGTAAACCATCTGCCAGTTGCCTACCCGGAAGTAACTTTGTTCTTACTCCAACAGCTTTGGTTCGAGTTGCATTATGTTCATAATATATAAAATGTTCATGTTGTTCCCCATCTTATAGTCATTGGTCTATGACCTGCTAATTTAGGATTCCTCACCCAGGAAATACTTCAGTCAAGATTGCTCTGTAATACCTAAATTCCTATCAAATGCAATATGGAAAAATGTTTCTCTAAGACCAAAAATCACAACTGTTTATATTCTCAATTGAGAAAGGATTTTGGATTTAGGAAGTTTCTGTAATGAGGCCCCTGTAGAATAGAGTCACTGGCTTCTAATCTCAGTGTGCCAGACAGAGAGTCTGCTTACCTGCACAGTGTTTACGAGAAAAACCTGGAATCCCCCTGCTGAATGACAAAAGGTGGACGTGTGCATGTGCAAGTGAGCTGTGTTTGTATGCGTTTATATCTACATGCACTCCCAGAAGCAAACAGCGCCCCAGCTCAGCGGCATGTTAGTCTCACTGTATCTCTGATTGGTTTAGGTGTGACCGGCTCTGTTTGGAGCCTGGCCTTCTGCTCTCTCCCAGCTCCCCTCTGTCTGCTGGGCGGCGAGGTCGGGAGGGAGAGAGCGAGCAGGCGAGGGAGCAGCCCTGACCTCCGGCGCTCAATGCAGAAACAATGGCGTCGCGCCTCGGGGTGACAGCGGGAGACAGGAACAGGCACAAACACAGGAACCGTCCATTCTGCCACTGAGACGGACCCGCTGAGGCCTGAGAATCTGGAGGAGGAACTGTCTCTCTCTCCCTCCTGCTCCATTGCTCTCTCTCTCTCTCTCTCTCTCTCTCTCTCTCTCTCTCTCTCTCTCTCTCTCTTTTTCGATATGCCCTAATATGACAAAAAGTGATCCACTTGTTGATTGTGTGCTGTTATTAGCTAGTGGTCCCAACGGGAGAGGCTCTGAGCGCCGCAGAGTCGTAGGAAGTGAGACAGGGGGTATTTTAGGATACAATGATGCTCAAGAAATCAGAAGCTTCATTCCAAAATAAGACAATCATCATTTAACTAGACTGAGAGTCTACAGTCATGCTAGCAGCTGCAGCTCTGTTAGGTACAGTGGTGCTTTGAGCTGAATGCTAACGTGCTTAAAATAACGATGCTAACATCCTTTTCAGTCGGTATAATTCTTGCCATGGTCACCTTTATGGCTATTGACACCTGCATATTCTAAGCAAGAGTTGACCCTGAGATAGCTAAGCCTGGGACTGGGCCCAGTGTTACCATTCACAATACACCTCTACTAGCCTTTCAAGTGAAAACCCTGCTTCTTTTCTTATGCTTCTTTTATGCCAACATATGATTGGTGATTGGTCCACTTGGGAGCATTGCATTTTCTGGCTTCTCCTCCACTCAAAAGTCAAGAGATCACCAAAGTATTTAGAAAGTGTATCCAGAGGTGACAGGAGAAAGTCATCTTTACACCACATTTTATGGCAATCCAACCCATAGAAATATCTCACTCAAAACCTCAAAATGTCGACTCCAGCTGGAGTTCTTCGATAGAAATCAGAACACCATATCTGTTTAACTGAGACCCACCTGCAGGCAGAGGATCTGAAACCTAGATACTGTCAGAATTGTGTATACAGGGAGATGAACAACCAGGATTCTGGTGTACAGTGTTAGCCACGATAAGATTGAGAACCTTGGATACTGGCACGCATGTAAATACAGTCAATGATGAACTTAAGGTGAAACACAAGAAAGTAATTTCAATGCTTTTTATAAAGAGATTTACAAAACCACGCTGGTCTCTTAGTATAATTGTGTGCCTGACGTGTGCTTGCGTGTGTGTGTGTGTGTGTGTGTGTGTGTGTGTGTGTGTGTGTGTGTGTCTGTAGATGGTAATACCAGGCAATACCCTGAAATAATGACTCCAGCTGATAGTTGGAGAAGGGTGTAGTCTGTGCTGAACAAATGGTCCTTGAGTTTGGACTGAAATAACAAGATTGTATCTGATTCCTTGAAAAATGTATCAGGTTGTGGAAATCAGCTCGTTTTTTTTCTTCACCTCGACCAAGGAAAACTTTTAACCCTGAAAGGTGAACAAGAGCAGCACATAAAATCACCTTGTTATGTTCAGTGGTGATGCTGACCCGTGAGAGCAGTGGCACATTCTTTGTTGAAGATGTGGTGATGATATTGATTGTAATAACACTGTGATGTATTATAAGAACACTTAAACATGAACCTGTCCAGACACAACTGGACAGTTGATCTGTGGATGATGAATGACAGCTGTATGTTCAGGTAATGACCTGATCATTTTGGCCATATGAAAACACACTCATGTTAAATGAGCTATAGCCAGTCTCAGCTTAATTCATCTCATGCACGGCTTTATGCAGCGGTATTAAAGACGCGCATTCATCTTTGCTGTAAAGTGTCTGTGCTACCTTGATATTCTTCTCTTCCAAGGCCACAGGCATTTTGTTGAGGTGATGTAGAAAAATGAATGTGTGCAGAGCTCATTTGTCAACAGCTTTCTGTAAGAATAATGTGGAACAGGAAGGCAAACAGTGTCTGTAGTTTAGATGCTGTCTTAAAGAAATAATGAGGTATTCATTTACACATGAAGCACATGATTTTTCCGTTTCACTGTCTCATTAACCGCGAGTTCTGGGAAAGCCGACATGCTTTTAAGGAATCATTTTCTGGCAGAGATTTATTTTTCTCTCTGAGGACGTCAGATCACGAACAGTAAGCAGTGTGTAAAAATAATGCTTGCGCTGAAACTCGACCTAGTCACTGTGGACTCTGCAAAAATGAGGCTTCACATTTATTGCAGTAATTTACCTCGCTGGAGAAAAAATGTGGAAAGATTCTGCCACACAGGGAGCTCAGAAAGCAGTGGTTTTGTTCATTGGCAAGCTGTGTGTATAGATGCAATATGTAAGAAATCTAGTTGCAGACAGTGAAAACTTTATACCAACAGCTACAGTTAGAAGCAGTTCGCAGTTACTCTGGTGATATCCTGTCCCCTGTTTGTCTTGGGACTGATTTCGATAGGTGGCCAACTCTTACATATAGATACATATACATAGTCCACCTGACAAATGTAAGTCCAGTATGTCTGTTTTAGGTCTTGAGCATGCCGTGAGGGAAAATATTTGGCTCTTCAGCTGCAAAATGATCCACTGTGTTGTCTCTTAATGTGTCAGTCAACCGCTTGGAGCTGAAAAAAATAGTCAACAGGGGATTTTGGGGGCTTTTACACTGAAAATAGCAGCCAGCTGCAGCTGGAAATGACATGAGCAGTGGCTGAACCAAAACAGTGAAGTAGGTGTTTGACCCAAAAACCAAAACAAATAGCTGAAAGAAGCCTAAAAGCTTTATAGAGATAAGGTGAACTGCAGAGGTGGACAATAATTCCCTGCGTTCTTCACTATGAACAAAACCATTACACATACACATTTTATCCATTGTTATGAAAATACTGACAACTGCTGCTCTAAAATATGAGATGGAGTTATTCCACTACAGGTAAGGGGAGCCGCTACAGTTTATGTTGGATTAGTTTCGACAGTTAAGTGGAGGTAAGAAGATCAGCATGGTTTCTACGAGATGCAACCGGTCATAAGAATTTACTCAAAATTCAACACAGGCATAGAGAAATGTTCTAAATAACTTTTAGTTATACAATTAATTACATATTACTCCAAACATGTTGCTTCATCTTGGTCACAAATCTATCATTCTGCCTGTGTGAGCACTTCAGATTCAGTGTTGTCCAGCCTGTATACAGTATCAACAGAGTAGATCGAGAGATAGCAGCTGCAATTAAAAACACACCAACAACACAGGAACACGCTTAATGGAGCGTTATTGAAAATAATTTATGTTGCCATGGTATTACCCACATTGTTTGCATCCTCGCTGTATTTCACTGCCCATTCTACATCATGAATGGCTCACAGTCTATTCTCGCTGTGTGCGCACTGTATCTGCATCTCTGCATCTCATAAACTGTAGTTTACACAATGGAGCTGCTGATAATGGCACGATTAAGCTATAAACCTGCCAACCGCTGATCTACACCAAAACACTGACTTCCTGTCTTGCTTATTGTGCTGCATTCAAGGTAAGTGCCTGAAGCCTCGAGGGGCAGCGCGACAATAACTGACCAGATTACATCACTCAGCACCCGAAGGGCACCTACCACCCCACCTCTCCACGCCCTCACACAGTCCTGCTACATCCAGTAATGTGGCATTGTTCAGTATTGATGAGATTGACCTTGAGGATATCCCCCGCAGCTCTGCAGTGGAGACTGTCAGTCTGACGAGGGCTGCCAAGGTAAACACAGTTAATCAGCCAATCAGTCTCCTCGGTGCCAACCTGACACCTGTCTAACGAGGAGGCGGGCTGTTCTCACCTAGCAGCAATTAGACTGGATCAGGAAAAGCGCTGGGAACACTGGGAGCAGAGCGCTGGGAGCAGAGTTGTCTTCCTCCCTCCATCCTGTATTAGTCTCTGAGGCCGAGGCTGAGTCGCGTTCCTCTTTTCAGCAGGAACCCCCCGCTGGGTGAGGCATCGTTTTCAAAGAATTCAAATGTGCAGTGTGGCTCACAAGGCTTTTCTCTATAGGTCGGGTGTGAGAACTGGTCCCACATGCTGGCTTCAATGTGTTTTGTTTTTTTTTAAGGAGGGAAGGAGTACGACAAAGATTCGGCACAGCTTTGTGTGTCAAATGGGTGCAAATGTTGTACACATTAACCCTTGAACTCTGCTGGCTTCCCCGTGAGGGTGCTAATGTGCAGCGTTCAGGTCTCCATCATATGCATTTAAAGCACTTCATTAACCATAAAAGGACAAACGGAGCATATATCCAATTGCAATTGTGCAATTCGGGAACACTAAATCCAAATAGGGAAAAGTTGTATGCTGTGAACATATTTTTCCGTTTCTTTAGAAAGCAATTGCATTTTGAATGTTCCCTCAGTGCCGTTTCAGTCGCACAGAAATAGAACATTTTTGTTGTGGATTCCCTGGTGAAAGAATGCTGTGCTGTTTAAAAAAAAAATACTTTTTGGGTCCAGTTCAAAGGAGGGAATATTTGGGCTCCATGTATCAAACTAGAAGACATTTCACCCCAGAACACAATGGATGTTGTGATGCAGCCTGTCCATTGTCTATTGTCAGATTCACCCTGCCTCGCCCTGCGTTACCCCACAACACATCCCCTCCGCTATTACTGGAAAAAACACTGGGCGAACCAGTGTATGCCTAACTCTTTATGTTTTTCACAAGCATCCCATTAGTGAGATCTTTGTGTGGCCTCCCTCAGCCTGCGTTGCCAGGGTGGTGGGACTCGACGCTCCCTAAAAACAATTGATGAAACAGAAGATGGCGTGAAGCGTGTCCAAGAACATGGCTTCCCCAACTAGGCTTACAGAGCACATCTCCCAGTCCTCCTTTTCTCTTTGATTTGAAAGAAAAGAATCCTGTCTGTCTCACTTTTTGTCTGCGCTGCAGACTGGATGGTGCATAATGGCTGGTCTTGGAAAGACGCACAAAGTGACAACCACTTTAGTGACTTGCCAGAGAATAAGATAAGATTCATCATTATTCTTTGCAGAGAAGAAAAAATGATGCATAAGGTCTCTTTAGTAGTACACTATTGATTAGATTTACTTAGTTACATTCCATCACTGTATATATCCCACCGAGCATTGTCAGTTTTGGTATTCCTTAATTATATGATCTTGTAATGTTGGCATAGAAGAATTAACCTCCCTTAATAAATAGTCACTCCAAACTTCACCATTAATGAATTACATGAAACTTTACACTAATGTGTCCACATACTGTATACACTTTCTAGGCATATATATGTACAGGTAAATACACCGATCGGCTGCAACACTAAAAGAGTAAAGAGGTAAAGTGAATAAATCTCGTTACAAAGCATTGTTCTGCTGGGACACCTCGGGTCTTCGCATTCCGTTGCCGACAACTTATATTGCCTTGTACAACCCTGTGTTGTTAAATGACAATAAATAAGCCTTTATAGCCTTGAGGAAATAGATAAATTGATTTTAAGTTATTTGCAAATCGGCGGGTTCAACAGACATCACTGTTAGTAAGCTGCACTTATTGAAAAAAAAAGAGCTGGGTGCATTTAGTGTTTGCTGGGATCAGTTGGATTTCCTGTCTTTTATGGCTTTCAACCAAATGTAACTGTTTTCACTTAAAAAAAATAGGATTTCCCATCACTAATACACAAGTTTTTTCTAATCAGGCCCAACTCCATGTGTTTCAGATTTCCTTGGAGACACAGTGGATAAAGATACAAAGGGGATCAGCGAGAAAAATAAAAGCAACATGCTACATTGCAGAGCTCAGCAGAGAATCCTCTTCAGAGCTCAAAAACTCCTGCTCATTGAGCATGCCCAATTGTCATGGTTGGAGAGTACACTGCTAAACAGCAGTTTACATCAGTTTAGAGCAGTGTTCACATAATGTGTTCACATAATGCTTTATCTTTGACAAAATCTAAAAAGAAATAAATGGACACTAGTAAATATAAATTTAAAAACAGCTCACCCTTTTCCAAAATAATTGTAAATGAATGTCAACTGTACAATCTTCCTGCTTCAACTGTGACTCAACCTGCAGACATTCGTCTGTAATATGACCCCATAGTTCAGTGATGTCTAATTGGAACATACCGTAAATGTATGACTGTTCCTTTCCCCTGTCTCATTACCTTGTCTCGTAGGTTCCCTCCATCCTGCCCTCCCATCCACCTGCACATTCTAACGAGGTGATCGCAGCACTCAAATACCACACTGTGATCACATCGCATGCCTGCCCCATGTGTACACTTTCCTCTCTTTGTTAGCCCACAGCCTTGCACACACATGGAGGCCCGAGCTGTTTCCTGCAGGCAAACGTAGGGAGGTGTGTTTCTAATTATAAACCTGATGCGGGGTTAAGCACTCTCTCTGCAGGCCACCACAGCCACCAGGATTTATGGTACCGAGGTCCAGGCTCCGACCCTTGAGACCCACCAGAGAGGCAAAGCCGTTCACTTTCTGCAGCTATAAATCAGGTAACTATGGCCGGTAGCTGCCAGTCGAAGGCAAACCACTGTTATATGCTGCAGGAGGTGAGAAAACAAATCTGCTCCCTGCACTCTTGTTTGACAGACGTGTCACTTGAATGCCTTTATTCGTGTGGGCTTCTCAAATATGAAACTTTAGATATCCTTCTCACATAATGTTACTTTTGGCTACTCCTGTTTATGCCACGCCAAAGTTCATCGTAGAGGGAGAGAGACCAAAATGAACTGGTGATTGATTCTGACAACTGATCAGGCGTCACTGCCTATTATGAGCAGTTAAGGCGATTAAGTGGGAAAAAAAGACTTTGTCTGTTATAAATGAAGAGCAGTTTACTTTATGCCAAAAATAGTTAAGACCACTTAAATAACGTATTGTTTTAAGCTATTGTGCATGAGCCATATCACTGCAAATACACAATATTTCAAATCTGTCCAGTCAATATCAGTCACTGAAAACTCAATACATACTAAGCAAACATTGCTGTGCACTGCATTTTTAGTATATTGTGTCTACATGTTACTGTATATTTTAGAATGTGTGAGAGCTATATAAAACGTACATAAATAAATACTTTGGATCTTGTTTGTTTGTTCTCCTTATTCCCCCCCCAAAAAAAAGATGTTAAAACATGAGGCCGTGGTTTTACAGTAAGCTACTGTGCGTGCATTAACAATATTTGTGAACAGCAGCCGGAATCGTTGAGTGTTCGCTACGTCATTTCTTCTCAGGGGATCGGGCCCTCTTCCACGGAGTCTGCCGTGTTGTCGCATCATGTTTCTACAGTAGCCCAGAAAAGACAAACCAAACACGTTTGTTTTGAGCTAGTTGGTGGCAATTTGCAGCCACACCACTAGATACCAGTAAATCTGACACACTGGACCTCTATTACATAGACTAAGAATAAGAATAAGGCACAGACACGAGAGTGGTATCAATCTTGTCATCTGATTCTTATCAAGCAAATAGGATTTTGATTGTGCAAAATGTGTAACGATTCCAAATGTCAACTCGTTAAGAAAAACAATACTAATAAGCAGTATTGTTTCGATATGTCACACAGATGTTGTGTCTCACAATGCAAGGCTGTGGATGAGATAAGTCTTTAAGAATGTATGCATATGTTGCCATGAAAATAATGTGTATTGTTTAGTTCATAATAGTCAGTGAGGAAATGAGCCATACGTTTTGACAATGACCGGTCAAGAGGGAGTGAAGCACACTTTTGTGTAATTGCTCTAGGTCAAATACCAGAAAAATGTCACTAAACAACAACAAAATCACAGAATATTAAAGGCCCACAGTCTTGCTACTATCCCTGAATAGCCTTTACAAAAGAAAAAACACTATGACCTAAAATTTTGAACCAAGCCAAAATGAATCCAACTCTGGATTATTTTAGCCTGAGCCTTTTGATTATTCAAAACAAGAGGAAATCCTTCACAGACAGGGAGGTTTCCCTTTTGTGTAATAAAGATCCAAAATATTGTGCCAAAAACAATCTGGAATGTGGTAAACAATGTCAGGGAACAAACTACTCGCATGACACATGAGTGATCACCAGGATCTGGCATGGCCGGACAGTTGATCGTAGCAAAGACATGTAAACTCCAGGGAGCAATGGCCTTAGTTTAGCACTGACAGGGAGTGAGACAAACACCATGTGATTCAGGTTGCATTGTGATTTTAGTGGTCAGTCATACTTAAGAGTATTACACACCAGTTCTTAAAAGCTGCATGCACCTTCCTACATATTGTTAATGACTAATGAGTCAACGAGAAGCAGCCAAATTCTTTATAAACACAGGAAATTGTATTGAATATAAAAGCAAAATCACTTGGGCAGCACTGGAGTCGAGGTCAATGCAATATTGTTGATCATAGGAAGCTTGTCTCAGTTTTTAACAATGACAAAAACAAACAGAGGTGGGTCTGTAGTTGGACGATGTGGAGCAGGACAGCAACAAGTAGAAGTGGGGTTTTCCTACAGGGGAGCAGGGCTCTCCAGGGCCCTTCAAGACATGAAAGAAGCCCTCTGGGCTGCCAGAATCCCTTTCAATACGCGGAGGCTTTGCAGAGGAAAAAACTGCGACCTGGGACCTTTGTTCCTTTGTTCATGTTCTCAAGTGTTCTTCTAGGAGTCCATAGGTGAACTGAGCGCGCTCTTTACCAAGGGTGTGACTGCACCCTTACAATAACATCCAGTTCAATCCCTATCTGCTGGACGTCTCGGGCTGAGGAGATGTATAGATTAACAGAGCACAGTCTTGTAAACAGCAGGCCATAGGAAGACCAACCATACAAAATATGACAGGGACATGTAAACCATACAGTTCCCTTGCATTGTCAGCTGGTGCCAGAGCAGGACACGTGTTTATGTGTTTGCATCCGTGGCATCGTGTTGAAGAAGGAATGAAGAGCAAAGAATGTGGTGATATAACATAAAGTGGCAAACAAACATGAGGGTCAATGGTCATAGACGGGACTTGTTCCTGCAGAGCTTGGTGATACATTGTTAGAGCACATAATGTGGGGAATAATCATCACTGCAGCTCATAACGTGAGCCAAAGACCTACTGCTCCATCACTACTGCTGGCCTGGGGTACTGACACTCTGCTCCTCTGCTTAATGATCTTCTTGTACAATACATTGGACGTACATAACATGGAGTCTAGTGACACCTGGCGGTCTAAACGACATACTACAATACAGAGTGAATACAGGTATGGACAAGGACGAGGGTGTTTGCAGATATGTTGGTCTTCGTTAACATAAATAAGCATAAAGTAGTTTATTTCAATGAACACAGCTGCAGCCAGAGAGGATTTATACGAACCAATGAGTGAAATAAGATGAGTAGAAACCTGGCTATATAAGTAATGGTAATTACCAGCTTTAACACCGAGATATTTTAAACGGTAAACTAGACTTTTGCATCCTCAGAAAATACATTTCTTGGGTATAAAGTGACCCATATTTTTTCACACAAATCAAATTGTTTTTATTTGATCGTAAATTTGTTAAAACTTCCCTCAAAACAGCTTAAAAATACGTGTTCTGCTGGTTTATCCCCACAAAACTATTTCAATCATGTTGAACACAACACACATATCAGGTATCAACGCATGCTTCGCCTTTCCTCTGTGTTGATTGGTGTAAAATAAGTGGCACCAACAAATCAAAATGCCTCTTCTCTCAAGAAGCACTCTGATTGGCTCCTTATCATAGGAACCCCGCCCCCTGTACATCGTGTCCCTGCTGTCCTGCGACAGGCTATGAAGTCGGTGTTATACCAAGGTAAACAGGCCTTTTGTGTTATTTTCTTAATATACAGTAATGTCACATAGCATGTGAGTGTCCACACAGACAGAGAGCGTATTTTCAAGGTCTTCACGGTGTTCAGAAACCTGTGAGTGACTGTACTTGCATAACACCGAGTACGTGCAGTGTCGAGTGTTGTAACTGCTCACCTGAATGTCATCTCTTCGCGTCGACTTGTTTCTAACACAGCGCAGTGTTTTGACAGAAAAACCTCAGAAACTGTTATATACGAATGTTATTCAGATAATGTTTTACAGCTACAATACAGTTATCTGTCACTGAATGTAGCTAACACGCTTACAGGGAATTATAAAGCGTTGTAGTGAGTATTTACTATCTCTGGTGTCAAAATAAAAGTCCTAAATGTACCTGTGCTTGGTTACCCTAAGGGCATAAAAGCTATAGTTATATAGGGGCCAGTTCATTTCCACAAGGTAGGCTAATTTACACATTATTGACATGTGTCATGAAGCAGAAATGCGTTATCTTTTCTTAGAATAATAAAAGCATTTATCTGAAGAGTATAATCATGATGTTTTATTTTTTAGCCTTTCCTGTGGTGGCAACACAACAACAATCTCTCTGCACAAGTCTTATATCAGTCTACTTATATCATATCATCATATATGTATCACAATGTATGTGTCGTTGACGCTTTTCTGCTTTATTTAGCAGTGAAAACATTCTGATACAATCTACAAGATGGAAACCAAGGTGACATCAGAGCCCAAATCCAACGGTGTGATGAATGGAGGAGCAAGGATTGTTGTGGACAATGATGACGACGTTCTTAGGTATGGAGATCTGGCGCTCACACGTTGTAGGAATGATTTAAACGACAGCCGAATGGCACAAGCATTCATGTCTGCCCCCTCCGTCCTTTGTCCTTTTCTCTTCCAACAAGCCCAACTGACCTTTCCGAATTGTTAGCTGAGGGGACCAAGGAGTCCCACGACAGAGCAGAGAACTGCCAGTTTGTAAAAGATTTCCTCAGAGGCCGCATCAAGAAGGAGCTGTTCAAGGTTGTCACTCAAAGCGTCTTGCATTTCTGTCGCTGATGATGTTGGCAAATGTCTGTTAGCATAAACCTAGTAAGAAACTAACAGCAGGAATCAGGCCAGTACCTGTAAAAATAACATCGTCAACATGTAATATATGCAGTGAGTTGTTTACGAGTGCTTTGATCTAGGATACAACCTCTCTCTCCACTTCTGTGGTTTCAGTGTCTGTAACAGTTCCCTTTCAGTAATTTTATAATTATGAAATTTGATCAGAAACTGTACTGCTGAAGAAAAGAGCAAAATGTCACCTTTAACACTTTGAATGTAAAAAGTCACCAATTTTGGCCAAAAGCCAGAAAAAGCCATATTGGACATTTCAGTTCACATTTTATCTGTGTCTGTCTCAGATTTTCTCCCTCTCTGTCTCTGTTGCCAGAGAGGTACAGCAGCTCTATACTTCGTCTACTCAGCCATGGAGGAGGAGATTGAGAAGAACAGAGACCACCCTCACATGGCCCCGATCTATTTCCCCACAGAGCTGCACCGGCGTGAGGCCCTGGCCCGGGACCTGGAGTACTTCTATGGAGAGGACTGGGAGAGCCAGGTCAGCATAAAGCACACAAAGGCTACATGGCAGTCTCAGGACATTACATTTTAGAGCCTCAGACATGAACTGGTACAACTTTAAGCTTACTGACATTTATAGTGTTCTCTCTCTCACAGATCAGCCTCTCTGCAGGCACAAAGCCTTATGTGGACCGCATCCACGAGGTGGGAGAGCAGGACCCGTTGCTGCTCGTGGCCCACTCCTACACCCGCTACATGGGTGACCTCTCAGGTGGTCAGATCCTCAAGAAAGTGGCCCAGAGAGCACTGAAGCTCCCCTCGACAGGAGAGGGTCTCAACTTCTACCAGTTTGAGGGCATCCACAGTCACAAGGGCTTCAAGCAGCTTTACCGAAGCAGGATGAACGAGCTGGAGCTGGACAGTGAGTCCAAAGAGAGGATTGTGGACGAGTCCAACCGAGCCTTCGGCTTTAACATGATGGTGAGGGAGCAGGGAGGATGGGTTGGGAGAGTCCTGACGACAGATATTAAGAGAAACACATTTCAGAAAATAGTTGACAAGAAGACGCATTGTATGAGAAGGGGAAAGATAAAGGTGTTACAATAATCTACTTTTATTCTGAGAACAGGTATTCACAGAGCTTGAGGATATTGGGAAGACAGTCAAAGAGGAAGTCCAGGACGCAGGTTTGGGACACAGTCATGCAGAGATCATGGATGGAGGTGATATCAACAAGTGCCCGTACTATGCAGCAAAAATGGGTAAGACATTAATTGAAGGCTTCAGGTCTGACAGAGGCAGTCATTCCTGATATTATCTATACTAGAGGAAGAAAGAGGAGAAAAACATTGCTTCCTGAACTTCACTTCACTTCAGCAGACTCGATTTTCAAAATAATTTGAAACTTATTTTTCCATATATTCAGTACTTGGCAATAGAGCCATTTGACAAAGATGTGTCTGAGCTTGTGAGTTTAAGTATGACCTTTTTATTTTCATGACGCTAGAGATTCTTAAAAAATGTCATTGTCTTTTAGAAAAGGAGAGAAGCATCAAAACTTTGAGCTTCAAGATGAGAAAATGTTTACTCTTCATGTTAGAGATAGTAAAAATGAAACTAAGGCCACTGAATTATGCACTCATACTGGAGCATGTGCAGTAGAGAAGTTCAGATTCAGATTCAGAATACTTTATTAATCCCCGGGGGGGGTGAATGACACTGTAGCTCCACTGGGGAGGCAGAAACCCCTGACATGACTTGTTGATGATGACCTTTCTTTTTGCTCTTTCTGGCCTCATTCCTTTATTCTTTTTGTCTGCTCCCCATCTCGTCACCTCCACAGTTGCCAGCGGGAATCCCAGTTACGCATGCCAGTTAGGCATGATGCTCCTCAGACATCCACCCTGTCAGATGGCTCTGGCGGCCTGGGTGGCCTTCCTCGCTGGTTTCACTGCCTGGTACCTCATGTGAGCTCGTTCTGCCCGTCACCTCTGAGGAAGGAGCAGAGGACACTGTTGCATCCTGCCAAACATAATCTCTTTGCTTTGACTCGTCCTGTCTAAAAAGTAGATAGACTATGAAACAATTGTTTGAAAATGTCTTGGTTTAGATACCTCAGACACAGTATTTGTCCCTTGTAGCAGTGAACCGTTTGGGATTTTGGGATTATGCAGATGTAGTTTGACCATGAAGACACAACCAAGACTTTATGGTGCATTTGTTATTTATAAAGTATGCATGGATAATATGAACACAGTTACACATTTCACCATGCAGTAATATTGAAGGCATTCCCTTCCTTCATGTGATTTTAATGTTTGAAGCTGTTTCATTTCAAAGATACACTGATGCACAAATGTGTGTATACTTTGTTGTGCCTCAACAACTGTTATCAGTAAAAAGAAATGGTGAACCTCATTTGCATTTTGTGTCCTTACAAAAAACTGAAAGTACCGTCTGCTTGTTTTGCCATTTGGTTACAGTAAAAGTGTGCTACAGGAACTTAACTGGGGAGATAAAGGATGGGATCAGTACATGTGATAAGCAGTTGAGAGCGGATATGTCAACATTAATATGCAGATGAACCAGGGACAGCTAACATGGCGACGAAGACAGAGACCGATGTTCGTGTGAGGAGACAACAAAGTCACTTGATATGAATCACATTCTAACAGTGTTGCTGTGGAGCTCAGGTAGGACGGTGTTGTTACTGTTGGATGTGTGAAATATTCATGGAGATTCAGCTTAGTTATCAACTGCACTGAGCGAGAAAGTGTATGTGTGACATTTTGGGAGACTGAGGAGATTTTGTCAGATCGTGACTTCTTCAAAGTGCTGTTTGAGGTTTAAGACTTTTAGGCTTCAGGGTTAACATCAGAATTAGGTCAAGGACAAACTGGCATAATGCATCATGTCAACCGGATGTGTGTGTTTGCAAAATCACTTAAATTGTTAGCCTCGATCAAAACTCTCACTGAAAGAGAATTTTTCTTCAATGATTTAGAGTCTGTGTCAGCCTATTACAGTTGGGTTTGTCAGGGGGTGAGGCTTTGGACTCATAAACTAATAATATAATAACTAAAAATGAACAAAAATTTGCCTTGTTTACCTGACTAAACATTTAGAGAAAACACGTATTGCTGTCTTGGTAAAATAAGTTATAAATCATTCTCATGTCTGTATGTTAGTAATGAGGTGATAAGCTTAGCATTAAGACTGGAAACAGGGAAAACTACCTTTACTCTCTCCAGAGTTTGAACAGTTGACTATCATTTCATAGCAGTCTGTTAAGCCAACAGCTCTAGAAAGTAGGCTACTACTGCATTATTAAAAAAAAAGTTGTATGAGGCTTTTTGTGGCTCCAGAGGAACCTGTGTAAAATTTTAATCAAGTTCTAAAAGTCTCATTTGTGAATAAGGCAGTTTTGAACTTTAAATCAGCTTAAATTGACGGCATATGCCTTGCAATTTCCCCCATATACAGGTACATCTCAAAAAATTTGAATATCATGAAAAAGTTCAATATTTTTTGTCACTCATTTCAGAAAGTGAAACCCATTATATAGTCATTACACAGTGAAAAATTTCAAACCTTTATTTCTTGCAATTTTGATGAGTATGGCTTACAGATAATGAAAACCCAAAATTCAATGTCTCAAAACTTGAATATTGTGAAAAGTTCAATACTGGAAAGTCATGGTGTCACACCCTAATCAGCTAATTAACTCAAAACAGCTGCAAAGGTTTCCTGAGCCTTTAAAATGGTCTCTCAGTAACAAAAGCTTCAACAAAAGGATATTTTAAACAAATGTCAGGCTTCTGAAAAATATGTTCATTTCTATGCACTCAATACTTGGTTGGGCCTCCTTTTGCCTCAATTACTGCATCAATGCAGCGTGACATGGAGGCAATCAGCCTGTGGCACTGCTCAGGTGTAATGGAAGCCCAGGTTGCTTTGATAGCGGCCTTCAGGTCATCTGCATTGTTGGTTCTGGTGTCTCTCATCTTCCTCTTCACAATACCCCATAGAGAATCTATGGGGTATTGTCAGGCGGTTCAGGAGTTTGCTGGCCAATCCAGCACAGGAACGCCATGGTCACTGAACCAGCTTTTGGTACGTTTGGCAGTGTGGGCAGTCCTGCTGGAAAATGAAATCAGCATCTCCATAAAGCTTGTCAGCAGAAGGAAGCATGAAGTGCTCTAAAATGTCCTGGTAGATGGCTGCGTTGACTGTGGAAAACACAGTGGACCAAGTGCCTCTCCACTCTTCCTCCAGACTCTGGGACCTTGATTTCCAAATGACGTACAAAAGTTACTTTCATCTGAAAAGAGGACTTTCTTTGGACCACTGAGCAACAATCCAGTTCTTTTTCTTAACAGCCCAGGTAAGACGCTTCTGAAGTTGTCTCTGGTGCAGGAGTGGCTTGACACGAGGAATGCGACATTTGTAGCCCATGTCTAAGATTCGTCTGTGCGTAGTGGCTCTTAATGGAATGGATTTTGCTTGACAATCCTCTCAAGGCTGCAGTTATCCCTTTTGCTGGTGCACCTTTTCCTTCCACTCAACTTTCTATGAATATGCTTGGAGACAGCACTCTGTGAACAACTAACACCTTTAGCAATGAACTTCAATGGCTTACCCACCTTGTGGAGGGTGACAATGACTGTCTTCTAGACATCTGTCAAGTCAGCAGTCTTCCCCATGAGTGTGTAGCCTACTGACCCAGACTGAGAGACCATTTTAAAGGCTCAGGAAACCTTTGCAGGTGTTAATTAGCTGAGTAGGGTGTGACACCATGACTTTCCAATATTGAACTTTTTCACAATAATAATTTTGGGTTTTCATTATCTGTAAGCCATAATCATCAAAATTGCAAGAAATAAAGGCTTGAAATATTTCACTCTATGTGCAATGAATCTGTATAATATTTAGGTTTCACTTTCTGAAATGAGTGACAAAAAATATTGAACTTTTTCATGATTTTTTGAGATGTACCTGTATAAAGCCAGCACAAATGAGGGTTAATTCAGGAACAGCCCCATGGACTGAAAATAAAACTCTTTGAAAGAGATCACTGCAATGGTAGAGGAGATTGAAGCGAAGCAGTGACTATTATCCAGTGGACTAAATAGACAGTTGATAGCCAAACATGCAGTTTGCAGATTGTTCATAAAGTTGCTAAGTTCACCACAGGCTTGGATGCGTTTGTGTCTCCAGCTGCAATATCCCTACATAACCAGCAGGAGAATCATTCAACAGTCTGTAACATCCAAGTGCTTTTCATGCATGTTTAATCTTTGACCTTTTTCTCCTCAGGCCTCCTGGCAGAAGAGAATGATTCACCAGGTAATGTGAAAATAACAAAAAGGGAAAGTCATCTTTTACTTTCAGTCTCCTCTGATCTTTACAGACTGTATATTAATGTTGCCTACTCTCTTGTCTATTTTCAGAACCTGGCAACATCAGGTTGAGGGGAGGAGCCACACACTGTGCTGGTGGACTGGAAATGAAACACCACCATGCCTGGAAACCAGTGGATGACCCCTTGTTTGGCTGGAACCTGAGAACAGCAGATGTAGTGTGTCGACAGCTGGGCTGTGGATCTGCCGTGTCAGCAAAACTCAAAGATAATGACGTATCAAAACATGTATGGAAGATAAATGCTGACAATGTTCAGTCTGGCTCTGCACTGAAAGACACTGCATCATTGAAGCCCAAATATTCCTCCACCAGCTTGGAGATCACCTGCTCAGGTAACACGATTAGTGTCACCATCCAAAGTATTTGTCCATCTAATCCATCATCGAAACTATGTTTTCTTTTAGATGCTGTATGTTTGTATTCTTGCTTGTAGACAGTGGTGGAATAAATAGTCATAACCTGTGCTAAAGGAAAAGTAATATCACAATGAAAAAAGACAAAGTAAAAATACTCATTCTGCCCCAGAATGGCTCCTGTGGTACGACAGTGGATACCTTCCCTTTAATTACTCACTGTAGAGCACTCGTGTCCTTTTCCATTATTGATTTGCTCCTGATATGAACACTCATCATCATTTGGAATGTGGCTGATGATGGAGGAGTTGTCCACATGCTTCACTATAGAGTTCTCTTGATGTCTGGGAGTGCAGTCATGGGTGTACAGTGTGAACAGGAAGGGGCTGAGCACACAGCCCTGGGGTGCTCTGGTATTGAACGGGTGTTGAGAAGGTGTCCAGTATCCATTTGCAGTATGATGTACTCAAGACCAGAGTGTGTTTTCAAAGTTTTCCAATCAGCTTCATAGTTGAGATTGTATTGAATGCTAAACTGAAGTCAACAAACAGCATTTTGATGTAGCTGTTGTTCAAGATGTGCGAAGACTGAGTGGAGGGCAGTGGATGTGTATATATAATATGCTCTTTTGCCAGCTATCGAAAAAAATGACAGGCCTGAACATTAAAACCATTAACAGCTGAAGTGAATAATATTAATCATCTCATTGTCATATTAAATGCTCTTCTTTGAAACCTTGGATTCTCCCATTCTTGAGGATGCCAATTGACAAGCTCTACCCACCCAACCACCGTAAATCAAGTTCATCCCTCCATGTCAATCCTCGATGACAGTGGGCCATCTGCAAATTCCTTAGATCCCAGTTAGATCAAGCATTCATGGTAGCTCCTGGAAAATGTGAGAACCATGGAGGCCCTTACAATATGGTATGTCATAATAAACAAAGATTTGGAACATTTTATGGCAGATCAAAGGTCATGGGTTAATACATGCAACAACAACAGAGCATGGTGCAGATGAATAAGTAGTGAGGTAGCTTAGCATGATATATAGTTTATTTTTGAGCTTCTTTGCTGTTGGTTTTGCTTGTTGTTGTTCACATTCCTCAGTCAAATTTGTTGACACTGTTTGTAATGGTGCTCTCTTTCTCCCTGTACAGAGTCGGTCAGGCTGGTGAATGGGACTACTCTGTGTTCAGGCAGAGTGGAGGTCAAAGCTAACCAGTCATGGTCCTCAGTCTGTGAAGGTGAATTTGACTGGCAGAATGCAGAGGTAGTCTGCAGAGAACTCGGCTGTGGGGCTCCTTTAGACCTGGTTCTCTGTGAAAACACAAAGGCTCTCAAGTGGACGAACAGCTTTCAGTGCAGAGGTAGTGAGTCCAATCTCCTGGATTGTGAAAGTTATGAGTCAGCTAGAACTACCTGCTCACCTATAGGACTCACCTGTTCAGGTAAAGGAGGAGGAGGAGGAAAGTTACAGCTGTCACTCTCAATAAATACTTTTTCTAAAAATCAGTCTCACTTTGAGGTCCATTTAGTAGCTGTTCTGGAGCTTTAGATCACATCAAATGATCATCTGTAGATGGAGTTCACTAAATCGTTGTGGAATTTTATGATGCAAGTACAATTTTCATGACTCAATCCCATTTCCATTTTTTACCCCAACCCTTGTTTTTGAGTTCCCCCTTGCCTCTCAGAACAGAGTCACAGGAAGTGGTGGTTGTAACCTCCCCGTTTAAAATGGTACAACCCTTCAAGACCCTCATATGTCATCAGTAGTAGACCGGACATTTCTAATATGCCATCTGCAGTGGTGGGGTGGCATTACTGATATGATCATTTAAAAAAAGCTCTGGTACGGTCACTACATGGTCCTTGTCTTTACTGTCTCTGAGCTGACATTTTTTTTTGTCTCTGTTCAGAGCCTGATAATGTCCAGTTGGTGGAAGGAAGCAGCCGCTGCACTGGTAGACTGGAAATGAAACTCCAGGGAGACTGGAAAAAGGTGGATGCTGTGAGTGGACACCTGAAGTCTGCAGCTTTAGTGTGTGCACAGCTGAAATGTGGTCCTGCAGTTTCAGTTGAATCGAAGCCTTCTGCCTCAAGATCTGTGTGGGGTCTCATTGCCTCCAGAGTTCAAGCCGGATTTGCACTGAGGGAATGTGTATCAACAAGGCCCTGGCATGCCAGATCCAGCCTGGAGATCACCTGCTTAGGTAACACCTTCAGTGGCATCAGCCATGATGCTAATACATTGGTATTCATCACAGGAACTGCTAGAGGTTTTAAGTGATCTAGGACAAGGGTCATTTTTGTTTCTAACTAGACTAGATTTGGATGCTTTTGACCTAGTACTCCAGTGTCTTTGTTTCTAATGGTGAGTTATGATTTTAAGGACAAACTAGTGTCTATCTTCTCGCTCAACTATCTCTGATTGTCCTTACAGATATGCTGTATCAGCCAACGATCTCCGTCTCTCCTTCTATCGATCGGGTCTATGAGTTCTCCAATTTCACCATCAGCTGCTCTATTAAACCACAGTACCCAGGAGGCTCTTTCCAGCTGACCCTCTCCAATGCCTACACAACGCAAAACTACACCCAGAGAGCCGTCAATCACATCGCCCACTTCCTGTTTCTCTCTGCAAACCGCGGCCACCAAGGGAACTACAGCTGTGTTTATCAGATCATCGTTTTCTCTCAGAACTTGTCCTCAGCGAGCCGCCCACTTTCTCTCAATGTCTCAGGTAACGTGAAGATGCAACTAGTTGTGTTTACATTCAATATTTTGAAAAATGATCTCTAATGACAAAAACAGGGACCCGGAGAGCTTTAATCAGCAGTTTCCAGGTAAGAAAATAAAAGTTGTGCTATAAAAGTAAATTTAAATATAGATAAATAATCATTGCCACTGTCAATGAGTGTGAATCTGGAAAATAATATGACGAATATGTAGACATACTAATGCAGCATGTACATGACAAACATGGGCAAGACTATATTGTTTTTCTCTTAAGATGAAGTTTCTTCAGATTTGTTAAATTACTTATTTTAATAAATAAGACAGTTGTACACCATCTTATATTATCTTATTAGGGCTGTTGTTCTTGTGGCATTCCATGATTTGATGTGATTGTTTTGAATCTGCTTCAGACTCTCCAGTAGTTTACATCCCAAGATTCACTGTCCTCCTGCTTACTTTGGCCCTGTTTGTGTTTGCCATTTGTTTCCACAAAAAGGTAGGCCAACTATGCTCACAAAAATGTTCTTAACCTGTATGCAGTGTGTGGGGAGTGTCTTAAAGACATCTGCTCCTATGTCTTTCCAGGCCACTAGGGGGCAGCAACCAGGAGGCCAGGAGAATGTCGAGCATTATGACCTTGGTGCTTCCAGAGTTGACGGTTTGCTAAATGTAGAGGCAGCAGCCCAGAGCAGAGATATCTAAGAAGCTAATCTGGGAACCAAAGAGATCGCTCAGGTTTTTCTTAAAGGCATTTTGGTCAAAACTAATAGTAACAGAACTGTAACTCCACTAAGTAATCCACACGTTGTCTTCTTCCTTGTCAGAACCTGGTGCCTACAATACCCACGGTGCAACTCAACTGCTGAGAGTTCAGTCAGAGATTTGTGTGTGTTATGGTAGTAGCAGCACATGTTGCCACAGATGTCTGGTATACTCAGTTCCCTTTTACTTCACATTAACAGATTCATTTAATTTTCAAACTTCAGACCCAGCTGATGCTGCTGACTCAAGTCACATCACTTGAGGCGGTTTGGCAGATATGCAGTTTTACAAACCAAGACATACATGTCATGTGGTGTGTGTGAAAAATCCATGATATTCCCTTCAAGTCCAAAATTATACTGTTTGAGTATTTATCTTGATATGCATATTGTTCAAAAACAGTATGTCAAAAGCTGTTAGTTACTCAAGAAAACAAAAGGTGAAGTTTTGCATGTACATTGCAAGCAATATTTGAATTATGCAAAGTTCTGACAAGTAACTCGATTATTATTGGATTTAGAATCAATGTAAATGCATGTATAAAAGTATAATTTAAAAAACAAACCCGGGTGATGATATAAGGAAAACTTGTTTTAAATCTAATATAGACCAGTCACAGTTCACAGCTGTACAGACTTGGGAAAGTGTTCATTAGTTGACTCAAAATAGTTTTTTTTAAGGTGTACTTTTGCTTAGCCAATTATTTCATGCTGCAAAGTGTGCTGTCAGTTATTGTTTTAAGATGTGCTGCTTGAAAAAATATTAGAAAAGACATTTGTAACAAGAAAATTACGATTTTATTTTCCTCTTTGACTGCTTCATACATTTTACCACTCTAAAAGATCACAGTCCTGCTGAGACCTACAAATACATATGCCTTTTTCATGGAGAGCAGTTCATTTTCATAACAGGTTATAATTGGGACATTATAATTAGGATAATTCATTGTTGACTATTAATGCCTCATCTGTACTTTTGAACAAAAACTATAAAGTACCAAACACCTTCTCAAAACCTTGTTTGTCCACCACCTGTCCAAACTTTGTGGAGAAATACAATGTCTCTGGACTGCTGTATCGCTTTAGTTTCCATATCGTCTCATTTACGGCGTCTCCAGTATCCCCAATGGTCATTACATCTGACACAGGCAGGTACATGTCGCAGCGTCTACCCCAGAAGTTGAGGTGGGACACTTTGAGTGTGGTCTGGGATGGATCCAGGTACATCATCCCAACAACCCTCCTGAAAAAGTGACTGGCAGCGTATAGCATGGCACCAGCAAACAGCGCTATCCCTGTTGTGTAGCTGACAAGAAAGAAGGAGACTTGTCCTTGGAAGTAGAAGAAAAACACTGGGGGCAAGATGACCACTGTGATGGCAGTCTGGAGCAGTTTGAGCCTGGACACGGCTCTGAGGTGCTTAATGTGCGGCAGCCTGTAAATCGGAGTGTATTTCTCTGTGGACAAGTCAGAATACCTGACCACGCCTGTGACTGCAGGTATAAGGGGTCCATGGAAGCTCGGCTTGACTGGTGTGTGACCTGGTGAATGAGCCTGCACCACCCTATTAGGTATCCGACCTGTGAGTAGGCATGACCCTCTGGTGCAGGACACAATGCGGGAGGTTAATCTGTGATGGAGCACTGACCTGATCTGTGGGAAAAGGACAGATATATTTGACCAAAACCATTTGCAAATTGATTCATCGACTGACAGAAAATGTATGAGCAAGATGTATATATATTTGAATTATGCCAACTCTGTTTGCAGTAAATATATATTTGCTGTATTTCTTAGTCTTGTGAAGAGTATCTCCAGGATTTTGACCGGTGGACAGATAAAATAAGCGAATTGAGGAATTGCGCTGGCCAATTTTGACTATTTTCTGACATTTTACCTGCCAAACTATTAAGCAACTAAATAATGAGCAGATAAATAAATACACTCCATTTTTATTATACAAATGAGTGGAATAGAGCATCATATATAACCCCCACTAGCTAAACATGAGAAAGTTTAAACAACACTTTAAACATTAATAGTCGGGTTACTGATATGCGCCTGTCTTGTTTTAATTAACTATAAGGATGACTAAACAAACAATAACCATGCACATTTATTTTTTAAGTATGAAAATCAGAGATAGGCTGGCCACAGACCTTCTGTCATGGCTGTCACACATCCCAGGTAAAACATCAGTTAGCTTATCTGGCTAATTTAACTTTCATATTATTTTATGATGTCTCGCAAAAGACTGACAGTTAGGACAGAGTTTGAGGAAGAAGGAGGCTCACCATGATCTCCGACAGAAGAGGGAAAACACAGAAACACGAATGTCCTTTTTAGAAATGAGAGACATACCAAAGCACACACTTGAAGAGGTTAGCCAACATGAAGCATAAAGTTAGCTACACCCTGACCCGGAAGTACTCCACAATTCTAACCGTTTTTTGTTTGTTTTATGTGTTCGTGTGCCCCCTAGTGGGAAAGCTATGCATTCTCACTTAAGACATATTAATTTGAGTCTTTATTAAAATCACTATGGAACCTCATGCTGGAAATGTGGCAGTAAAATAATTCCGGTTAGTGGGAACGAGACGTAACGTGCGGCAGAGCTGTCACTTCCGCCACAGAGAGCAACAAGCTACATATCAGACAGACAGACGCTCCTCTGGTACCGTGCAGGTTTTCTCCGGTGTCTTATTTATCGGCTCAAGTCAATAGTTCATTTTAACTGGCCAGGCTCGACGGAGCATGACTGTATCTGACTTAGAGACTTCGAAGAGCGTAACAGGACTGTCGGCTAACATTAGCTAACGGTGGAAGTGTCTGGCGGTGCATTAGCTACCAGGCGGTGCTCCTTCCTGTTCTTCGACAGGTCAGAGAGAGAGAGGGGGGGACAACAATGCTGCAGCTCGGAGATGAAGTCACCCTGTACTCGGTCGTCTTCGTGCTCGTCCTGCTGGGGACCCGGAGCCCGCTGTGGACGACCGGCCTCACCGCCTCCCTCTACCTCTTTATGGCTATTTTCCGGTTCCCCCAGGTACCGAGCAGCCGGGCCCAGCAGGTGCTGCACCCGGCCAAGGGCACGGCAGGCTCCGGCAAGGTGTCAGTGGTAGCTCACCGAGGCGGTGGGCACGACGCACCGGAGAACACGCTGACAGCCATCCGGGAGGTGAGAGGAGGCTGTAGTGGGGTCTCCTGTCCTGCACATGGTTCTCCACACTCATAGCATCCCATGTGTTGCCAGTGACTGCCACGGACACAGAGCTGAAAGAGGCTGAAACATGACATGTGACAAAATTGGGGGGGGAAATACACGCCATAGTTTTGTCAGCTGACTGGGTGCTAAATGTCCCTTTTTAAACAACTTACTTCAGCTGCATAAACTGTCCACGCTGCGATTCACTGGACTGTAGTATCCACTGAAGGCCAGTGGTACAACACATGAATGTTAGGAAAGTCACAATTATGCACCACATTTCTAATCTGCAAATCTGATAACAATACCTTATTTATTTTGTAATATCCAAAGACATAACACAAGCAAACCTATTTGCAAATGTTTTGGGGTTTTTTTTTTAAATCCCCCCTCTCAGAGTGTCCAACTACACAATGGAGATACTGTATTTAGATTAAATCTTCCTTTTTTTGTATTGCAGTATCTTGTTATTCATTGGTCATGACCAGAAACAGATCCTCCCCAAATAGTTAAAACCTGCTTATTTGTCTATCCTGCTCTAGGCCAGTAAGAATGGGGCGACAGGCGTGGAGTTAGACCTGGAGTTCTCAGCAGATGGCATCCCGATACTGATGCATGATGAGACTGTGGACAGGACCACCAACGGGTCAGGACCACTCAGCCAGTTCAGACTGTCCGAGTTGGGTAAACTGGACGCAGCAGCTAAACATCGACTCAGGTAAGAAAGAAGGATATAGAGATGGAGGTGCATACAAGAACGCAGATCATCGTGGGGACAATGATTATTCTCTCAGGATGGTACAGGTTGTTGCAGCCTGATGCAATAAGTTCTTGTTTAAACTGAAAGTTGCTGCTATCATTTTTCCCTTCCCTGATAATTTCTTATAATTGCCGGGGTGGAAATTGCAGTTTTTGCATTTTGTATTAAAAAACAGATTTATTGCATTCTTGTAAAAACACATTCTCCTTGGGGCAGATGAATAGATATTATTTTAAGTTGTGTCGCACCAGGTCAGACAAGTAATGCATGTTTTCGGAGCTAGCTGGAGGCTTAAAGCGCTGAATACTATGGGCTGCATTATTAATTACTGCACTGTGACTTACTGAATGTTTGTTTGCGCATTGCTGATGTTGCCTTTATTTTGCAGCACATCAGAGTATTGTCTTTCCACTCATATGCTGGTATTCTCTTTCAAATGTACTTTTTGCAGTAGGACTGCCTGCTACGGAACAAATTGTTGAGGTACAGTTGCCAGGGATGCTGAATTGTTTAAAAAAAAAAAGCAACAACACAAGGCTATGATTAACTGAGACAGGAGAAAAGCAAGGTGCTATTGATACAGAACCATGCTGTTGGTAGAACATATCATATCATCATAACATAGAGACAAATAATTCAGGTGGTTTCTAGAAACAGAAGAAGACAAACAAAAAGCAAAACTGTCAGTCTAAGACGAGAAGCTGAGATGCCACCGGTAGAGACAGGGACACCATCTAAGGATTGAAACTAAAAAGTCAAAGTTATAAGTCGAACCTTTTAATTTATCTAACAAAACAAAGACCAAAGTGTACTCCCTGCCACTGCTGCTACAAAACATTTACAGAGGAAACACTGTATAAACGTTATGTATTTTGACAAGGTAACTGTAGTGTGGACAAGTTACTCAGTGACCTTTATTGGAAGTAATGTCCCTAAGTTACATAAAGATTTGACAACAACAACCTCAAGCTTGAGGTCTGTTGATACTTAGGATGATAATTGCAGAAACAAAACTTGCTCCCATAATGCATATGAACAACCAGGAGACTCAAGTGCTCCTTTCATGCATATTATGGTGACATATGTATTTACTCCACGATGCCAGTTTACATGAGACGACTATATCCTGAAGTAATTTTTACTGGACATTTAGTAGAAGAAGGGAAAGAGAAATGTAGCACAGGAGCATAAAGTCTGTACATATGGTTTAAATGTCTGATTTGGAGATGATGCTCTGATCAAAGCTTGGAGTTGTTCCCCAGTTTATTGTGTTTGAACGATGTGTGCGTGAGCTCGAGATCGCACTGAAACATTGGTGTCCTCTGTCACCAGGGACAAGTTTGCCGGAGAGAAGATCCCAACTCTGGAGGAGGCTGTGGAGGAATGTATCAGACTGCAGCTCATCATCTACTTCGATGTCAAAGGTCATCCGGACGAGGTGCAGCCAAACTAAACAAACAAACAAAACAAGACTTGATCATGTGTAACATGTCTGTCATGCTTGTTGATTTAATTGATCTGTAACCTAGTCAATATTGCATAATGAAGAGAACATGAAGCTGTGATTTTAAGTTCCCTGGTGCAAAATGACCCTAAAATATCTGTAGCGTTGTTTGAATGTTCTAGTGCAGAAAATAATTAGATGATTGATTAATTTATCAAGTAGTTACTAATGAATTTACTCCCTGTCATACATCTCTTGTTGGGGAGTTAATTGTAGATTTTTGCAGGGTTCTTTTAATAATGTAGTCTGACACAAATCAACCTTTTCCTCCCTGTGAAAATCAAAACTAGAGCATTGCGCTACTGTATTGCAGAAAAAGGTAATGTGATTGCAGTTAACTTCAGACACCTGCCGATCAGGCCAGTAAAACATTTAAACAAAGATATAACTTTAGGTTCTGGTAACCTGTGTGGAACGTAAATAAAATGCTGGCAGATTCAGTAATAGCTTAATAATCATTAGTTCAAGTCTTATCATTACCAGTGCGTCACAGTTACTTTGACAAACATTTATTAGAGTTGGTGCTGTCCTTTGGGACATTTTTTATTTGTTATTTGCTAACAATATTGCGTCATCACTAGATGTTTCTTGTGGATTTGTGCTCGAACAACTTTACATACTCTATCTGATGTTAGAATATGACTGAGCCAAAGCAGCTCTAAGCTGAAAGATGCAGTTAAGTCATTTATTCACTGCAGTTCCATTTCCATTTAATTCTGCATATTAGAAAGCTAAATTAAAAGCTTACATTGAACCAAGGGAAGTTTATTTATGTAGTGCTTTTAAACACAAGGCAATTTAAACTGCTTTTTAAGGGCGAAGACATACTTTAGAAATGGGACAAAAAAATAAATATTTACTGTACATTTTAAAAAGAAGTATCTGATCTATTGGAAAGCCACAGTGAACAGCAATGTTTTAAACCTTGCTTTAGATGAGTAAATAGTTGTAGCAGCCCTTTATGTATTTAATAAACCCGTTCCACAGGTGGGAAGCATCAAAACTAAAAGCTGCTTCACCTCCCTTGGTTTTGAGCCCAGGAGCAATAAGTTAATCTGTTCCAGATGACCTGAGGGGTCTGGGTGCTTCATAACGTGTCAGTAAATTAGAGATGTCTTTTTATTGTACTTTGAACCACTTGATGAGTGGTTCCACGTTTTTACAAGAGTAAGGAATCCTGCATCGGCCGTTGTTGTTTCAGGTGGGGGCATTCTTGCGTTCAGGGCCCACAGCAGTGTGTCTACACACAGACACAGCTGCTTATGAACACCAAGTGGTCGGACAGGAACACACACAAAGTGATATAAAGCATCACACGTAACTCCTAAGCAGCTGACTGTCCTACAATAACCTTGTGTTTTCTCCTCGCCCATTCAGGCAGCTGCTGCCCTTAAAGAACTGTATAAAAAACATCCAGTCCTCTACAACAGCAGCATCGTCTGCTCCTTTGAGCCCAAAGTCATCTACAGGGTAAGGGGGAAGTTTTTCGGGATGGTGGAAGTGAGTCAGATGTTCTCTGTTTGACTGTTTATTTTCTCTGGGTTAGCCTCTTACTCGTCAACTCTGCCACATCAAGAATGCTAGCTGACTATACAAGCTGGGATAGCCTGACCAGTATGGGTCGCCTCACAGACAACAAATGACAGGCTTTCTGGATGAAGTAACACTTTTTAATTTATTTTCTGCATGTGCAAAAATGTGAATAACAGTTATCTGGTTCAAGCGGGACATTCTGATATAAACACATCCAAAAACAAATCGCTCCTTTGGCCTTCTGTCTCCCTTTTCTCCCTCCAGTATCTCATAGTTAACATACTGGCACTGATTCAATAAACTGAAATATTTACTCACATTGCTGTCATTTGTTGCATTGCTGTTGTGTGCATCGTATTGTTAACGTTCACCATTTCTTCTATATTACTAAAGAGCACTATGCAGACACAAGGCACTGAAAGTGCTTTACAAAGGCATTGAAATACTTAAGAAATAAGACGATAAGAGAATGTTACAATTGCATTTTGAAAGAAAAATAGAAACAAAACTAAAAACAAGTAGATAAATAAAGATTAGAAAGAAATAACATTTCAAAGATGATACAATACAATTCAATAACGCTGCATGTCTTTCTGCTCCACTCCGGCCCAGATGAGACAGAGTGACCCAGAAGTGGTGACAGCATTGACCCACCGCCCGTGGAGCCTGAGTCGGCTCGGAGATGGAACCCCACGTTTCTCGTCGCTGTGGCAACACCATTGGTTCACGCTAATGGACATGGTGTTGGACTGGGCGCACCATCACATACTGTGGAAGCTCTGTGGCACCTCGGCCTTCCTCATACAGAAGAACTTTGTCTCACCGTGAGTTCCTGCAGCTGAGACCCATGAGTATTCTTCTATACATGTACTGCATAATTCTGTAGTGAATGTGGGAGCTATTAAAAGTCAAGATCAACCTGTGTAATGTTGTTCACAACAGAAGATATAACTGAGTGTTTCTGTGTGCTGTCTGCAGGGACTACGTCCAGTACTGGGCCCAGAGAAGGGTGGAGGTGGTAGCCTGGACAGTCAACACAAAAGTGGAGAAAGAGTATTACCAGGAGCTGCTGCAAGTCAACTACATCACAGACAGCCTGGTGGAAGACTGTGAACCCCATTACTGAGAAACACATGAAGCCAGCACATGACGCGTCGACACACATAAACATTAAAAGCGATCATATGAACGGAACATTTCACTGTCTACTCATCTCCCATAATGTGGCATCAGGTAAGGGAACAGGTGCCACACTTTTATTCCCACACACACTTTGATTTGTGCGTGTGTGTGTATGAGTGCATGTTTATTTGAGGCAGTGAAACAAGGTGCCTTACAAGAGGCCAAGTAAGAGACATTTTGAGGCATTTAAAGGCATTCTGGTCACACAGTAAGTGTCTTTGATAGACATGAATCAAACGTACTGTATTTAACAACTCAGGACTGCAATGATGTTTTTTTTTTTCCCTTGATAATCTTATCGGTCTTACTGTCTTTAGACCTATAATGTCTTACATTGACTGTACTTTGTAGTCAGTAAGGACTTTAGTCTGAAGTAAACGACCTGAAAATGATTCTTACTACTAACTACTAATATAAATATTTTATAACTGTAATATACAACAGGAACAGTTTGACACACAAAATACACACAAATAGTTCTAGCACAGTCCAATGCAGGTTTATATTGTACATACCCCACCCAGTATGATTATCACACAATAGATTTAATTTTGTTTTTAAATGTTGTGATCTTTGTTTGAGAAACATCATTTGGTTCATGCTAGTTTTCCTCACTGTATCTGTAGAGCGGATACCAGTGACAGCAGCACCGTCTCAGCTTTGTTCTGTCCAATCCATCTCATGTCACCTCAAGGTTATATGCGCCTGTTTAGCTAAAAGACGAGGAATTACTCTCATTGTAACGCAGTATATGAAAAAACTATAGGACAGTGCAGGGGAACAGTAAGGGATGAAGTGTAGTACAATAAACTATAAAACAGTAAAGAGAACATTGTCACTGCAGACATGTAAGCAGAAGCACAGGTGTATCTAATAACATTAACAACATCTCTGTTGCATTTCAGTGTGAAAGTAAGTTGTGCCAGTTAGCCAGCACCTGCAGTGTCAGCATGGTACCTACATGGAATACTATTATTATTAATGTTAATCACATGTGTTGGACAACTTTAATACACTATCGTAGAAGTTCAAAAAATAATAAGACCGCTATAATACTGTTTATATGCTATTATCAATCTCATCTACATTTGATCAATGTTTAATTTAAACAAAGAAGACTTGACAGCTTTCAAATGATTATAAATGATTCATGATTAAATGAATGAAAAAGTGAAATACTTATCCAACAGTTGGTCTTAAAGTTTGAATAAATAAATTCTGAAGATTTGGAGTCATTTCACATAATGTGTTCTTGTGCACACACAAAGTCAGACAATGCTAGATGTTTCATTTTTAAGAGAAATGTTTTGTGTTTTTTTTTTTTTTTTTGCCCCTTTGACAGCTGAGAGCGCGAGCCACCAAATGGGTCTCTAAGATCAGCTGATTCAGCTGACATTCTGCAGCCAGGCCCTGTGCAGAACTGACATGATTTAGGAGATCTACATTATGGTATTAATGGTGTGTTCGGGGCACCATGAACAGACTGTCTCAGAAGTCTTTGTTTTTTTTTACAGATCAGACAACCAGGGAAAGAAATGAAGTGAACTGTGCCACTTTTCTTGACTAAACTTTAAGGGGTGCAATTTCGTTTTGCAGAACAAATTCAAACTCAGACTTTTAAATACAAAAACAATATTAATGAGATAATAATACAAACTAACAAAATAATATTTATCTTTTCCATTACTGAATAAACAAGCTGTTCTCAGAGGATAATATGGTCCCAGAACACTGTTTGAAGCTAGAAATGTGGCAGGGTTCGCCAAATATAAACAAAGTAATACAGTATGAACTTGTGTTGTCCATTAATGTCAGTTTGTTTACTAAGTTTATTCGGTCAGGAAAACAAAGACAATTTGTGTATTTAGTTTGTTTAGGCATTTGAAAAAAATCAGTCGAAGATGATTTTCATAAGATTTGTTCCTCAAAAGTACATACTGCACCTTTGAGAAACAAGTGTCGGTGATTGAACTGATGGGAAAATGAAGCTGTCCACACTGTTCTAAACATTGGCTGTAGAAAGGTACAGGGACAGTGTGAGAACTGATAGATGCACCTTGTTCAGTACTGGGTAAAGATCCTTTGACCAGGGTCTGACCTGTGCAGCTAATGCTGAGCCTGTGTAGTGCAGACTCTTGATGATTAGCCTCTTGGCAGAGTCTCAGGTGATTGACCCACATAGTACAGATGAATGGGGGCTGAGTTGGAGATGTAATGTTAGATATCACCCTGGATAAGCCTGTCTCAGCCGCTCCTCGCCCCCCTGATCTTAAGTTACTAAACACAGACTGTGGAGAGGAGCCACTCAGGTGTATTTCACCTGGACGACACAGGTTACCTGTCCTTACTCTGTGGTACATCTGAGATAAAGTTAAAAAAAAGCCTGTTATAGTGGATGGCCCACAACTGGAGAGAAAATATATTAAGAATTTGTTCATTCTTTCAATGCCCTCAGTGCTTATATTTATTAGTTGAATGGTAAATATTAATCAGACTGTCTCAGTTATTATTTAACAAGCTATGACGTGAAAAGTAGATGTACAAACTGCAGCAGCGTCCGTTTTATGTCCGTTTTTATCGTTGCTGTCAGCACGTTTATCTGCCTGCGCCTTTGGTTTAATAGGTGAAAGGTGATCGCTCCTCTCCTCCTCCAATACACCGTCTGAGGGGCGTGCAGTGACGTCACGGAGGGGGGTTGCCCTGCTCAGTAAAGCAGCCCGGTCACATAAACAGAAACAACAGGAGCGGTAATGAGGAGACTCCAACTTCAAAGTAAAAGTCACGACAGCATGACACTGAATAACTTAAAAATATTTGTGAAGTACTCAGTGTTTAAAAAATGGTTAACTAAGCATTAGAAAATAAGATTCAATTCTTTATTTTGATTGTGTATTAGAACAAAGCAGCAAAGCATGCTGCGCAGTACAGAATTCAAAAGTATATCAGTAAGATATATATATATATATATATATGTATAAATTAGTTTCAAAAGATTAAAAGTTAATAAGAATAAAATGGGAATTAAAAGTTTGTAAGCACTTTCTGCAAATAGAAATCAAAGAAGATAGCACATCCACCTAATTCAAATGCAGGTGGAATGGAAAGTGTCACCTTAGTCTTGAAAAAAGACTGGGACATGTCTCTCAATAATTATCTGTGACGTGTGTTCAATCTGTCACATTATACCACCCACAAAAATGTGTGATAATTAATAAATTGATGAGCAAGAGCAGAGTGCAGGATGGTCTATCTTCTGCAAAATAGATAAAGCAGTTATCCAAAATAACAAAAAACACAACATAGACAAAGTAGGCATAATAATGGTTTACAGCTTTGATGGTTATAAGATATCTACATCTCATAAAGAAGTAGATTTGATACAATTATATCACAGGATATGGTAACTGCACACCTGAAACACACACACACACACACTAAGAACACAACTATCTTTCACTCATTGGTTGTATCTTGTGGTACCCAACTACACAGATGGCGCTTGTTGTATTTGCCCAGGATTTGAAAGATGTGAAGAGGAACAGGCTGTCAAATAGCACGAGTACATTCTATTATTTGAGATCTTTTATTTTCTTACATCATGATCACACCCTATGATTTGATAACCCAACGTTGGTTAAGAATGAAATTAGAAGCCCATCCAAAGACTGGACATCAAACAAAAATGTTATTAAACATGGCTTTTATTTTGAAAACTCTGACCGGAAGTGGTGCCCATAATTCTTTCTGGCGTGACTCTTGCCAAGCATGGTAGCTTTGCGTCCTGATGAAAATATCAAAGTGTGCGGTGTCCTTGTCTTCTGTCACAGAGCTGGTCGTTATTGCAGCGAGTCCCGGAGCGCAGAGGACAGACTGTCCCGCCTGGAGTGTCCCTGTCCTCGGCTGTCAGGAAGCACCGTGTGTCCCCCCCTCCTCCTTCTGACTGACTGATCACCTGCATGTGGAGCCGCTTTCTCCTTGGATGACCTACACGCAACCTCTCTCAGGAGCAGCAGACGTCGCTTCATTACAGCTGAACACCTGCTGGTCAGGAGGAGCAGCAAGACACGTATCAATACACAGCCGGAGAGTCAAGTCGAGAGTCCTGCAGGCTTCAGGCCGACTCCGGAGCAGCTGACCTGGGGAACAAAATACGACGCTGCTAAATAATTTTTTCTTCTCATCGTGGCTGCGTCAGGAGGAGCGGACACCGGAGTCGGAGTCCTGCAGAGTTGACAGTCAATGACAGCAGCTGATAATTCACAAGACAAGACGGACGGCCTTTAAAGAGGGACACTACATCATTCTAGGAGGTTACATGATGTACACAATCACCAGAGGTCCCAGCAAACTTGTTACACAACGGAGGACAGGTCAGTGAATGGGTGCGCTTATCTGAAGCATGATGCAATGTCACATCATCAGATTCACTTTGAGCCGTGTGAAGGGAAACTTTGGGCTCATGTTGAAGGGAGAAATGACCCCCCGTGTTTGCCTGCGGAGGGGTTTAAAGCTAAACTGCGCCGTGCGCGAAAGCCTTTAACCCTACATTTTGTCTTGAAGGTCCCACGCAACAAATCGAGACCAAATTCAGCGACCTGAAGCTGAAGCCGACGTCTTGGCTGTCCTCGAGGTAAAGTATTCATATTGAGGTGTTGTTTTGGTGTGTGTGTTCTGAGATCGTCTCTGCCGCGTGGGCCCCAAAATACTCACGCACGTGCGCCGTGAGTGCGATCATGTAACACGCCGCCCTGACTTTGGTAACGCGGCTGCACCCATTATCGGACGCAGCTTCCCCCCGCAGATTCTCGCAGTTTCTCTGCGGTCAGTTAAACCGCTTGACCTCGCGCGAGACAGCCGACGCCCCCCGCGCGCGTGTCAGCGGGTTGTGACGCCGGTTCTGACCCACCTGTCCGGCCAGGGTTCCTTTGCTGCCTTCAGGTGCTGCTCGGAAATACCAACACTATTCAAAGACATACTCAGCTGCCAGTTTGTAGGTGCACTCAGTTTACCTCGTTGATACAGATGAGGAGGACTAAACCTCTCGGTGTGGTGTAATACACAGAAACATAGACATTTTAAGCCTCCCTAAAACAGTTTAAAGACGAACATTTATAACGTTGATGAAATTTGGACGTCTTGCGGGAATGTTTGAGAATGCATTAGTGTTAGGTAGGAGGTGTACCAAGTAAGGTCTTCTGGGACAAAGAAAGCAACATTCAGTCATTTAAAGGTCCACTGTGAAGAATTTAGAGGGCTTTAGGGTCAGAAAATGATTATAAAATTGCTAATTATGCATTCAGTAGTGTTTAATTGCCTGAAACTAAGAGCCTTTGTGTTTTTATTACCATATAATGAACCTTTTTATGTCCACAAAGGGAATGGGTCGTCTTCCACAGAGTCTGCCATGTTGCACCGCCATCTTTCTTCAGCAGCCCAGAACAGGCAATCATAACACTGACGCTAGAGATGGTATGAGAGTTTACACATAGATTGAACAATAGAACTAGATACCCAAGGATAGCACCTCTTCATTTCAATGAGACTTGCTTGCCTGGTACGTATACCAGAAACACATTTCTAGTTTCTGAGTTTCTGAGTACTTCCTGGATATGCACGAGTTCTCGCTTTGCCCGTAGACTTCACATTGTGATGACACTGCAGTTTTGGGATTTCCTTTTCAGAGCTTGAGGAAAATATTACTAATGTATAACCTCCATCAATTGAACATTCTTAATATAAAGAGTCATAACTGACCTTCGAGGTGTACTGTCAACAGTTTTACAGACTTCTGTTTTACAATGGCAGTCTGTGGGGGGGAAATGCTTTTCGGACCACAGGTGATCTTTCTGCTGTAATGCTGTGAGTGGTCACCGGGTAAAATTGGAAACAAAGGCTGTGAAGCCCGATCATATCCAGGTCTTAATAGTAGATTCATGGTTTTACAAGTTTAGGTTAGGGTGAGGGGAGGACTATTTAGTTGGTTGCAAACAGCAACCTCACTGCTAGATGCCACTAACATTCGACACACAGGACCTTTTAATGACAAATTAATCAGCAAAAACTCAACACGACCTGCTGTAAAATCATTTTTCTCTGAACTCCCTCCTGATGAAAACGGAGAGATGCCTCTGAAAATGTTTTATTTATTGCTGCATGTCCAGAATCAAGAATGGACCCTCAATCTCAATTTGTCTAAAAGCCACAAAAGACACAACCTCAGGCAACAGTCCAACATGTAGTTTCCAGAAGTTAACGGACAACTAGCATCATTTTTTAATCACTGTGAGATTTAACCGTCTGTTGCGGGCTCTCCTAATCCGCTGAGTTGACATTAACCCTGTCTGATCTCTCCGCAGCTCTCCGCCCCCGAAGATCGTGTTCAATCGTTTGAACGGGAAGCGCTACCACAGTGCAGCCACACAGAAGACCGCCAGCCCAGCAGAGGGGTTCACACCGGCACATGAAGAGAACGTCAGATTTGTGTATGAAGGTGAGAGTCCCAGGATCAATACATGAGCAGATGTGGGTCACAGTGCCAAGGTCAGACCTCCAGGCCCAATCCTGAAGCCAGGAGAGACTGTAGATCCTCTTCTTAACGCAACAAGGTCAGAGGTTGAGAGGATGGAACTGGGACATAGTGGTGGGCAGATAATCCCTTACGCATTTCTTCCTGACTGAGCAGCTAGACTTAAATTGATTGGTTCCTTTGGGGGCTACAATTTGACTCAATTTCAAAGCGGCAAAAACAACTGTGTTCCTTATAGTCTGTAAAAACCCAACAATGATTAAAAATCAGGACTGTGCACCTCCCCCCCCCCCCCCCCCCGTGCTGAAGTTTACCAAGCATGGTGTACTGCTGGCCAGTACTTCATGCCCCGGTGGAAATGAATGACTTGTAGAGCTGAATCGGCTTGAGCCATCTTATCTGTTACTCTTGGACGGCTGCCAGTGAAGACTGGTCTGTGGCATCCTATTGTGACCATAAAATTCAGCCTGGGAAAAGCTTCACTGCTCACTCCTAAAGAAAAACCTCTGGCACAGTCTGTCGAGTTTTGTTAAGATGGACGACCTGATGGGTCCTCTGTGATTGGAGAGCTGAGAAGACTACAAATGTCACCTGCAGACATGTTTGAATAACATTTTCACCAAACACATGCGCTCACATTCACATAGCCAGTTTATTGCTTCATGTTCTTTTATATGTGACGTCCACTTAGAGTGATACAGGCTGCACAAGGGAAATCATGTTTGTGCTCGAGGCAAGTCAAACCTTGAGGCTTATCTGTGGGTGAAGCTGGAAAACCTTCACCCACTGCAGATAAAACACACCACATACCAGTGCAGCCCTCTGCTAAGAGTGCTGGGAAGAGTGTCGGAGGTGAGATCAGAAGTGCAGGGTGAAATAGAAAATAGAAATGTCGTCCTCAAGTAATAGAAATGGTTTGCCTGTGCCTACACTGGTATTTTTGCCTATTGTGACTCCATTTCTTTGAGTGTCTTCAAATGCTTCATATCCTTAAAATCTGTACAACCTAAGCTACATGGTTACATAAGTCAATAAACCACGATTATTGATTAAAGTATTGGAATAAATACATATACAGAATAATTCTCAAATCTACAAGTTTTTAAGATATGCTCATTCATCAGAAGAAAACAAAGGTGTTCTGATAATTGTATCTGCAACTTCCCTAGAGTTGCAGCACCCTACAGTTGTGTTTTTGCTTACTAAGATGTAATTTCATAGATCATCTTAAAGGAGGCCCATTAGGCTTGTATGGTTTTTTATTTTTTTCCTTTCCTTCAGGTTCTTGAGCATGTAAAAGATGCCACAGAAAACACTGCTCCTGAAACACAACATCGGTAAACCCGCCTGTAATTCTGTGACTTCTTGACATCACTATGTCAAACAATTTGCATAATTTATGCCTTTAATCACAGTAGAAGTGAAGCTAACTGGGAGCGGAAAACTAGGCCGAGCCGACCGGAGACACAGTGAGCAGTGCCGTCTCAGGCGTGTGTGAGCTGACCAATCATAGCAGACTTGAGTATTGGCAAGGGGGGGGGGGGGGGTGTTCTTAAAGAGACAGGAGCGTTTCAGACGAAGCGTGGTTGGACAGTATGAGAGAACTGAGGTTTTTTGAGGAAGAAAAAAGCTTGTAAACCTATTCTAGTGGTAACCAAAACTAAAATGATGAACCTCTAAATGAGCATCATGTCTCCTGCTTTATATCCACAGAGTCTGTATAATCTAATCTATAAGGCAATTTAAATCAATAAACCAAAACGACTGTATCATAAAAATCAACCTGTATTTCCGCTTTACAGCACTTTCTCTATGCCACCGCACATTATCTCCTGTTTTTGCACCACATGTAATGCAACATAATGTTAAGTGCATACGACGTGAAGCTTTTTGCTGCAAGAGGAATCAATGCTGTAGCTGTTTGTGTTACTTCAGATCAATTTTAGATCCACGGGAGGTCCATTTTCATAGGGTTTAAAAAACGAGCCTTAATCCAGGCTGAAATCCACATCAAAAGTCCTGCGGACTGTGGATAAGTTCAAGTGAATTCAGTTTCTAATATGTGTGTTTGTTTGCATGCAGCATGGCAGGAAGTGGAGCAGAAGCTGGGGGACGGAGACGCAGGGGAGCCAACTGAGAGCCCCGGGCCCATTCAGTACACTGAGAAGACTCCCAGTGCCGCGATGAAGAGTAAGTTCCTGCATCTGCACTTTTGCTCGGGCGTCATTTGGATTAGCATACAGTTCCCATTCATTCGCCTGGAGACTCTTCAAAGACTGGCACAACAAAGTAAATTAGCCGTCACATCTCAGCACTGAGTTTTATGACATCCTGTCAGATAACCCTCTTCCTGCATTTTAACCCCCTGAACTTTGAACCAGTAATATCTCCATGTCTCTATTATTCCTGGTTACTTACACACCACAGGAAAGCTGCTCTCATCTCTCCGCCAGAATAACATGCCAGGTGCTTTTTGGCTCAGCTTTATCTGCAGCCTGAGGGCAGCTCTTGTAATAGTTTGCATTAATTTTTAACTCTCCTTTAGTCTACAAGAACCGGGCTGATCTAGATAAACCAGCCCTGACTGCTGATTACATGTCTCGCCTTGACTCGCACACGTCTGCTCCGGTTCTTCTTCTTCTTCTTCTGTGGCTCGCTGCCATGAAAGGTTGTGACAGATTCACTGAAGAATGCAATTTTTTAAAATTCTTATGAACAGGAGTTACAATATGAGCAATGAAACATCTAAAAGCTGTGTATCTCTCGTGAGTCTGGATTTTTCAAAAACGGCACCTTGGATTTACCATCTTTTTTTTTTTTTTCCACGTAATCGCTGTGGTTCTAGTGATGGTGGTGCTGGTTGGTTTGGGGTACGACCACTTTGGTCAAGACTGAATTATCTAAGCAGCCTTGCATGGATTGCTGTAAAGATACTCATGGTTACCAGAAGATAAATCCTGCTGAATTTGGTGATCTCTGCTGTCAGAGAGATGTAAAATTGTGTTTTTCAGTGAAATGTATCAACAACTACTGGATCAGTTGCATTCAGTTTGGTACAGATGTTCATGGTCCTCTCAGAATAGGGCTAGGCGACCAGTATTGTAGGGATGATTTTCAGCAGTGATGTTGATGTAATGTCTAACTGGGTAAAGGGAAGTACGAGAACCAGCCTGTTTCTGCTTCACTTATTCCGATAATTTCCAAGTAGTTTCTGCCCAAATTCTGCAGGTCAGTAAATTAAATGTTTTAACCATTTAAATTTTCACCAATTTCTATCCCTTAAGCAGGTCAGTTCAATTCGGAAGACAGACAGAAATTAAGTTAAAATGTCGTTATCAGCACAAGGAACAAGTCGGAAGTTTCCTGGAAATGTATGAAAGAAAATGCTAGTTATTCATTAATAATTAGCAAATGTTAGCGCACCAAAAAGCTCAAATGAATTGGTAAACACACCTGCTGAACATCAGCATGTTGGCATAGTCTGAGACATTATTTGAAACCAACACCACTTCCACAACACTGCATTTATATCCCTAATATTTGTTTAAACTTTGTGACATAGATTTGAAATTCTGACATTTGCTTGGTTGACAGTTTGTTACCCTCTTTTTTATTTTGTATCCGTCCAGATCATCCCTCCTTTCTGTGAAACTGAATTTGACTTTGGTATCCACGTGACAAAATGAATGAATCACAGAACACGGATTAACCTTTAATTCTCTGACCCCCCGTTATTTTTGTCTCCGTGCAGACTTTGTGCCCATAGACTTGGAGGAGTGGTGGGCTCAGCGCTTCCTTGCCAACATTGCCAACCTTTCATGAGCTGGTGAGACTTTGAGTCGGGACAGGAAGCACGGCGTCGATGCTCCGTGGGTGAAGGCATCATGAGTGTGAGGAGGATCCGTCTCCGGGATCTGCGGTACGAAATGGTCGTACGTAATTTGGAATCTGATTTGCTGCCGTGTGCTTCACGCTGCTGTAGAGAAAACTGGTTGCACAACACGAACCCCCCCCCCGATGCAACGACAGCGACCTGATTGATTCGCAGCGCTGACTTGATGTTGTGCAGCTGCGAAGGACCCGTCTCGCTCTACTTGAATGATGAATCGGATGGAAGTTGAGATTTTTTTTTCTTGCCCAAGAACCTGCCTCCTTTCTCAAGTGTGCTCAGCTGTATGTACGCTGTGGCTGATCTTTTACTATAAATCTACTGAAGAGCAAAAGAAAAGTAAAATGTTTTTCAAAAATCTCCTGTGTGTTGAATCATTTCTGTGAATTTAACTCCCTTTGTTCTGATTTAAGAGAACACATTTGGCATCTATTTATTTGGTAAAATACCTCATGCAGAGGATTAATTATTGTACCATCACATAATGAATGTGTAAAATTTCCAACTGTTTGAACACTTACACACAGTAACAGCTCAGTTGCTCAAAACTCTGAACACTGTAACATCCATTTTGTCAACTCTCCACAAATCTCTTGCAAGATAGAACACGGCAAGTAAAATCACTGACGGAATGTAACCAAGTACATTTACTCAAATACTATACTAAAAGTACAATTTTGAGGTATTAGAACTCACACTGAATATTTCCATTTTATGCTACTTTTCTACCATTGCAAAAAAAATATAAATATTCAACCCACAGTGAACAAACAGAAAAAGCAGGTTTGGTGAGGTGACCACTGTGCAGGAGTTGGGAGTCATTTAGACTGAAGAAACAAACTCCTTTGATTGAATGCCTGTTATTGACAACGGATTACATAACAATGGTTTAAAAGCAACTACTACTCTTGAGTAGCATTTAGAAGAATACTTTGTACTTTTTGCACTGATTGAGAATCATCTGGTGCCCACGGTAAAAGGCCGAACACCAAACCTGCACAAGGGAGAAAGTCCGTGGCCTTCGTGATGGACAGACAAACAAACAGATGGCAAGAGGAAAACAGCCTGAGATAGAAAGCAAGTCAGACTAAGATGACAGTGGCACAGTGGGAGGTAATCAGATATGCTCCTCAGTTAATAGCCTTGATTAGAAAAGCAGAACTGTATGCCTCCACCAACCTGTCAAACAAAATTTGATTGATTTTTAAGCTGTGACATACTGGGATGTTGCTTTAATAAATAAAACACAACTGAATGCAGTGAAATCCAAGTGTCAAGGCTGGACTAGACCTTTCACTGTTTCTTTTAAACCTTTCTCACAGTCAAAATTTCAAAATACAGCTGGAACGCCTCTTTTCCTGCTCGCTCCGCTTTCACCCGCTGCCTTTGCCCCCCTGCCCGTCCTCTTTACCCTCCTACGGCTTGGTGCGGACTGGCCCGGTTTGGCCGTGGTGAAGGTGATACACTGAGAGTCCAAGTAGTCCACGAGCTTGGCGGCACCCAAGCGGATTCCGGCAGCCTTGAGTCGTCCCTGGAGCTGAGACAGGACCAGAGGCTGGTACTGGAGGATCTGAGTGTACAGTTCAGAGTCGGACAGGATGAAGGAGCGCACAGCTTGGAGGCGATCCTGGAGGCGCGTCGCCGCCTGGGAGGAGGATATGCCGCCATCGCTGTCAGAGTTGGCATCGGAGGAGAGGCACAAAACTGGGTTGGACCTGTTTGAAGAGCGGGAAGAGGTTAAGTGCATGTAATGTGTTTCTGGAAGTTATTTTGAAGTGACAAATTTTAGGATTTCATGGGTTTTTTTCTTTTTACATTTGAAAGGATTCCAATAAGTCAATTTGAGCTACAAGCAGGAAAAAATGCTGTGTGTGTGTGTTTATGTGCAGTTACACATGAGATGACCAACTCATTTAAATACACCAGTTACCTTTCAGATTCTTCACTGGCAGCAGTTGATGATGTGTTGGAGCCCTGTGAGGCAGACAGCAGCTCAGCCTCCTCCTCCTCCTCTGTGTTGTGTCTCAGAGGGGAGGCATCAGCGGGCGCTCTGGGCTCTATAAACCTCACTGTCTGAGAGCAGGAGAGCGGCCTGTTGCCAGCGGACACTGAACTGCTGGGTGGAGGCTTCACCTGAGCTGTGCGGCCTGCAGAGGGCACCACCACCTCCTCCTCCTCCTCAGAGCTGACCAGCTGGTGGGTGTACTGGTGGATCTCCTTCAGCTTGAGGATCATCTGGCGCTTCGGTAAAGGCCGAACACCAAACCTGCACAGAGGAGAAAGTAAGTTTGTTACAGACAGACAAACAGATGGATGGAATGATGGATGGATGGATGGATGGATGGATGGATGGATGAAAGGGAGCCTGAGATGGAAAGTCAGACAAACTAAGCTGACAGTGACAACGTGGGAGGTAATCGGATAGGCTCCTCAGTTAATAGCCTTGATAAGAGAAAAAAAAACAAATCAACAAGTGGCCCCTCTCTGAGAATGAACTGACTGACCTGTTGAGTTTGGTCTTGAGCTCCGGTGTGTCCAGGTCAGAGTAGTGAGGCATGGGAGTGATGGGGACCAACGTACGACGCCTTTTATTGCGTGATGAAGCTGACGTGACACAAACCGGAAGACATTTAATAAAAATACTGTCAGATTTCTGCAGCAGAACTTAATAAATAAAATGCACTGAAATCAAATGTTTAAGATAATACATGTCTCTAAATCCTAAACAGAAAGCTGCACTAAGTAATTCATTTATTTTCCCAGAATGCCTTTAGAGCAACACCAGTTAGACAAATGGATAAGTTGTTTTAAAACAAAGTTGGACATATGAACCTTGAATATCAGGTTTATATAACATTATCAAACAGCGTTTTAATGTCAAATCCTGAGGCTGAAGGAACTGGAACCAGGGATTTGTTAAAATCGTCAACTAATTGGAATAGCTGATCGAGGGAAAATTAAATCAGCAACTATTTTGAGAATCTATTATTGATATTATTAAGATTCACTGGTTGTGACTTATCTGATAGTTTTCTTCATCTTCTGTGAAAGTTAATTGAATATCTTGGGGTTATTTGATTGTTGATCAGCCAAAACCGGACATCTGAACATTTCAACTTCGGCTTCAGGACATTTTATGCCACTCACAGACCAGCCTGTCGAGATTATGATGTCAGCTGCAAGCCTAAAATCAAATGGCTGCAAGTCTGTTTTGACTAAATCATTTGATTAATTGTCAAAGAAATAAGCAATAAATCTGGAAGGACATTTTAATTTGACATTTCAATTTGAAGTTGCAAGAAATATTGCGCAAGTTGTTCGAGACCTTCTTGAGTCACTGGACTAAAACAATATCTATACTTTTTGTGGCTCTGTTTTGGCTCTTTATCCTTTTATTTTATTCTCTCTGGTTATCAAATCATCAGTTTGTTTTCACGTGAGCCACAACTTAAGAAGTAGAACACCAGCTGCTCTAAGAGCATTCAGTGTTCTTCAGATTATCGCCATCTATAATTTTTCTGTCAGATTGCCGATAAACAAATTTTAAAACGGCAAATGATAATCAGTTAAAAATATCAATTATCGCTCTCCGTAATTTCTAATAATCAGTATTGTCCCTGAAAAAGCCATATTGGTCGACCGCTAGAGCAGATGATGTGACTGGACTTAGGAATATCTTTCAGCAGAAATGGAAAAGTGACAAAACGCTTTTATTCTTTGTTAATGCCCCAAGACATGGAAGTTGTAACCATTCTTTACTGCAGACTTGATGACATTAATTAGTTTGATAAAATAATAGAACTGCGATTGAATGTAGTTTTTCTACAAGCACAGCGTTGAGAGTAAGACTACTCACCAGGTGTTTTGAGCTGGGCACAAGTGCTCATCCTCTGAGAGAGAGGAAGAGCCTCCCCCTCCTCTTCCTCCTCCCAGCTGTCCCATATTTTGGGGTCTAGGAGGCTGTTGTTGATCCCTGGTGAGGTCTGGATGGTGGGATCAGGTGGTGAGGGGGTGAATGAAGGGCCTGGATGAGCCTGTACACTTGTGGGTGGATGTGTACTGTGGGCTAAGGATGGAGACGGGGCGGTCGCACTGCCACGACTCTTCGAGGACCGGACACTTTGATCGGTGGAGGAAGATGACCTGGCTGGTTCTCGTCGTCCTGAGCCATTCTCGTGCTGGCTGGATCCCGCGCTGTCCTCCAGCCTCAGACTGAAGCAGCCCGGGTTGGCCTCTGCGCAGACGTCGAGGCCCCACGAGTCGTTGAAAGCGATGGGGGGCTCGTCCATGGCCATGAAGCTCTGCTGGAAACTGGATTCAGCAACTTCTGCCACTCCTGCTTCCTCCAGCTCTCCTTCCTCACACGTCTCTTTATTTTCAAACTGGAACTCCCTTTCTCCTTCGCCATCTCTTATTCCCCTTGACGGCTCGTCTCTACTCCCAAACTCATTAGATCGTCGACTTTGCGGAGAAGAGTCGCTGTGTCTCTGTGAACTCTGAAGACATCTGTGCGAGGAAGAAGAGGGTGGATCTGAAGGGTCGGACAGAGGGGAGAGATGAAAGCTCCCCAACTCCGTTTTCTCCAGGCTATCAGATGCCACCCTTTCCCCTCCTTGGCTTGGTGACCTCTGCCGAGCGAGCGGAGAGGTTGTGAGAGGAACAGGAGGCTGGTGGAGCTCAGTGTGCAGGGGAGTGCTGCTGTACGGTTGGAGCTGGGGGTGGAGGGGTGTGTCCTGCTTCGAGGAAGTCAAGCGCGGATGCTTAGATTGGCTCGAGGGAACCGCACACACCTCTTTAACTTTACTCACATCAAAACTGCTTGTTCTTTTGGGAGAAAGGTTGAGATTAAAGCTGGAGCTACAGGGAAGCATCTTTTCCTGTTTTATCCAGGGAACACTGCCCTCTGTTGGGCCGCCGCGGGCAGGAGAAGAGAAAACAGAGGGTGAGGAAGTGTCACCTTTAGGGAACAGTTGCGTCCTGCACATGCTGCTTCTGGTCTGAGTGGAGCTGGTGGTGGTGCTGCTGCTGCGTCTATGCTGGAGCGGCGTGGATGGGATCAGCCAGGACACTTCTGCAGAACAGTCCTCTGGGCCTGGACATTCAGGACTGGACTCCAAACTGCTGGAAGTTTTATTCTCCTGGGTGGGTTTGTTGGGTTTCACTGGCGGAGATTTGATCTGGGTGTAGCTCTGTAGGTTCTGGATGGCGCAAGGAGAACGTGGCGAGGGGCTGCGGGAACTGAGAACGACCTCCATGTCCTCGCTTGAGTCAGACAAAACTATGAGTTCAGGTTCCTTCATTTTCTCAGGCGAATCAGAGGAAAGAGAGACACTGCGAGGACCTCTGCTTTCACGCCTCAAAGTGTTTCCTTCTTTAGACATGACCGGGTCAGCAGCATCCGTCCCCCGGTCTCCTTCTTGAACAGGGGACTGACCTGGGATCGGCAGGTTGGATGCATTGGGTGGAGGGCTGAGGGAAAGGTCATCGATTACGCTTGCTGAAGACTGAAGCAAAGTTCTGCCTGAAGGTTCAGATGAGCGCTTATGAGAGGACAGGGGTGTCTGGAATGGAAGGGCGTGTGTCCTTGGCTGGCCAGAGGTAGAGGGTGGGGAGGAGGGATCTCCTTCCTTGTAGACCCCCCAGGAGTCTGAGAAGAGGCGGTTGTAGCTGCGGTCCAGGCTCAGGTCCGGCTGAGGGAGAGGATTCGGCTCCATTGAGATCAGTTCAGGTTCCGCCAGTTTTGTGAACACCTCTTCCCCATCTTCTTCCTCATCTACCTTCACTTCCTCCTCCTCCTCTTCCTCTTCCTTGCTGTCTTCTTCCTCCTCCTTCTTTCTCTGTGTGGCGGCAAACTCGTATATCTCCTCCAGCTCTTCCTCGTTCACCTTCTCCTCACGAATCTCTCTGTCACATGCCGCGAGGTCATCGGCTCGACGATCTTCTTCCGATCCTCTTTCCTCAACGCTTCCTTCGTCTGTGTCCGTACCCCTGTCGTCTTCATCCTCTTCGTTCCACATGGAGCGGAGTAGCTCCACGAAGGCCTGGTCTGTTTGGTTGTTGACATTCTCCTCCTGGTTCATGTGGTCGTCCTCCTCTCCTTGTGTCGCTGCATCCTCTTGGAAGACCTTGCAAAGCTGCTGCAGCTCCTGCAGGTCAAACCTTACCAAACACAAAAAGACAAGGGGTGTTCTTTACGAAACATCTCATACATTATTCCTGCTCAACATGCAATAGAACACAATAGAACAAAAACCTGAACTAAATTAGCTTAACAAGATGTTAACCCAAATCTTTAAACTGTAAGACATCCTTAACTTGATGACATACTGGGCACTAACCTAGATGCAAGCTCCAGTACATGAGGCCGCAGTGACGCTGGGATGGAGCACTTGGCTGTGTAGAGATACTGCAGCAAAGAAAACACCGCCTGTTCTGGGACGTCGCTTATCAACACCCTCTGAGCTGCTGGTATTCCCTCCTCCTGCACCCCAATACCACTTTCATGTAACTGAGAGAGGAGCAGAGGAAATGCAAAGAGAGTCAAAGCAATGATGTTGTTTTTCTTGCACTACAAAATCCCACATCCTTTAACCGAGCAAAATTTTGGACTAAGGTCCACAAATCACTGCTAATTACTGAAATCTGTTACTGAAATCCACTGGAAAGCTCGGTTTAGTTAAAGGAGCTGAAAATCCAGTATTGTGACAGATATTAGGCTTAAGATAAGATGGAACTATATTTAACCCGAGGGACATTGTTTAGGTGCAGTTGCAATACAAAGTAGAAAAGAGTTCCCACATGAAGAGTGTATATATTTTTTTTTTTTTAATTATGCGTCCTTGGTTTGTATATTAGTGGGCTAATATTACCATTTCTGCCAGCAGGGGGCAGCGAGCGTACACTATGAAGGAATGAGCAAAGTAGACCTCCCCACTGTCCACCTGGAGCTGCACATCACTGAGCTGAGGGTTGTTCACCATGCTGCTCAGGTCTGATGCCAGTCTGGACAGCGCCACCTACAGAGGAAACACCAGCAGGAAACACTGGGGTCAGTGCAGCACACATCTGGCACACCAGAGAAGACGTTCTACACTGTAAGAATCATCTCGGTCATGAGATAAAGTCACAGAAAACACAAAAAGATGGCATATCATGTTAAGCAATATGATTCCCTCTGATCCCCTCCCTTTGTCTGTGAAGAAAAACCTGTAATTTCTTAGGTTTCATTTTATCACCAACGTTTTGACTAACATACGGTTTATGACTGAGTAGTTACAAGCAGTTACACAGAGTAAGAAGAAATGTTTCTCTGCAGAAATACATCTGATAAGATTTAGTCCAAGTTCAAAAGATAAAAAGATCCAGGTGTCCAGGTTAAAAATGTCAGAACTTAAGAACTGTGATGACAACAGGTCTTACTGATCGGTGGCTGCCTCGATCTTTATCTGGTCGTGGTTGATCGGTCGCCCCCCTCGCTCGGCTGCGGGTGTCATCCAAGCGTGTGTGGGTCATTTCTGGTAGGAAGCCGCTCGCGCAGAGGTCAGCCTGCTCTTCGGATGCCTCCAGGACGAAGCCGCTCAGGTGAAGCTTTGTGGTCATAGTGTTGTTTTTCTCTGCAGGAACAAAGACAATCAGGACCAGAACTGATGACCAGTGATGTCACTACATAACAATTTGAGCTGACATTACTCCCATCACATTTATAAATTGCTGTAGAGGTCTTTTATACTACTGGCTCCATATTTTCGTACTCGTTTTTACCAAAAACTAAACATGTGTTTTTGTCTTTTTGTGTGTTTGTTTGCTTTTACCAGATCAGATGAGTGAAAAGAGATTTTCACCAAGATTTTATGTCACACACGCACAATCCAAAATTCTTTTTTTGGTTTTCTGCTACAGCTAATAAAATGCTTCGTGTAAATAAGTTAAGAGCAATATAGGTTTACTTTTTAAATATTCAAAATAAGCACACAAAAAAACAACACTTTTTTGGAAGGTTTTTGTTAATACAAAAGACACTGAAAAGGCACTCAGTCTCCCCCAAGAAATGACTTCTCTGTGTGAGTGCGTTACCTCCGTCAGGGTCTGAAGCAGTGTAACCACGCTGCGTAAGGGTCATGCCATCTTCAGCCAGCTCCATCAGGTCTCGGAGTGTCTGGCTTCCGACTGAAAGCTGCCCTGTCCCCGGGGTGGAGAGAGCTGGGGAGGAGGCAGCGGCCTGGGAGGAGGATGGCAGGATGGAGGCCCTGGTTCCTGTGACAGGAGTTCCTTCACTCACAGGTTGGACTGCAGACTTGTTGACTGTGCTGGAGGAGGTTGATTCAGTCTAGAAGTGGAGGAGAACAGTATCAACTTAGCTCAGCTGTGATTTGACTTCAGCTCTTCAGTCAAACAGCAGTCTGGGCTGTCATTGTTTTGACACGAAACTTATTCAATTTCTTGTTTTCTAATCCAAACTCATCCAACATCACAAACCATATTGACATACGTTTTGCATAAAAAAACAAACAAACTAAGAAACAAAAAACAAACATGACACAACATTTCTGTCAATGCGATTGCAATTTCCCCCATTCCACTACATCATCACCACTGTCCTCATGATCACATGTCTGGATGTAAGAGCTGATCCTGAGATGTGTATCAAGTGTTTGTGGTTTGGATGTGAGATTCATTGAGCCGTTGCTGAGCTGCATGTAGATAAAGAGGGATGTGTGAAGAGTTTTGACGACTGATGTCTGGTTAAAAAAAATGAGCGTTACAAATTGAAAACTGTAAATCAACCTCTGTATGATGTGAAAAGACGTGAGCTGAACAGGAAAATGATATCAGTAAAATCCAAGAGTTAAGAGAAGTCGGTTCTGGTTTTTTCTTTGAAATGAAGTCTTTGCGCAATCATTGCAAACTTCTTAATTTCTGGAAAATCAACAAATCACAGTGGAGAACACGGGCTTGCAAAATTATCAAGTGTGAATTCGGCCCGAGCAATAACAGCTGGATGCACTGGCAGCCCTTACTGAAATAACAAAACAAAGCATCTTCCTTTCACAGTTTCTGAAATTTTATGTGAAAATGAAACTCAAAAAAGCAACCTAGGGTTTATTTGTGAATGTATATAAGTCAAACCTTCGTGTAAAGGCATAATTACGACGAAAGAGCCACTTTTAAGATTTACCGTAGTTTCGTTTCTAGGGCAAGTTCATTTTTAATGGAGTGCTACGGGCACTCTTACGCTAGCATCAAAATGGCTATTTTTAAAACACTAAGAAGGCTCGACACAACATGAAACTTTGCTCGTAGTATCACCAGGGTCTCTACTCATGAACACGAGCATTGAGAACATTGTTTGTGTACGCAGAGTTTACTAAAAAAGAAGGTTTTGGGATAACTCACGTTAGCTGCTGCATCTTCGGCGCGCCGCCGTCATGGCAGACAAAAAGTGTCGATCCCGAGTGCGACCTAATAGGTAGCCTTGAGGAGGTCCACCATCACCTGCCTGTTAGGTCGCACTCGGGGATCGACACTTTTTGTCTGCCATGACGTCAGCGTGCCGAAGATGCAGCTGCTAACGTGAGTTGTTCAAAAACCTTCTTTTTAGTAAACTCTGTGTTAGAGTCCGACCGATATATCGGCAGGCCGATATTAGGCATTTTCCAAACTATCAGTATAGGCATTTGGCAGATAAATGAATATTTGAAAAATAAAATAAAAACGGACGAAACACCCTCCAACCATGTTATGAGTGCTAGCATCCACCAGAGGGCACTCTACAACCGGTTGAGTCTATGCCACTTGATTGACGTACAGGACGACCAGTCTGAGATCTTCTTGTAGGGTCATGAGTCAGGTGTCACAGGTCACCATGCATGCACAAACGAGCTAGCTACTGCAAAACACAAGCGAGCCAAGTGTCCTGGTTAGCGGCTTCACTTGATATCAACAAAAGAAGGGATATAAAAAAAAAAAATGCATTTGTCAAACTACCATCGCTATTTTGAAGAAGGGGAATGTTGAGAAGCACTTTTGAACTGTTAAAAAGTATGACACTGACTCTTGCTGATTAGCTGTTAGCCCCGCCGATCAGCTGTTAGCCTAGCAATGCTAACTTTCAAACCGACACACTCAGTACTCTGTGGGCTGCCCATCATTGCTCCGTTTGTCCTCCCTCCAGCAACAACCTCAAGGTTATTCACCGCCTGGCTCCTTTGTCGCTCTCCTCTGCTGCTGTGGTCTCTCCCGGCTCGCTGTGATGTTGGATGGTCGCTGCTTAGCCATTGCTGGCGGGGTCTTCAGGTGTTCAGAGCAGCAGCTCCTGGACCTCTGCTGTCACTTCACCCCAGGCTCCATCACTGGGATTGGACCTCTTGGTCTTCTGCGTCGCCCCTGCTGTGTGCACGGGACCTCCAGATGCAAGTTTGTTTATACAGACGGTGCTATTCCCTCCGTACGGACAGACAGGCGCTCCATTTATTCTTTGTTTTGTTTGTTTCACTTTAAGTGCTAAGATGATAAAAGAGGCCTTTGTTGAGGCAGCTGAGTCCTTGTTTCGGGATTTTAAAAACAAACCAGAAATATTATCATCAGTCAAAGTTCTTCAGCTATCAAGAAAAACAGTTAGACAGCGCTGTGTCTAGAAAACCAGCAGCTCCTGGTGTGTAAACTGTGTGCAGTATTGATGGCTGTTTGTCATCTATGTGCATTACTGCTGTCAATTTTTATGTGCAATAGTAAGGGTTATATTACTCTCTCAATATCAGTTATGCATTGTGTTATATAAAGTATACTCAGTGTATGTATAAATAAATAGCTGTTTAGTATTTTTTATGTAGGTAGATCATTTTGACCTGGTCATTTTGAAAGTAGCTCGCAAGCTAAAACAGTGTGGGCACCCCTGCTCTACAACGTCCCTGTTGGCAACACTCGTGTTCAGAACGCCACAAACCCTATAATATATTTTGATGCGAGTGCCCCAGCACTCCACTGAAGATGAACTTGACTGAAAACGAAACTACGGTCAATCTTAAAAGTGCCTCTTTCTTCATAATTATGCTTTTACACAAAGGTTTGACTCATATACATTCACAAAAAAAGCCTAGGTTGCTTTTTGGTTATTTCCAGGACAGGACAGGAGTAATGGTTTGTGGTTCCTAATCTCAAGTGGCGTTTGATAAAAAAGTACAGGTGCATAACACTCTGATTTCAAGAAATAATGTAAGCAAAAATGCCTTTGGTCTCTCTCACCGTTGCAGGGTCCCACGGCGTGATGAACCCTCTGAGCTCTGGTGTGTAGAAATCAGACAGACAGGTGGAGCCTCCGTCCAGCAGTGTGCTCTTCTGCCAGAGGGGGGCAGCCCCGCACCAGCCTGGAAGAATGCTGGGGCTGAGGGTCGGGGTGGGGGGAGAGGGCGCCCGGCTACGTAGGAGGAGAGCAGAAACACGCTCCTGCAGCCTCACCAGATGCGCCGTAGCATCCTGGACAAGGAGGAGCGGCGGAGGGCGAGGGATGGCGCCCTTTTTCCTCTTCCCGCGCCCCTTACCTGAGCACAGAGAAGAGGGGAGGAGAGAGAGAGGAGGTTTTCATCTTTAATCTCTATTTAAGATACATGTTAGGTACTGCACTGAAAATACAACCATTGTGATCTAAAACCATCTGATTCTCAACAGTTTGTTCGATGCACTTGTGTTGGTGGATGTAGCTCAGAATGTATACGCTGCTTCAGGCTTGACCAAAGGCAACACACATGCAGACACACAATATATAAACGTTCTTCTCAAATAAAGAATAAAGATATTATATCGGTATCGTGACAGGAGACTATACATCCTCTCCTCTTCGAGACTGTGCAATGTGTTCTAATACTTGACTTTATCCACTGAGTCAATGTATCGATATTACTGATGATTGTTGTGTCTAAAAATCTCTACACACACACACACACACACACACACACACACACACACACACACACACACACACACACACACACACACACACACACACACACACACTGTGTTGTGTTGACTTTGTGTTACTGTACCTCTGTCTGGCCTCCACTTCAACACTGGAGTCATGGAGATGTGAGAGGCAGCCGTCTCGGTCTGTAACGCTCTCTCTGACTCCCTCTCCTGTTCCAGCAGGGAGGAGGACAGAGCCAGGGCAACCATGGTGTCTTCGTCCAGGGGTTCCGTTTTCTTTCTGGGTTTCTTTCTTGCTGGGAGGCCAGGCCTGGGTGGGCCTTTTCTTTTGGTGCCTCCAGTCTCTGTGCTGAAGAGCGAAGAAAACATAGATGAAGTTTGATTCAGCTGGACTCATTTATTTTGATGTTAGGGGAAAGACTGTAGACAAGACAAGTACTGACACACGAGCAGGTTATTTTAAACATTCTCTCTGCTAATCAGTCTGACTGAAATGAAAGTACTAACAATCTAGTTTTAAGCGGCTTCTTTGACTGTTGCATCTGACCGGAAGCTCAGATGTATATTAAGGTGCTGTCCTGTGGCAGGACCCAACTGAGACGAACTCACAGTGTGTTAGCAGAGGGGACATTCTGGGTGTCCTCAGCCTGTCTCTGCAGAGCCTGCAGCAGCACAGACGGAGGGACGCCCATGTCCGAGGAGCAGCGCTTCAGGTGGGTCGAGCGACTCTTCTGGGACTTGAACTTCTTGCCACAGATGGGACAGTCAGGGACACGAGGCGGAGGTGGAGGAGGAGGTGGTGCTGGAGCGCTCCCTTCACTCTCATCCAAACACCTACAAACAGGGATCATCCTCACTGTCAGTGTGTCCACCAGTCCAGTGACTGCAGTCAGTTTATTGTAGCAAATCAGGTAAGAGTGTCAGCCAAGTGACTATGATACAGATATAAATATCCAGACCTGTTGAGATGCTGCGTTCGCCCCTCAGGGGTCATATGTGTCAGGTCTCTTTGGCAGATCTGACAAAAGAAGAGGCCTCCATCCTCCAGGTCCACCGTCTGGACGTCTGCCGTCTCCCTGTCCAGCTCCTGCTGCAGCCGCAGGGCCAGAGCCTCGTCACTGTCCTGAGGCTCTGGGTGGAGGCCTGAGCTGAGGGACTGTGGAGTATCTGTACAGTACAGAGGAGGGGTGGGACATACAGTCATGGGTGAGTTCAAATAGAAGGCATTTATAGTACTTAAAGCTTTTAACTCACTCACATACAAATAGCAGCGTGTATGGGATCAGGGTTGCAACTAACGATTAATATTTCAATTATTTACTCGATTAATCGATACGTTGTTTGACTGAAAAATGTCAATCAGTGTTTCCAAAAGCTCAAGATGACGTCCCCAAATGTCTTGTTTTGTCCTCAACCTAAAGATAGTTAGTTTACTGTTGCGGAGGAGGAAAGAAAATAGAAAATATCACATTTAAAAAGTTGGAATCAAAAAATTTTGACTTTTATTTATTAAAAAACAATGAATTGATTATCAAATTGAATGTACTAATAAAATTATTAATCAATAGCTCATTAGGGCTGCAACTAACAACTGTCATTATTGATTAGTCTGCTGATTATTTTCACAATCAATAGATAACTGTTTAGTCTATAAAATGTCATTCATCTATGTTCGATCATAAAACCCAAAGCGACTTTTTCCATTTGCCTCTTTTGTCCACCTAACAGTCCAAAACAAAACAACTCTTCATTGACTGTCATAAATGACAATTAAAAACATGATAAGATACTAGAATGATTGGTGATTCATTTGTCTTTCGATCAACAGATTGATTGACTAATCATTGCAGTTCTAGTCATAGTGAAAAAAGAAAAACAATTCCCATGCAGAGAAAACCACATCTGTATCCATTTCCTCTGTTCTCTATACTAACAACCTGTGCCAAGAGCATCCTGTCATCTCACCTTGTCTTTGCTCCAGAGGCGGAGGAAGAGAAGTGGAGGGGATCTCATGGCTTGTTGTCTGGCTCTTGTCCTTGTGCACTATCCTCTGTGGACTGACTCTCTTGAACTGCTGCATTCTGTGAAGCACTTTGTCTTTGGCCCTCTCAGCTCTCGGCACACCTGACGAGCCAGCATCTCCTGAATCAGATCCGGTCCCTCCACACACCCCACGCTGCTCTGCTCCCGCACCTGTATCCACAGGCTGGGCCCCAACACCTTTTGACCCATAGTCAACATCTCTTTTTTTATTTCTCTTCCTCTTGTCTCCTTCGCTTGCCTGACTGGAGGGCTGCTGCTCGGCTCTCCTCGGCTGACTGGGCTCACCTGGTTTCTTGCGGACTCGTTTCAGCAGCTTTGAGCAGAGATCAACAAAATCCTGGTCCGAGTCATCCATGATGGTGTGTATCGTCTCGCTTTAAAAAGGCCATGCATACGTATCCTCAGCTGTAGGGATCGGCCTGCAAAGAGAGCTGGTTTAGGCTGGAGCAGCTGGAGTCCAGAGATGCGTTCAGGAACCAATATGAGTCCTCTGTGACAGAGGAACAGTTACATTTGCCTACGTCCTACTACATGTTAGCAAGAAGAACTTCATAGATAAAGGCTCCTTCCTGCAAAATGCAAAGAAGACAGCTATATCTTCCCTTTGTGCAAACACGCATTTACAAACCTATGTTCTAACTGGGGCAATGTATAAAGTTACACATGTTTGAAAGCGTATGTTTGTAGAGAATGTTGAAAGACAAGTGTCAGTTAGTGTTAGCTAGCTGCTCATGCTAACACTGTATCCTCACCCAGGTTTGATGAATTAGCTCTTTAGCTCGCCGCCTCATCGCTCTTCATTCACGAGCCCGTCGCAGAGGTGATTCTCATGTTTACTTAATTATAAATAAATCAATCACACAGACAATGAAACAGGCAAGAAGCCAAGTCGGGTTGTTGTCATTTCAAAAGTACTCACTCTCGACCGCCTCACTCAGTGCTTCCGGTCATGTGACGGCGAACGAACGAGTGAATGAGCGCCGTCCATGTCACGTGACTGCAACAGCATATTTAATGGCTATACAGACAGCTGTCCATAATTCTACTTAAATAAAAAAGTTTATATATTAGCAGCTGTCATTAAGTCACAAACAACAATTTATTGATTGATTGAAAACATGACACACTGTAAGAGGCAAAAAAAAAAAAAAAATAGGTAAAAAAAAATATTAGGTTAACACATGAATTGAGAAATGATTGTGACCAAGGCAACGACCTGAGTGTTTATGTATCCCAAATTACCCTGCATCTATCTTGGTAAAGTACTAAATTGTACTGTAGACCCTGTAGGATCTGAGAGGTCGTGTACATCAGATGATCCACACAGCCATCATTATATTCTGAGAGATAAAATGCTTTAACCTCTCTCAGGTGCAGTGGGGTCACAGCAGGTCACACCGTTACAAGGTATGCAAGACAGCTTGACACATCTGAACATGTTAAAAACAAAGATGTTGTCTGCAGCAGTCGCTTCAAATGACCACGATCTGTTATTCGCATTCCTCAGACTAATTTCATTTTCCAAGGACCAATCCAGCCTAATTCTTCTAGTTTCATGGAATTGACAATGTCTGGAAATACGCTGACATTTCTTATTAATAAAAGTCGCTGCTTGAAGAATCTTTTTGCTTAGAAACCAGATCCAAATACTAATAATCTCCAGCCTGGACCGATTCAAACATCTAATAATAACAGTAGATTTGTAGAAAAGCAAGGCGGTTCTGTGATCTCACCTACAAGACCTCTGCAAGGCAAGACTTAAAGGTGGTGACTGAATCATGTGACTTAAACTCACCTGATAACTTGAAAATATGGAATTCTTTTCAGTTACTTGATTCAGTATTTCATTTGAAATACTCAAGGAATTAATTTCAGATTTCCCATGTGCCCCAGGGTCAGCTGTTCTAAATTTAGTAACAGGCCTTTAACTTGAGACCTGAGCAGAGCTGCTTTACACTGGAAGCAGGTGCAAGGAAAAGGTTCACCCTCCACAACATCTTGCTAGTAACCTTCTTTAATAACATTATTCAGCAGTGGTGTGCGAAGGAAAATATTAATACTTCTGATTCCAAACGTTTCTGTTCTAGGACCCATTCTCATATCTACACTCAGTAATTTGGGGTAAATGTGTATTTTATCATCAACCGAGACACAGTAGAAAGTTATTTCACTATCTGTCAGAGTAACCAGCCAATAACCAATATAGGTTATGCAGCAATGGTGTGACACAGTGGGGAAAAAAAGGTTAGGTACCGGCAGGCACAAACCACATTCAGCATGAGAGACTATTTAGCTATAGGCTACGTTAAATCACCGTCACTGACTGTAGGGAGGTGATTCACATCTGTCAAGGTGTTTGTGTGTTCAAACAACCTGAATTCTCACATTCATAAAACTACAGAATGATGATTTATTAAGCTTCTGTACAAAGTACTGGTATATCGGTATCAGTGATACCAACCCCACCAGGGTTGGACTTGGTATAAGCTCAGAAAGGAAACTAGGAGTATCGCACACCACAAGCCCCATTTGTGAAGCCCTGCATCACTACCAGAGTCCGGACTCTGACTAATGTCACTTTTTGCTCTGCCCAACGTTGCTGGTGGCCGAATGATGAAACGCTGCGCAGCTGAAACAAACGAAAACAAACCAAGAGGAGTGATGCATCGTTATTTAGTCAACCGAGTACTGGAGTTCTTCTGTTGCACACAGTTTATTTAACAATATGGTATATAAGTAAGAAATGAGTCTTTTACCAGTTTATACAGTGATTTCATTCTCTCTTCCTTATATTTATAGTATTTTGCTTAACAACTTGATTTACAATAGGAGAAAAAGTAAATCCCCCCCAATTCAAGTTTTCGGGAGAGAGGAATGAGGGTTGATGACGTTTAGTTTTCTTCAGGGTGAATCTCATATGTGGCCCTCATCTCTAGATAGCACACTGCTTAGTGTAAGATATAGAGGACGGGGCGTCATCAGAGATGTGGCCTACAAACAACCGGTTATCATTCCACCTCAGCTTAGGGGGCTGGTCTCTTTCTCACGCTATCTTTACACTTTACAACATTTGTATGACAAAAAAGTATGACAAACTCTTTTTAATGTCAAAGCAACAATTTTCTACACCTGCAAGACACTTTTTTTTTTTTTCAAAATCCAGGCCACTGAGATGTAGGTTGCAGTCCTTGTCTGTGTTTGTGAAACCAGTCGGAGCTGTAGTTATTTTAGTGACTGTGACGGTTTGTGTGTCAGTGTCTTCATGTGCATCTGCATACATGCCTGTGTATACACAACCTGCTGCAGTCCATTTCCTATTTTTAATACAACTGAGTGCTCTTCATACACACAAAGAAGAGGGGAACGGTCCCTGAACGCATCGTCTTGGAGTAATGGTACAACACTAGATTACAATTGCCAAGACTGACAGCTTGAGAAGAGAACAAAAACCTGGCCCAATTCCCAGACAAATTATTTTACAGTTTCAACAAAAAAATGCTTTTAGTTTCTTTTCCAAAGGTACAAAATAAAAAGATATGAATAATATAATGCAATTGTACATTTTCTGAAAAAAGAAAAAAGGAAACGAGAAAGGCATGAAACCATACCAAAACAAACCAAAAATAAATTGAATATTGAACACATTTGGTCTCAACCAAAAAATATATTCTTTGTGATTTAATTTCATTTAAGAAGCAACTTGCAAATCCCTCAACATCTTAAGGAAGAAACACCCATCACTTGGGTTTAGGAAACAATTACATTCCCTAGAAGTGTTGACTTTTTTTTTTCTTAGTCCAAATTTTCTTTTCTTTTTACAACAGTTGAAACTTTTTACATGTCAGTACAAAAAAAACGTTCTCAACCTTAGAAAGAACAAAGCCCTCTATCGGGTTAAAGAGTCTGTAAGGAACGTAGGAGGGAGAGGCGTGGGAGGATGGGTCCCTGGGGGTGACACTGTTCTTTAGTTAGTTCCCAGCAGAAATGCTACAATCCCTCCACAAACTTCTCCAGAGTGTCCCCTGTAGCATCTCCCACCATCCCCAAGTCACTGTTCAGCCCCCCTCTGTTGGGCGTATTAAGCTGTGGTAGCATGGCGCTCTGTTCTGGTGTCCCCAAGTGTCCTGTCTCCAAGGACCCTGAAAGTGGGCCCCCCAGTCCCGGGTGCGGGGAAGCAGAGTGGGGTGGATGTGGGTGCTGCGGTGAAGGCTGGGGCTGATTCTGGACCTGCGGTGAGGGACTGGAATGTGGCCGCTGCTGCTGGGGCTGTTGCGAGGGCGGGCAGGGGGACTGGACTGGTGCGGGGGAGCGGACCTGGTTGTTGAGGGCATTGGCTAGTGTGGGCTGGCCAGGGAGGTGGCCTCCACCCTGGGCCTGGCCAGCCAGCAGGTGGGTCTGTGGGCTCATTGGGCTGGGCTGGGCAGGAGAGCTCATCTGCTGCTTGAGGACGGCCTGCTGCTGCTGGGGAAGTTGCTGCTGCTGGAGCATTCGCTGATGCAGTAAGTTCTGGGTGGAATCCATCTGGGCCATCTGAGCCATGGGTGGAAGCTGGCCCATGGGTCCCCCAGCTGCTCCTGCACCTGATTGCATGGCTATCTGCTGCTGCTGTTGCTGCATGCGGAGCTGGGAGTACGTAGTTGCTGTCCCCTGCGCCTGGGTAGGGAACTGGCCGGGATGGCCCTGAGGCATCACTCCCTGCTGCTGCTGCTGCTGCTGCTGCTGCTGTTGCTGCTGCTGCTGTTGTTGTTGTTGTTGTTGTCTTAAGAGCTGCCGACGGTAGAGCTCCTGGATCTGGGGGTTGGTGTTGTGTGCTGCATTCATCAGCTGCCCTTGAGCCCCTAATGCAGCCATGCCCTGCGCAGGAGGCTGCTGGGGCTGCTGAGGGGGCATCACCGGCCTCTGAACCGCCCCTCCTGGCATGGCCATGGCCTGCATTGTTGGCATGCCAGGCTGCTGTTGCTGACCTGCTTGCTGCTGCGGCTGGTTGGCATGGTACTTTGCTGTTCGCTGCTTGATAAAAGCAGCCATTAGCTGAGGGTTTGATTTGAGGATGTTGAGGACTTGCTGCTGCTGCTGGGGTGAGCTGGGAGACTTGAGGGTGCGGAGAAGGTCCTGCAGGGCATTGGGGGCAATAGCACCAGGTCTCTGGGGTGTCTGTGGCCGAGCACCAGGTTGCTGTGGTATCAGCATCCTCTGACCCTGCTGAGGTTGTTGCCCTGGGGGTATCATGGCTCGCTGCATGGTCATGGCCTGTTGTGGGGTCTGGCCTGGGACAAGGCCTGGTTGTTGAGTCTGAGCTGCCTGCATGGGCCCTGCAGCTCCGGGCCACTGTCCTGGGGCCATGCCGGGTTGCATGACCTGTGGCCCCCGAGGCCCTGGCACCATCTGCATTGGTGGCTGCATCGGTCCAGTCATGCGCTGCTGTGGCTGCTGTGGGTTCATGGGCAATCCGTTCATGTTCACCCGGTAATTCTGCTGGGCCTGCGCCATCATTTCAATGTGCCGTGCCATCTTGACCGCAGCAAGTGGAGGCTGCTGCTGTATCTGCTGAGGTTGCTGGGGTGGCTGAGGGAGAGGAGACTGCTGCTGGGGCCCAGGCTTGCCCTGAGACACTGGTGCTTGAGGCTGGCCATTGCGAGGTGTGCTGGGGAAAGAGGGGGACATGACGCCGGCTGAGTTGGGTGTCTGTGGCTGGTTGGAAAGCGGCTGCTGGGGCGTCTGGGGAGTGCTGGGCTGGGCATGGGAAGTAGGAGTGCTGGGAGCAGCTGAGGCCGGTGGGGACGGTAGCGGCATGGTTCTCCCTTGCATGGTGGCCATTCTTCTCCTCATCAGCTGGGCCTGTTGGAGCCTATGCTGCAGCTGCTGCTGGCGAAGCTTGTGCTTGATGTTCAGGCAGAACGGGACAGGACACTTGTTCTCCTGACAGTGCTTTGCATGGTAACAGCACAAAGCAATGAGCTGCTTGCACACAGGGCAGCCACCATTGGTTTTGCGTTTGCAGCCCTTGGTGTGCTGCACCACTCGCTTCATCTTCTGGCAGGACGGCAGAGAGCAGTTGGCATTGCGACACTGACAAGCGTGGACCAGGGACTGGATGCAGCGTTGGATACTTAGACGCCGGCTCTCCTGTGGGCTCTTGGAGGCCTCTCCACTCTGGCCGTTGCTGTCGTCGTCCAGGCCAAGACCCCACTTCACCATCTGGTGCTCGTGTCCCTTTATGTTGTAACAACTAATACACAGATCAAAGTCCTGCAGAAAAAGGCAGATGGGGAAACAGTGTGAGTCTAACAGAGGCTGATAGGAAGTCTTGATGGAATAGATGGAAAAGATGTCCACTACTAACTATTTTACACAATGTGATTCAACCATTTTTAGAGTTATCCATTATTAAAACAACAATACGGGACAGCAACAGTAGTAATAGTAGCAACTAACCTCGCACACGGTGCAGTGCCAGCGTGTCTCCACATGGTGCTTGCATTCATTGCAAGTGTAGACAAAGCGATCCTGTCCCTGGTTGTGCAGCTCCACCAGCATGCACATGGTGCTCCACTTACACCTCCTGAGGGAGCTAAACTCCCAGTGTTTGTCCCTGGCGAGAGTCAGGAAGGCATCACGGCCATCCATCAGGTCACAAGAGAGCATGGGGTCAGGGTCGACGATGGGCGGCAGGGTGTTGGCCATGGGAACAGAGTGGAGATGGATCACAAAGAACACCTTCAGCAGGCAGAGAAAAACACACCGAAATGAGTCATCAATCTTCATCTAATACGCAAATGTTCATAATTAAATGCCTGTTCATCTTCAGAACTGCTTTCAATATTTATTCAAAATGATGTAAAGACAAAACAGGCTTAACCTCTTTGTGCTTCTCCATGGTGGCGTAAAGCTTCTGGGACAGGTCATTGGCTACATTCGGCATCCCTGGCTTCTTCTTATTGGCTCGGCTCACGCTGCTCTTGTTTTTATTGGTCTTCTTGTTGTTCTTCTTCTTTGCATTTTTGCTGTCACCAGGTGTTCCCTGTGGGAGATAAACAATGACAGATATTCAAGAAAACAGCTTATTCAACTATGTTAAATTTTCACTATTTTGATAACTGACAACTTTAAAAGGAATAGTTTATTGCATGGAAATTCAAAATGGACCTCAGAGACAATAAAATGCGTAAATTCTGACACAATGTTTGCACCTCAGGAGTTTCAGTGGCTGCCGTGTTCTCCTCCTTCTTCCTCTCCTCCTCTTCTTGCTCCAGCTCCTTGATGCTCTCTTCCAGCACGTTGGGCCAGAAGTCGCCTTCGAAGTACGGCAGCTCATTAGCGCTGGTCAGGCGGTCCTCTGTTGCCTGTTTGAAGATGTCCTGAGAGAAAGACAAAAAAACATGACGATTCAGGTTATTAAAGATGTGTTTTGCTTGTTTTCAGCCATCCAACTCACTCAGCATTTACATGTTTTTTCCTGGTATTACATACAAAGTGTATGTTCAGAACAACTATTCACAGAATTCTACAAGGAACAATTGTTTTAAAAATTATTTACATTCATTTTCAAAATTTGAAAAGACAGCAACAATTCAAGTGAACATATAAATGTTCACGTTTTAAGACATAAGCCCTGTGTCAGTATTTCACAGAAAATGTCTCCTCCTTACTTTGTAGTCATGCAAAATCCTCTCTGCAAACGCCTTGTCCAGCATCTTCCTGTACCATTCCTGCAGTCTCTTCGGTTTTGGGATCTTCTGGTCAGGAGGGTGGCAGTGGAAAATGTAGTCGTCTCCTTCGCTAGGGGGACACGCCCAGATGTGGCCCTGGGCATACCTACAGGCATACACAGACCAAATATGAGACCAGTGGGACAGTGTTCACGTGAGGACATCTGCTACCCTCATCACATAGCTCACTACAGAAACTCTTCTCCATATCGTTAAAGACTGAAATGGAAAAGGAGTGATAGAGTAACCTACCCAAGCTTCTTGACATATTCTAGGTAGCCGATGAGGATCTCGTGGTACACTGCTGTTCGGAGACTCCGAGGTCTGAAGAAGTGAATACTGTCAAGGTATGATATGTAGACCCGTCTGCAGAGGTAGAAAGAGGGAACAGGGTAAACTTCAGCCATAAAAAGCACCTCGAGTGCCGTTCCTTTATTGCCACTGTGCAAAATACAATAAAAGATGTACAGACCTAGTGTTGGGGAATGGGCACTCAGAGCCGTACTCCTGCACGTGCATGCCAAAGAAGCACACGTCCACGCCGTCAATCTCCTCAAAGGCGAAAAGTGCTTTGGTTCTGTAAGGAAACGTCTCGGGCATTTCTCCCGTGTCCACAAACCTGTCGTGAATAAGACAAGTCACACTTTAGAGGAGCTAAAATATTTTGTTGTTTGGTCTTGGACTATTGCCTGCTAAAACATCGGCGTGTGATGTAATCTTTGGAGGGTCAGTTCTCAACACAAAAGGGCTGGATAATATCTGTTTGTTTTTTTTTTAAAATATTATTTGGACAGTGGATATAGTCATGTTGCCATATGAAAAAAAAAATCTTAGAGCAGCCATATTTTACTGTGACTATAAAGGCATCTTGGAAGCAAGAGTCATGAGCTGCCCCAGAAGTTGCCTTCTGTGGGGCTGCTTTTCACAACACTCAAGAGCATAATGGAACAATTCAAGTCAAGTGGCCTTGAGTCAATAAAAATCCTGAAACGACTCAACCTGAAGATAACAGGTTGTTGGATGATGGGCACCTCCCTGTGAGCAGGAGGCAACTTTGATCTTGTGTGATGAAACAGTGAACAACCCTCTGAGGTACTCGGGGGAGGGTGTGTACTCCATCTCGTCTAACATGCGGGATGCACAATCACTCTGAGTGGGTATAAAAGCTTTATAGAGGGCAAACAGCTTTGTATGGCAGGGACAATAAGAAAAATCTCAGGACAAATACGAGCGTTGCCAGTGCATCTACAAATCAAGTAGGCAGGAACAGGTATTTGGTTGTGTGCAACATTACAGCCTCGGTCATCTCGACTGTTGACTCTTCGGTTGTTCATTTGTTCGACCGAGGCAATTTTAACTGATATATAATTAATAATAATTAAGTAACACACCAAAATATACACTACTTGGAATTATGAGCCTGTTTCTGTGATTCTGTTGATCTTATTTGGTACATTTTTACCCAGTCGTCTTTGTCCTCACCTGGCTTTCATGCCTGGTTTGACTTCCACCGTTTTGTCGGAGCTCGCCACAACTCGCACAAACACCTCTCCGGCCTCTGGGTGGTTCTGTCTCTTCAAGTATTTATTCACACGGTCCTCTATGTACATTCCCAATCGTGTCGACTGCAGCCCTACAGTGTACAAAAGCACAGGGGGAGCTTTTTAGAGAAATGTCAATTCTTTTAACTCTCCAGCATAAAAGAAGAGTGGGGGTTACACAGGGTCATCAACAACATGTCGTAGTCTTCAATTTTATCTAACATATAAAGCAGTAGAACTCATTTGTCTGAGATAATGAGAGCTCGAGAGCTGCATTGTCACCATATGCCACAAAAGGTCATATGTTCTCTCAAGAATACCAGTGAAACCACAAGGTGAACATCAAACAAAACACATGGCCACCACTCCAGGAAAACCACTGAGGAAGACACATGCAACCCATGTGCAGGTGAAGGTGGTTTATATTATATTGTGTCTTTAGTGTTTGTGAGAAAAAACCTGCAATAATCTGCTGACATTTTGAACACTGAATGAAAAAAGCTGTTTCAAGGACCTGATATTTAAAAGTCAAATGCAGCGAATTGTACTAACGTTTGGCAGAGAACTTGTTTTCCTTCCGTGTTTTTCCACTCTTCTTTAAACAGTTGTCACAAATGAATCTGGAAAGAGAAAGACAAGAAAGTTAGACTTGTTAGCACACAAAATATGTCAAAACAATTAAACAAATTGAGTAAGAGTAGTTGTTAACATCTCACCCAGATGGCCAAATGACCTCGTAGTGTAAGACGCATATCTGGTGCATCTTCCGTCCACAATCTTTACATTCAACAAACCTAAAGAAATGAAAGACACAGTTTTTTTTTATTAATTTCAACATTTTAAATCAACTAAAACAGACCTCAACAGAAATCTTTGTTACATCAAAGAAAGAGACATTTACCTCTACCTGACTAACTCTTTGCTATATGAACAGTGTTGGCCAAAAAGAGATCTAGCAGTAGCACTTCTACAGCTCTTCTACATGTGCTTGGACATGGATTAACATGTTCCTGATGATCGTTTGTATGAATGTTGATATCTTTACTGCTCAGGAAGCAAGCAACACAAACATCCCCATTCAAGTAAATATCCCTCCAGTCGTTACGCACTTGCAAGCCAGTCAGTGCGCCTTTGTGTGAGGGGATTAATAAGTAACATGCATCGTATTCAACATCAAATCACTGGAAAGATGTGACAGGAAATCACTGCATATCACAAAAATAAGGGCCTGTGTTCCCTGATGGAAAAACTTTCATTGGTCACACAGGGTTCCACTCAGCAGGTGGCGCTGCAGAGTTGCCCCGAGGCCTCACTGAAACCAAAGTGATGGATCAGAGAGCACCAGAGAGAAAATATGCAGACTGTGCACCAAAAGCACACAAACAAAGCCAGATGTGTGAGGCAGAAAAACAACTTTTTAAGATGTGATCAGAAGGAGGAAGCAGGGAAAGTCAGTTAAAATGATTATTCAACACATGTGAGTCTAACTTCTGAAAAAGAAGCACTGAAAACACACACTTCTCCATCAGTATTAGTCCTTCTCATTGAAGGGGTATGAGGATTGGAGTCTACTTACGGTTCAGGGTCAAGAACATCATTCTTCTTTCGTTCGAACTGGTCTTTTGATATCATCCTGAAACGTTGGAGGAAAAAAGGGAAAAAGAAATGAGAAAAACACGGCACACACGGATGCACACACCTTCAGTCCAAAGCTCTGTGCATTTTTAATAATGGCCAAGTCTGTTGCCACCGACAATAATATGAATATAAAACAAACATATAAAAAGAGAACTACGATGCCATTTAGGAAATAAAAAAGAGGGTAAATAATGAATATGAAGTCACTACACCTACATTCTTGATTATTGTCATGCAAGCAGACATTGTCTCCATCTTATGAGAAACTGTGATACTAGTCAAATATCTACGAGCTACATGGCTGCTGTTTATCAATTGCCAGTTTACTTACGTCTGTGGCTGTGCAGGGTCATCTCCTAACGTCACGCTCTCCCCCTGGATCTCATTGAAGCACTTCTCACAGAAATGATACCTGTAAAAACACATATCTGAAATTCAGCACTTCTAACACTTTACGTGTAGCTGAACAACAGTGTGAAGCTCTTGTGTTCTTTTTAACTCAAGTGAAAAAAAAGTGTAATATTGCAATATTTAGTACTCATGTGTCCAGTTGTGCACAAAATAACACTTGTCTTTCATGTTTAATAACAGAGAGCAGGGGAATCCCTGCGCTCCCATTGAGAGTGTAAATGGACTGCGCTGCAGGAGCCTTATGCTGTCAGTCGGGCTGTGCTGTATCACTGCTGCTGCGCTGCTCCACTCTCAAAGTGCCTAGTTCAAGTGTGAAAAAAGGGGCTGCAGTTACACAGTTTATACAGCAGGTGGTGCAAGGGAACGTGGTGTAAGCAGTCATTTGCTGGCTTTCAACTGAGACGAAAAGGCAATGATGGGCATTGCTGTTTGTGGCCTGAACCAAAGTGTTATATTTTCATCTGGCGCACCAGAGAGGGGGGCAGCAACACTGAAATCACTCATTCCCACATTCAGCAACGCTGCTTTTCTGCTCTCAATGTTTCAGCTCTTGAGGGTTTCATGTCTTCAGAGTATCTCCCTACATGTGCAATGTCTGACCCTGGATGTTATTAAATGTTGCTTAGAGTTTCATGCCGTGCCAGGATGGTGAGACAGAGTCGTAAAAGCTGAAGCTGGAATGGTGCTACTGCCTGGATTACAGTGGTCCCTCGAGCTCTAGACAGATCCCCAGCTGTAGGGGGCGGTTATCATACATTTCAAATAACTGCATTTATTGCCCATCAAATAACAACTGGGCATGCAAATGTGTGTGACGTGTGATTCAGTGAGTGCATTATTTTTACCCAAGGCATACCTGAGTTGGCACTGTGCAATATATGTTATGCATTGACAAATACACACATCTATCCACGCAGGTACCTGTTCTGGTAGCTGTAGTATGTGCCTCCTGTAGGTATGGTGCAGAGCTGCTTGCCATAGCAACAGAGGGTTTGAGGGGAGAACTCGTACTGCAGACACATGTTGGACGACAAAGTTAGTCAAAACATGCAAACTAATTTATCCAATAAATCCTTTCTATCAGGAGCAGAAAAAATCATCAGTGATCATGAGCCATTTAAAGTTTAGCTTTTAGTTTAGCATAAATTGTTCTGATTTAGTGCCCTGTGGACCAAATGTGGAAACATTTTGAAAATAACCACAATCACATGGTGAGAAGTAAAACTCATCCTCATCTTACTGGGTCAAACTGTTTTTGCTTGTTTTACCTTATTTTCTAATAAAATGCAAGAGTGAAAAAATGCAGCCTTAATGATTTCCCTCATACCAATGCTTTTCAATTCTTCCCTCTAGGGCTGGCCTAAAAATTGAATCTCCGATTTTTTCAGACCAAACTCGATTTTAATCGATTTTTTTTCCCCTTCTCAAGAACGAACTTCAAATGAAAAAGAACTTATTAAAACCACTGCATTTATTTTAATGCTTTTATCTAAACAAATGCCCTGTCATTGTAAACATTACACCTTTGAACTCACTTGAAACATTAAATAAAAGTGCATCCTTTTGAAAAGAATGTGTCCCTTTTTGATAAAATGCTTTTGTACACCTAAATTTAACATGTTAGATTGCTTGCTATTATAAAAACAGATCACTTTCCATATTGGTATTGATAAAGTGTGAACGCAACTTTCATCAAATACTTTTTTTGTAAAAGGTGCCTTTTGTTTACAAAAAGTATTTTGAATCCCTGAAGATATGTAAACAACATTAAACATCTGCATGCATTGCATAGTAAACATGACATGTTGGTAGATGTACAGGACATGAGGTGTGTGCTTGCTGTCTATTTAACATATTTTTGGCCAGGAAGATGAGCCTGTCCACTTCCTCTGGCTTGAGACATCATGCCCTGTTGCGGCTTTGTAGCAGAAACCTGGGGTCAAACATTTTCAGCATGTAGATGAACCTCTGGCTGATCCACTGTAAATACGGGCACCATATCTTTAGTGATATGCAACGTGACTGCATCAGTAAAAGCTGTTGGAACACAATGATTAAATGTTTCCGCTAATGTTGGCTGCTTTTTAGCGGGTGTTTGTGGGCTGCCGTGGTCTTGTACATCTCGTTGTGAACAACAAGTGTCCCACTGTGATACATGCGTCTGTTTGAGATGCTGAAATAAATGTGTCTATCCGCTGCCTTTAGTCGCAACAGCCTTTGAAAAATTTTTTGCAGCGGACCGTAGTTTGTTTGAGGTTTGACGCCACAAAACTAGGCTACTAACGAGACACTGCTTTTTAGGAACAAACTCTCGGCTTGCTGTTGTGTTTGTTTCTCTGTGGAAAGTCAATGCGGGTGGAGGGCGGAGCTGACTATGAACTACGGGAGCCCATGGGGAGCGGCGGCGGAGCAAATCAAACGAGAAAATCGATTTCATTTTTTTAAAATTGTCCTAAACCACAAACTCAAATTAGTCAGTTTTTCCGATTTATCGCCCAGCCGTACCTCCCTCCCTTCTCCATTTACTATATCATGAGCTATATTCATCTCACCTTCCTCCCGCAACAGTATCCCAGACCTTGCATGACAGGGTCGATCTCTGACTCAAACACCTCAGCCAGCTTGGAGCAGTACTTGTAGACACGGGATGTCTTGCGGTTGTAAAGCCAGGCGTTGTTGAACATCAGCCAGACATCGTCAACGTATTGCCAAGGTTCTTGGTACTGGCCCGTGTCAAGCTTGCGCTTTATTGTAGACAGATCTATTGGGTTCTTAACAATGTCAAAGTAGTCCTAGAAAGAAGAAGGGTGAATAAAAAAAAGTGTTACAGATCAAAGACCTATAACAGTGCAGCTGAAGTATGTGTGTTCACTAAAACTGGCAACAACAGTTAATATCCCTTGAGAGATGATTTTCATTATTTTAAAGGTTTTGTTTCAAATGAAAACAACAGGTGGGAAAGAGCATGTGCGCTACCTACCGGGATACCAAGAAGCATGGGGTCTACTGGCTGTCTGAAGGGCAGCGACTCAGGGTCCTGCCTGTACAGAGACTCCAGAGTCGGCATCAAAGCCTGGCGCAACTCCTCTGGCTTAAAGACTGGAAAATAAAGTGAGGAAAGACAAAGTAAGTAATAAAAAAGAGAGAGAGAATTAGGGGGAAAACTTCAGTATACAGGGGGAAAAAAAACAGGTAAAGAGATACTGTTACACTTTTTCTTGGCTAGACCTTTTATCTTTAAGATAAAATACAGATGAGCTTTGCACAGATGATAATCTGAACACTAAAGAGCAAAACCTGTTAGTGACCAAAAACAACATTAAATGCTGGCCTGGTTGCAATTTGTGATCAGTACTGTATCATGTTTCTAATAGTAAAAAGTAAAATATTCTAACAACTAAAACATGACAGCAAATCAACACCAAAATCATGTTACATGACTATAATTTCATATTATAATCAGGGCTAAAATCTAATGGTGAAAATGTGTCCGGGACAAACAGAGATCTTTCCTGGTAATGTTCTTGGAAGAAAGGAATTTTTGTAAGTCACTTAGCAAATGACAAACTGAACTGAGCGCTGACTCATCTTATCATGGTGCTACTACAGTTCTCTATCTCTCCATAGCAATGTGTCGGCGCTATTTACAGTTGTTGGATGTTTTATTTCCCTGATAATACATTGTAAACAACAAATTTGTGGCTAAAAAGGCGAGCTGGAGAGCTAGTTATCTGTTAGAGACTGATGTGCAGTCCAGTGGATTGTTTAACTAAGGGAGCTAACAGAGCTTATAATACATTTTGATTTTGAGTTAGTTTACCTTTACTTCGGGGTGGTTACAATTGTTTGTGGGCATCTGGGGATCTAATTCTGACCAACATCTAATGTGCGATACATTTCTCACTTCATTTCTGTGCAAGAGTTTAAATCCTTTCTCAACTTAATGCGCATTGATACTTGCTTGCCAATAAGTTGTAACAAACCTTACAATAGGTGGGTTTCAGGATTAGTCAAGCATATTCTACCTGATGCACAGCCCATTTATTATTTGCGTAAAATGCTGGCAGGACCAAAGAGTCTGCACATTGTTTAAAGTCAGTGCCAGACTAATAATGTTGTAATCATACGTTTAAAGCAAACTCCAAATAAGTCACAAATGTCTCACAGTTGTTTAGACATTACTGGCAATAATGGAAACACCCTTCTCTGTTTACTGAGTGTCTGAATCAATTCCAGACTCTACAGATTTTATTCATCCCTCAGCAGCAGACTCACTTTTCCTCCGTGACTGAGAGGGGGATGACGAGGTCGTGCTGTTGGCTCCACCCTCTTCCTCCTCTTTGGGTTCTGTCTTCATTTCCGGCTTTTTGTCCTCCACCTCCATCGGCTCCGGCTTCTCCTCTGGCTCTTCCTTCTTTACCAGCGTTGATACAGAGTCTTCCTCGGTCTACGGACAAAAAGGCAAATGACTGATTGTAACACAAAAATACATTTTCTTGTTTGTGTGTGTGTGTGTGTGGTTTGTTCCTTGATATTTTCTCATTCCATTGACAATCTGATCAGCTCTGTTCTTAAATTTAATGATGAAGGGGTGTGACTATATGTCTATAACAAAGTTGCTCTATACTTACATTTATTTTCTCTTTTCTGGTGGAGAAATCTGCCTTAGGCTTACATTACGATGTTGCAATGTACATTAATGACAAGGACTCCTTAATGTTTTTTCCATATTTAGATTTAATCAACACGTACAATTGTTTAGATTCCTTCAATTGTTATGTGAACAAGAGGGAATTCAGGAATTATTTTTTCAAATAATTTACAGTGAGCACTGTGAGCACAATAAAATAAAAGGAGTTGATTGATAATTCTATACATGTGAAAACGCAAACTTAAACATTTTTTCATCTAAAATGTAGAGAAGGAAGAATCAGTGGAGAAAAGATGCACAAACGACTTGAAATTAGCGTGAATCAATAAATGGACAGATGAATCAGTTTATGTGTATGTGAATGGCTTCAACCCACCTCCATCTTGGGCTCAGTTTTACCGCCAGCGGCCTCAAACTCCTGTTGGTCATGGTGTGCCTCTGCTTTGACCTCCTGGACGGGCAGGTCTGCTCCAACGTGCTGCGAATGCTGGTCGGCGCTGGCTGCTGAGGCCGGCGTGGGCACCCGGTTTTCCAGACTGGCCCCTGATTGGGATAGCTGAAACATAGAAGAGAGGGAGAGAAATATGAGATACTGGCAACAACTCAGTTGCTTTTTTTGCATGCAGAGCTGAAGACACGGCACAGATGAACACCTCCTATATTGATTTCATTGCTCCCTTAAGTTGAAAGATGCAACATTCCCTTTGTGGTGGATGCTACAAACAGTGGTGGAGATGCAGTTATCAGACAAAAAGGTGGATGCGGATGGAACGGGTTTGGAACACGGCAGTCAGAGGGATGAGAGTTTGCAGGGGGAGTCAGAGTGGAGGGCATGCGGAGGGTCTCAGTCTCACCGGCGTGGTAGGGGGTTGAGGCGGGGGCTGCGTCTGCGCTGCTGCAGGGAGCTCCACCTGGGGTTGGGACTGGGTGGGGCGGGGCGGGGTGGCACCCGGGGCTGGGGCAGGGCCAGGGAGGGTGGGAGTAGAGCTGCGGCTGGAGGGCTGGGGGTGCGGCAGGTTAGTGGCCGCCCCAGCCGTGGTGGCAGAGGAGGCAGCAGGTGGAGGTGTGGAGTGCAAGGGGGTTTGGGAGGAGGCTAGCTGAGGGCCCAGCGAGGGGCCAAGTGCATTCATTGAGAGGTTAGCATTCTGCTGCTGCTGTTGCTGTTGGAGAGAAGGACACACACAAAGGGCAGGCGGACACAAACACACACAAGTTAAGCAGACAAACATACAACCAAAAGGTCAAACACAAAACCTCACACATAGTATGATTGGTGGAAGTTGCTTGACTTTAAATCCCCAGGAGCTAGCTGGGATCAGCACAATGTTGTAGCTACTCCAAAAAGGATATGTGTGACTACAGCTCCACAGCCCTCGTGTGTCTCTTCATGTCTCACCTGGGTGACGGCAGCCTGTGCAGGTGGCTGGCCAATGCCAGGTCCCACGGTGACATTCATGGCACCTGTTGCAGCTACTGCAGCAGATCCTGGAGGGAACTGGGTCTGAGCCATAAACTGTCCCTGGCTGGCCGTCTGGCCTACCATGTTACCACCACCATGTCCTGCCATCATGCCCTGTGCCTGGGGCATCCTGGAGGGAGACAAGCCCATCTACAAGACAAGAAAAGAGGATGTTACCAAGAGAAAAGTGATGGGAATTTCTACATTTCTTCTTAATTCAAATTACTGGCATTCCCTTGCCACAGTAATGCAGTGATGCCATACAAACAATTTCTTCCTTCTACAATAAAGCTGTATGAGTGTGCTCATGTTTGTGAGTGTGATTGTGGATGAAGGGCTGGGGTAATTCTCTATTTCTCTCTCTTTCACAGTTTTCCTGCTTATGTCTATATGTCCTACAGTGATGATGTAATTATTAGACAACTCGATATTTGTTTTTCTTATAAAATGAGGTTAGTGCTCCTTTTTTAAATGCTCTGCATCCTCCTTTAAATCTTCTTTAAATCCTCTTGAAGAGCTGGTAAACTACTGGCATTATTTTGATTAATTTCACATGTATGATTTAAAATATTAATACAAAAATAATTGTGTTGTAAAATTCCAATTTGTAGTTGTGCTGTGAAAAATCCCCTATGTCAATTGTGAAAAATGAATAATACATTATTACAGGGGGCCAACTGATTAAGGAAATATGTATTCCTTCTGGAGCCCAGAGATGCAACTTCAGCAATTTAAGCAGGAATGAAATTCACTGAAATTGACACACTGTGATCCTCTTCTTTAAAAAGGCATGAAAAACAGGCCACAATATTTTGTACTAAAAGGTCAATGTCTCTTTTGAATGCCAGGGTTGCTAAAAGCTCTGCTTGGCAAAATCTGGCTAACTGTGACACTACAGAGCAACAAACAGTCTGCTCTTTACATTCCAAGCTACCTGCTTCTACAAACAGCGGCCCCTCATGACTTGACGAGTGGACTACTTTTATTAAGCCTGCCTAGCTCATGTTAAATATATATCATAAACATATGTATATGTATAAGTGTAGGTGTGTACTGTGATTTGGCCTCCTCACCGCTGGGACGGAGCTCATGTTTATTTGCTGTGGGTGGTTCATGGGTGAGGCAGCTCGGGCTCCCATTGGTGCCTGGGATATCTGGGCATTGGGCAGAGCCATGTGGTTGAACTGGTTGATTCCTGTACAGAAGAGTGGACCATAATGTTCAGATTCAACAGCAGAGATAAAGTTGCCATCTTTATATTCTCAAGGCCCTAACTTCCCTTCAATTCAAACCTTTACGTGTGTTAATTTTCAGGCAGCTTGAGACGCAGTTTTACCTGTTCATCTCATATCTTTGCTCATTTGCTCTTCATGACATTGTAAGCGTTTTTATGTAAATGTATTGTGCATCATCAACAGGCGTCTTCATTGACACATCCAGATAATATGGCTTTGTATTTCTCCTTTTTATCTTCTACATCATTTTTTTCTACAACTATTTTTTTTTTCCTTATATATTCATACAGGGGTGATTGCAAAAAAAATCCTGAGCCTGAACTTTTTCCATGCCGATGGGGGAACATCCCCGACCCCCTCAGGGTATGTTCCCCTAAGCTGAGATAGTGCCATCGTTTCTGGGAGTGCATGGTTCATTTTTGTCTGACATAAACATAGACATAATCTCACACTCATGATCTTTTTTTTTTAAAGTCACGCCGGTAAGCCGGAGATCCGGCACGGTGCCGGAATGCAATCAGCCCTGTTTATATTTTGCTTTTCTCCCGTGTCTTTCTTGTTCAAGTAATGTGACTTTTTTCCATTTTTAGCACTTTGATGAGCAGTTTCATGTTATGCATTTCTGACTTTCAGTTGTTTTCATTGACTCCATTTCTATGTAGTCTGAATCTAAAAAAAAAAAAAAAAACATGTGCAACATGCAACGTTGGACTTACCTTGTGAAACCTGCATGCGATTCATGATTTGATTTGGCATGTTGGGCAAAGGAACAGGTCCATCTATAAAGCAAATAGAAAGTTTTAACTAAAAGTAAGCCTGAAGAATGACATGACCAGCTCTAATGAAAACAACTTACTAAGTATTCAACACATTCACTGCCATTGCATTCATTCTCATTTCTATATCATGGAAGCTACTGAACACATGAATAATGGCTGTATATAGGTAATTGTGGTCAAAGTCATCCCTGAAGGTATCTCTCATGAAATATTGTTATATCTTTTCTATTCTATATTTTTATACCTTTCTCACATTTACAAATAAAATGATCATGTGCTTTTGTCATTAAAACATTTTAGAGCTACAGCTACTACATAGTAAGATGTCTTCTATCCCAGAGAAAACAGCTCACAACATAAATATTGGTTTATATACAAAATATCAGACACTTCATAGTTGTCAATGATTTACAAGACCATGTAAAAAAAAAAAAAAACTTTCAAAGAAACCATTACATGATTTGTGATTTTACCTTGTGAGTCTTGCTAACATTGTACTCACTCTGTGGCCTTGTGCCAAAGGCACTGGGCTGGGGGAGGCTGGACTGCTGAGCCCCCTGGGCAGCCAAAGGTGCCTGGTTCATTATCTGCTTCTGTAACCTTGAGCGCCTCTTCTCCTCCAGTTCCTTTTGTATTTTATAGATTTTCTCAGCTAGGAAGTGATAGTACTCATCCTGGAGGGAGGGAAAGGCAGGTAGTACAATAAGCAGAGCATTCACTTTGTGGCTTGGCTAAAAGGTTGTGGGTGTGCAGCCTTGGTAAGGTGAGCAAACACAACTTATATCTGAGTTGGGGTGATTTATAGAAAACCTACCCGGCTGTTGGCTGACTCGTACATGTCGCCCTCCACCTTCCTGGCATAGGCCACCAGGTTCTCCATTCGTCTGTCCTTCAAAGCTGCCGGGTCAGGGGTAGGGAATATGGCTTGTACTCTGCCACAGAAGGACAGAATTTGCAGCAATTATTATCTTTGGCAATTGCTACTACTCCACTTCAAAACTTTGCTTAAAATAATCCAGCCTCTAAGGAAAACTCAAGTAAGGAGACTGACAAGCATTCTCAAAGCTTTAGGTCTCTCCAAGAGAGGTACGTACAGTTTGTGTACGAGGTGATTGCGCAGGTCCTGAGTGACGTGCTCATGCCACGCTTTCCTGGTGCCGGTGGCAGAGATAGGTGCTGCTGTGGGGAGGTTGCCCAGTGAGCCCACAGTTGACCCGTCTGACAGCAGCTGACTGGAGGTGGAAAAGGAGAAAGGTTAGAAATGACAGCTTCCATTCCTGTGTTTTCATACACTAACCCTATCCCACTGCCATAATAGCTTCAGATCTAGTAAACCTGTATATTCTAAGTAGCTAATGTAAGCTTCCTGCATTTGAAATAATATTTAAGGTCAATAAATGCACTGCAATTAATGGCGGGTACTGACTTGTTAGTGTTGAGTGCGTTGGGGAGGGAGTCTGTGTGCAGGTTTGTCTGGTCTGAAGTGGTCACACCCATTGTTGCACCTCCAAGAGCCATCTGGTTACCTGTGAATATGGAAAGCTGTGACCAAACGGCACTACCTCGATTTCAGAAATTGAGCTGTGAAAGGCTGCTATGTCTACAACTGAAGAGTCCTCTATATAATAAAGAACACACTTCAATAGCAGAGTGACTTGATGAAAAGGCAGCTTCACAACAGCATTTATTGAACCAGGATTTTCCATGATTTCTCCCAGATAGTTTCTCTTTACAATTTTGAAAATCAAATTTACCTGCATATTGTCTGATTCATTTTACACAGATTCTGAGACCCATTTAAGAGCCCTGCAGCTTGGTGTGCTGTGCATTTACAAGTCAATGCAAACATACATACATACATACATACATGGATAGACAGAATGGTCAAGTTTCTAAAAGAGAAAAAATACAATAAAAATCACCCTGTCTGTCTTTACCAAGTGCATTGATGGATCTCATCTGCTGTGGAAGCTGCTGTTGTTGCTGGGCCTGTGCGTTCGGAGTGCCAGCTGTCTGTGCTGGGCCCGAGGCCTGCTGTGTCTGGGCCTGCCCAGTCGCCTGGCTGCTGTAGGGCAGCCCAAGTGCAGCGTAGGCTCTCTGCATGGAGCTTGGGTCTATGGGGGTTGAGGTATTGATGGTGGGAGCACTGGGCTGGCCCACACCAACTGAGGACATGGGGTTCTGGAGGCCAGTATTGGGGGAGCTCAGCTTGGCTGTTGAGAGAGCGAAAGAGCAGTCAATAACACTCAAATACAATCAAACTCAATATACTATACCATCTTGCTCTACTGCTGCACCAGCTAGAGTACATAAACAAAATGCAAATGCTGATACTGTGTGCCAAGCCCAATAAAATAAGAGTCTGCTGGCGAAAACACAGCAAAGACGTAGAATACTTCAGACAGGTAGTACCAAATACAAATCCATGCACACTTTGACCTCTGGTAAGATGCAGTCACAAGGCAGTATGATACAGTGAGAACATTAAAGTAAGGCTAAACGCTTTAAACAGCAGTGAACTGAATAAATACATAAATTCCTTCAGGGGACACAGCATTAGCATATTTTTCTGGGGTTCGGGCTTTGGTCGGGCTAAAAATGCTCGTAGTTTGTGAAAAGACAAAAATCAGAGGAGGCAGAACAAAGAAGTATTGCACTCCGTTTGTGTTGGCAGGCGAGACACAAGCCCCGGCATCATGTTGTTTAACATGCAAGCCAAGCAGTGACAAACCAATGCTGGAATGCTGTAGAAATGTTGAACAGAGTGAAGTGAAGAAAGATGACTAAAAGGCAAGAAAATGGCAGGGAAAGCTTCAAAGTTACTTGTGTCAGTAATCCAGAGAAAGGACCAAATCGGCGGAAGTGCATAAAAGAAAGCAGATTGTAAACCTGTGACAACATTACATGGAGAAAGTAAAAAACAAAACAGAGAGGAAGTGGTTCTAGTATGAGGCAGCGTGTGTCAAACTCGGCCTGGTTCTAGCAGAGAGTAGCAGTAAACAGCACAACAGCCAATGGCTCAGCAGGACAGCTCGAGCACACGCTCTCGGTTTCCTCCCTCTCTCCCTTCATCACACTACTATGCCTCCTGTGTGTCAGATAACAAGCTCAGCAGGACCACACTCGCACCCATCGAGTACTTTAAGTCGTCATGAAGGAGTACAAAACTAGAAATAAGCTGCATGATTTGCTTGAATGGCAAATCCTGCACACATTCTACATAAACATCTCAGGAAAGCAACAAGCAGGTCCAATTTTTTCTAAAGCTGTCAGCATGGACTATGACAGCTCCATATACCAGCATAATCTTCGAAGATGAAGATTGAGGCATTTGTGGGACAAACCCAGAGATGGCCATTGTTTAGGTGTCCTGCCTATTCTCCACAGTCAACTGAAGTTATTCAGCCTTGTGTTTGGTGTTGGTGGTTACACTGAGCAACTTGATAATAGTTAAGGAACAGTGGGCTGGAGCCTGCTACTTGTACTTACGCTGCTGGGTGCGCTTGTCGCTGGCATTCTTCAGCGGCAGGCAGACGGGACAGTCGTGTCGTGTGCAATTTTTCCAGTGGGAGATGATCTGTCTGGATGACGCACAGTGAGCCACTGCAGGGAAAAGGAGACAGGGAGATAGAGAGATCAACAGGGTTTACAATCTTGCTGCTCTCAGTTTGCCCTGTGTGGTCAATACAAAGCACTTAACACTATCATTGCTGGGATAAGTCTCTAAAGGGAACAGCAGCCATTTTTCGGACAACTTTTATGTTAAGCTTCTTTATGTTTACTGACCATAACGGCATCTTGTTTTCTCTACTAGCAATCCCAGTGGCACTCACTTAAGCACAAAATATTTTGTGGAGTTGCATTAAGCGCAACACTCGAACAGAAGATCTTGCTATGTAAATGTCTTTAAAGGATGGGCTGACTGATACTGTGAAATAACACAAAAAGTAATGAGGATATGAGCAAAATGTATCAGAAGTGAGACAGATGGCTAGTCAAAGCTAATGAGAGAAACTACTAGGGCTGCCTCCACATAGTCGATGTTTTAAGTCATCGGTTGTGAAAATCCCAAGTTGACTCACACTGTGTCAGCCTAATCACTGCACTTTTGTTTTTTAGCGGCTTCTTTGTACACAGAACCATGCAGGGCTAACAGCATAGCTGTATTTTTTACAGAATTTACTGTAATCAAAGTAGAGAAGAGAAGCGCGACTCAAGTTTCTTGGCTGCTTCAATATTCTGTTCCCCAGTTTTGACTGTCACTGAAGTCGGCTGCTTTAACTACTTTACAAACTTTTGAACCAGACATGGGACAAACTGCTCCATTGGTGGCAAAATTGACACTTCTGTCTGCAACACCGTCAGCAGCCTGTCAGGAAACTCTCTGTGGAGCTCTGGTATTTTATACTTCAACTATGAGCAGGATGCACACTTACACCTCCTCTAAACGTGCAGAAATGTGATGTTTTTTTTAAATCATGGATGACAAAGATAGGCATTGCTGGCTGGCTGATATTGATTGGCAGCCTATGACAAAAAGTGGAACAAATAGACAAATCTTTGAACTGAACAGCCAAATCCCATTTGACTGACAAAAACTGCATCAGTGTACGGCCCTAGAAACTTGAGAAAGAAAATGGGAGAGCCCAAAACTCAAAAGATCTCAGGTTCAGCTCATTGCACCAATTTCCACTCTTGGAAGACTGTTGGTTTGGCCCAGTGGAAAGGGAACTTAAACCAAATTTCCTGGTGCGTGGCTAAGCAAACCGAGGCGCTTCATTTCATCTGTGGCCAGGCTAATGAGCTAGCAGCTAATCTGACAAGAAATCACAAGCAGGCTAAAATCAGCCTTGCTAGCTGCCTGGCACATATACAATTACTACATGGCCTTAAGCACTGAGGGCTACGCACAAATAAACACAGTTAAATTTTATTATCTTTGAATCTATGCCAGTAGTTTTGGCATATTTACAATCATAGAAGGGCTATCATTTTGAGGGCTTTTTGTAGATTCAGTATGCAGTGAGGAACAAAGAAAAATGCCTTACATCTAGGTCCAATGCCAATCCAAACACTACTCATATCGCAGACTCCAGAGTTCCTCAGGTGAAAATGAACAAAGCCAACAGACATCAGATAGATCTAAAATCTTAAGATAAAACTGCATGTTGGGAAACAAAATCTCTCTCCACGGTTATTTCAGTGGCACAGAGAAGAAGCATTTCTGAGCAAGAGGAAATGAGCTGGCATGCAAGGAGCAGAGACACAGACGCCTTCACACTTAACACACCTTGGCCTCCAAGTATGTTGGCTTGAAACTGAACTTAAGCATTCAAGACTAAGGGCAGAGTAAAAACACAGAGCCACATTTAAAGGAGAGTAGCTTCAGGGGTTTTTTCTTTGCAGCAATGCTGGTGCCGACACAGGAAGTAGAGGAACAGTGACTACAGGTTCAAGAGCTGCAAACGATCTCGCACATCCAGAGGAAGTAATTGGATGGATTTTTGAATGAATGGAAATCTCCCCTGTGCGGAATCTGGATAAGGCAGAGACCAACACAGAGTCAGGGGAAACATGTCTGTTCACAGCCATGTAACTGACCTCCCCATGGAGACCATGAGGGGATGTAAAAGAGTTGGCTACAACAAAAAAAAGGCATATAACTGAATATGAATACATTAAAATCATCCAGCCCTTCTCTATATTTTTATGTTTATGTCGTCATGTATTTTCTTATGTTAAGTTGTTGTTCATATATACAGTATGTAATTTAAAAAAGACCTCAAGTTGGAAAAATGGCCATAAAAGACACACCTGACAATGACAACCTCTGAAAAAGAAGTTAGAAGGTAAAATTATCCAAGAAATTCAAGCAGACCTTTGGTATTCAAAGATAAACATTTAACAATAACTTAACTTTTGTCTATTTTTTTATGTTTAAAGTGGCTCAAGACTGACAACAATCCTCCAATACGGCAGCAAAAGTTGCACAAATTGGGTTGTTCTCCTAAACATTGTTAATACTCTGATGTAGTTTGAGCACACCTACCAGCTGCTTGATACCAACACTTCAACTACTACAAGTGGCGAGAGACTAGTAGAAATGACTGCTCTGACTCACCTGTAAGGTCTCTTTTGTGCACCAAAAGAATTAGCACGTGCAGCTGGTAATAAGTTTATACTACTTTTCCACTGGTCAAAAATCCCACTTTAACCCGCTAAGATCGTGCCTTTGTATGCAAAGGGAATGTGTATACTCTGCATTTACACCGGGGTAAATTGACTCTGCAGTAGACACAGGTTTTTATCACTTCGGCTCAGCTTTGATTTAATGCAAGGCCTATGTAAACATGCTAAATTCCGCCACAAAAAGTGAAGAAGCTTTATTAACATCCAATGGTGGTGCGTAATTAATAGGGGTGTTACGATTCTCCAAATCCTTGATTCGATTACATTTTCGATTCTAAGGTCACAGTTCGATTTCAGCTGTGTGATATTACTATATATTAGGGCTGGGCGATATGGCCTAAAAATTGAACCTCCGATTTTTTCACACCAAACTCAATTTACGATTTTAATCGATTTTTTTTCTTCTCAAGAACAAACTTCAAAATTACAAAGAAATAATTAAAAGCATTACTTTCATTTTAATGCTATGATTTACAACAAATTTACCCTGCCATTGTAAACATTGCAGCTTCAAACACACTTGAAAAAATATATAAAAGTGCATGCAAAGAATGTGTCCCTTTTTGATAAAATGCTTTTGTAAACATACATTTAACATGTCAGATTGCTTGCTATTATAAAAACAGATGAGTTTCCATATTGGTATTGATAAAGTGTTAACATTACTTTAATGAAATATTTTATTTTGTAAAATCTGCCTCTGTTTACAAAAAGTATTTTATATCCCTGAAGATATGTAAACAAAATTAAACATCTGGATGCTGCATAGTAAACATGACGTGGCTACGTCCGTAAAAGCTTTCCATCGGGCTGCTTTCTTCTCATACGGGACACAATGATTAAATGATTCCCCTAATGTCAGCTGCTTTAAAGCGGGTGTTTGTGGACTGCCGCGGTCTTCTCGTAGTCAACAACAACACTGTGATGCATGTGTCTGTTTGAGATGCTGAAATAATGTGTCGGTCCGCTGCCTTTAGTTGCAACAGCTTTCAAACAAACTTTGCAGTGGACCGTGGTTTGTTCGAGGTCCGACGCCACAAAACCAAGCTACTAATGACACTGTGCCTTTTTTTAGGAACGAGCTATTAGCTCACTGAATGTTGTTTGTTTCTCTGTGGTAAGTAAATGCGGGGGGCGGAGCTCACTATGAACTACGGGAGCCCATGAGGAGCGGCGGCGGAGCGAGTTAAATAAAAAATCGATATATATAGTAGTGCGTAGGCTATAACCCACTGCTGTTTATATCGTAATTTTAACGTGTAGGCTACTTGATCAGCACTGGTGCTACACTAAAATTAACGTACACTACGGTTGTAATTTAATACGCCGTGTAAAGAACAACTCAATGTCGGAATGACCGTTGGATATCCAAATTTTTAGTTCTAAAGAAGTTTATTGTATGAAAGCGAACATAACTGCAGCAACGCTACTGCTTTGTGGTAGCATTTTTACGTCACCCGCAAGGACTCATTTACGGCACTGGTTGCTCGGAAGTAAACAGAGGCAAAGCAGCATGGCGGAGACGGTGGAGAGCACAATGAAAATAACATTACTAGTAACATTACATCAGACGCGGATACAGAAGCAGAACCCCAAGAAGATTTGGTGCTGAAAAGGGGGAAACAGAATTCCATCATTTGGCTTTGGTTTAAATAGTCAGACACCGACCAGACAACGGTAATCTGCAAAACATGCAGCCAACAAGTTGTTATTAGCGACTGAAACACGTCTAAACTTTTCTACCACTTAAAGACACGCCGGGATATATATCGTTATCAGGATATCAATCGTTATCGGGATATAAAATTAGCTATATCAGGATTCAAAATTTTGTCCGTATCGCACAGCACTAGGTTCGATTCTACTCGCGATTTTTACATTTATTTTTTTTAAAGCACAGGTTGCTATGACATTTTTAGACTAGACTTTTATGTAATATAATATCCGACCTTTGTTCGCAATGTACCACACTACATTGTCAAATTTAAAACATTTCTTAACAACGTAATGTAACAATAACTTATATCTTCAGTCAATTGGAAACTTAAACAAAAAAACCTGCCATCTAGTTTCTGCAGAGCTTGCAAACTGTGGCTTTTTTGTCGACAACGCGAACGTTGTCAACATAACTCACTGGAAATCCAAAATACTTCCACACCGGCAACTTCCGTGAAAGAGGAGGGGGTTCAAGTTCTGTCGATGGGTCTCCATCTGCAGTTGCCATTGTTGTAAGAGTGGTGTAGCGCCTTTCAGGAATAGGGTGGTGTGTAGGAGGTGTGTGTGCATAAGGTGCGAGTGGGCAAGCAGGAGTGAGGGAGCGTGCGTACGAGCGGACAGTGAATGAATGGGAGAGGAAGGAGAAGCGAAAGGGGTAGCAGTAGGAGCGACAGCAATGAAGTGTATAATATAGTTTGCAGTTTGGCTGTGAATAAAGGCGACGGCTCCTCAAGATACAGCAAAGCTCCTTGGTATTATTTCCCGACCAGCTAAACACGTGAAAGTGGTTCATCCCGAAGGTAAACAAACTTCGGCCCTGGAGGAAATCATGTCCCCTGTGCTTCCCGACCACGGTCCGGGAGCCAAACAGGAATGGTGTAATACCATGCTATCGTTTGGCTCATAGACAAATATATGGTTGGGCTGGCTGTAGCTAATAGCTACTGGCTTAGCTATTGGCTAAGTTAGAGGAGGTTGACTCGCAGCACTTCAACATGTGTGTTTTTTTCCGCTTGGCAAGCCGATCAGACGTGACATGGGGGTGTGGCAGCATCGACGATTCCATTTTTTAATTCGAAGTTCGAGATTGTGACTTAATTTCGGTCAATTTCGGTTTAAAATCGAAATCGTGACACCCTTACTTAGTAAGGAAGGAATTTGAAATGCGGTCTATTATGAAAGTTTTATTTTAGTGCACTTGGTATTACAGTGTCTGAGTCTACTTTTACTTTTTAACAGTGATAAAAGACATTTTCATAGCTTTACACTTTTTGCCGTATTGTCACACCAGACATTTGAAAGAACAGGAGAATTTTCAAACTGTCTTCCCCGTCTGCTGCAACCAACAAGCTTGCATTTTCTGCTCAAGTTCTATGATAATTGTAAAATTCAGGAGAGGTGGCCATGGAATGCAAAATATTGTCATTCAAATGACTCTTCCATCGCTAGTCTGTAACAAACAGAACTGAAGATCCAGAAACCAGACTTTTGTTGAGAAAAAAAGGAAAAGAAGAGTTTGTTGTGCCCTAACCCTTTCCTAATATGCCCACACAACAGCAAGTCTCAATCGGTAAAACAGGATGTTGACTTCTACAAACACCAGGAATTTATCAATCTGGTTTCATTATCTGATTGTTTCAAATTCTTCAACTCACCCTGGCAGGACTTGCCAGCCTGGCAGTGGGTCATGTGATTTAGGACGTTCTTCATGGTGCGGCAGTGAGGCAGAGCGCAGGCCCTCACTTCCCCGTTGGCCTGCTCCCGTCGCTGGCACTTGTGTGCGTGAAGCAGCAGAACCAGCTGCTGTTGGATCAGCTTGCGCTTCTCTGGATCTGCTGTGGGGCCTGCTGAAGACACTGCCACACCTCCAGCGCCGGCCAGTGGGAGCAATGCTGTCTGCTGCTGAGGCTGCTGCTGGAGCTGCTACATGTTTGACAAAGACAAATGGAGAGGAAATGTCAAAGTTGAAATGGGTTAACAATGAAACACCTTAATCACCCTTTATGCTGTCAATACTACAGTTGCAAAAGCAAAATTCCTGTCAGTCACTTGGGGTGAGAAGATGCTCTATATGCATCTATTTTATGCTACCTGTGATTGGCTGTGTCAAATTTAGGTCTCCATCTACAAAGACTGTCACCAAACCCAAAACTCAGTATTATCACTTTTCTATTATGTTTACGATTTTTTCTCTCAAAGGGAACATTTGATTGATTTCATGATTGACAGGGCACATATCTGTTTATTAGCAGGCACTTTTTTTTTCTTTTTTCAACTCTTGTTGATGGTCCAATCTACATCTAAATATTAGTTATGTTATGGTATGTTATAACTTCAACATGTATTAATTGTAGAGTAATGGTTAATACTTAAACACTGGTTACACACAGCATGTCAAATGAGGCTGAGGGGGTGGACACAGACTTGCAGATCTTCAGGACATATTGGCATGTTTAGTGACCAGATCTATGATTACTATTACTTTAGCCCCAACATTATGGCCACTGTGTAATAGTAAAGCAATGACTAATAATAATAATAATGATAATAATAACAATAACAACAACAACAACAATAATAACAAGAAGGACTATAAACTTGTTGCTGTTCAAAGCTCCATGTAGTGAGTTAAATTTGTATGTGAAGATGATGAAGATGTGTCTAGTAAGATTTGTGCTACTATCAATATGGTCATGTCTGAGTAAGTGCTAACCATGCTTGGCACGCTAGTGACAGCGGCCCCTTTGAGCTCATTGGGGAAGGGTGGCAGGCTGTTGGCAAGGGCAGCCTTGTTCTGAAGCTGCGGCTGAGGGTTTAGCTGCTGGCCGGGCCCTGTGGCACCTTGACCATAGGGCTGGGCCCCAAATGGACCCCCATTGCTGCCCAGGCCCATCTGGAAAAACAAACAGATGAAAAAAGTTTATAAAGTAATTTAGGAGTATTATTATGGCAGTAGCCTACTTTGAAGCCCATGGTCATGCAGGGCCGGAGTAAGAGCTTGTTTGGAGAGTCCAGCAGTGTAAAATATTAAAGACATGTCAAAATGTAATACCAATTGTTTGTCATGTACTTCCTTGAACTTGCCATCAGATAACATTTCTTCTATTAACAGAAAGCATCAGCACTGCTCCTCAACCTCGAACAGGGGGTTTACACAAGTCTAGATTCTATTATGGATTGTTATTTAGGTGGTGGTTATTACTCAAACATTTGTCAAAAACGGCATCAACGTGCCATCACAGGGTCCGCCTTCACTTCAAATGCCAATTTGTCAAAACACGACCCCCTCATAACTGAGCCAAGATGACTGCGCCTAGTTCAATTTAAGCCAGCCATGTCCTGGCACCATGACAGCTCAGCATGACACCAGCTAATATTGGCAGGAAGGACTTCTCCACCACTCAACCACAAGAAGATTTCCAAGCGCTCCTCCTCTATTCTCAAGCTAGCTGGTAGGTCTCAACAAGTGAAACGATGAAAAGATACACTGTTAAAAACATAACAGTTGGTAGGTTAGGGAGCCGCCAGATAAATCTATCTTTGCAAAATGGTTCTTCCATTTGACCGGTAATAACCATTACATGGCAATCCTGCTCTAAGGATCCTATTGGGCTGTAGAACAATTAATATGTCAAATATTTTCTTTTATATACCAAATTAAGGTTCATAAAAAAACTCCAATTTGTAGCAAGAGTCTACATTTGTTTATAGCATGTGGCTTTGCATATGACTACATTGTGATACAAATCAGAACTGTACTGTCTGATCAATACCTTGACACTGACACCAACCACATCACCCAGTCCAATGTGAGATGCAGTCTGTGAACCATCAGAATTTTTTTTTATGATACTGAGGTAGTTTTACCTTTACTACATATCCCTGTACTTTTCTAAACTTTGTACGTTTCTGTCAATGCTGCAAATCAATGAGCAGCACTTCTGTACGGTAATATTGTCCAAGTGAACTCATTTCACTTGATCATCTGGTTATTTTACTCTACATCTATGGTTTCACAGTTGAATTTCAACCCATATCCCCCACCCTCAACAAGAACCATGACTGCATACATCAAGATGTGAGGCACCAGGGGGATAAAATCCTTGTTAATGCCATGCTTTACACACTGAACAACTTGCTGCGGCTCCCTCTTCCACAGACTCTGCAATGCCAGGCCAGGCTGTATCCCCTCAGGCTGTTGACACCGCTCCAACAGACCAGATAAAAAAGACCCAGCTGAGACGACCAGACACTGGCAGCCTTTCAACACAGCTGAGCAGGCGGACACACACAGTTGCGCACACACAAATGCACACCCCCTCCGCTTCGCACCACTCATTCAGCCCCCCGCTCTCTGACACACTCCACACATCGGCAGGCAGGACAGTTGCCAACTATCATCTCACCGCGCCGCTGCCAGGCCGGACTATTCAGCTGAGCTGCCCTCCTCCCTCTTCCTCATTGCACTCACCCTCTGTCATTCTAACTGATTAAGTGGTTTACAATACCCATCTTTCCCGGCGTGACTGACAGGGCAAGCAGCCATCCAATAAGCCAGGGAAAGCAAGGGGAGTGTTCATGCGTATACAATAACAAAGGAGCATGGCCAGGAAGGAGTGACAGCAGTCTCTAACCAACACAAATGACCAGAAAGAGATTTACACCCGGTGATTAAAGCACAACAGAGGAAGCCACACACAAAGACTGCATGAGTCTAGTGGTTTTTTTCTCTAGAGGTTTTGGTTACATGATAATCACTGAAGACCTAAGCTAAGCTTTTAACACATACACATATGCACGCACACAAATGCCCTGCAAATGCTGACGGTCCTGTCACAGATATTTCTACATCAGCTTTTCATCTTTATTGTGGTTTGAGCACTTCGACATACTCCGAGAGTGGATCTCATCACACATGTACAGCATCTCTCCAAGTCTTTTCTCAGTAGCTCGCAGCCTCTGCGTGTGTGTTGTGGTTACATATTGCTTTAGTGTCTTGGCTCTGACACACAGCCAGTAAAAGAGACGGCTTCCGACTGATTTCCTGTGAAACCACATTGGTGGCAAGCTTTCATAAAAGGCCAATGACACTATCAACACGCACACACACACACACACACACACACACACTTACTTCAGACTCCCAAGACTAATTTAACAATGACTGAGCAGTTGACAGCAGTGTCAATATTAGCACTGTGCCAAAAGTGAGAGTAGAGCTGCAAGTGTGGAGTGCACATTTCATTTCTGAACGATCAGAGCACGGAAAATGAGCTGTGGGCGAGAAAGACTGCAGATGAACCAACAGTGCAACCACCACAGTGTATACATACAGATTCAAACAGCACACATGAAGAAAGAGAAATCTGGAGTGTGGGAGACTTCAATTAAGTCCCTTATCATCAATGATCTCAAAGGATTTAGTGAAGTCATTTGAGACATAGCATGGATGGTGATATGGCCAGCAATGGAACATCTCCACTATCATTAACCTGCCAATTAAGAGGTACATGTGAAGCTAAGCACTAGCAATTATCACATATCCATAAAGGCATTTAAAAAATGAGCTACTGTATGCATGCCATGGAATCGCTCTTGATAAAAAAGCGTGCATGGATTTGTCAGTCTACCATGTCAATAACCAAAACGTCCAGTATAAATTATGCCAGATAAATAAACTAATTTATAGTCAATCAAATAATCAAATAACATGAGACCTAAGATATGTTGTAGGCAGATTACACATTAGGCAAAAGTTTGGTTTTGCCTCTGCTTCTAAGACATTGAGCGATTTATTAACAGGCTGGCCACATTGGATGCTTGTGTAGTGTATGGCAGCTGCATTGCTGAGCTGCTGCTGCTCACTCGCTTGTTTGTGTTCACAAAGGCAGGCCAGCTCCTGCCTGCACTATCCGTTTTCTTGGAGTTTGCCTTTGATAATTATCCATAAATATGATGTTGTGATTTTCCTTTCACAGGGAAAAAAACTGCCCTTTACCCATTGTTGCTATGGTAACGGCGGTGCATGAAGATGTTGCAGCCAGTAGCCCCTCCAAATTATGCTAAATTTTGCATTTTTCACCATGATTTTCTTTGGCTTCGTTGCTGAAACACGCATTGCCTATGGCAGAAATACTGTCATCATCATTGGAAAAGCAAAAAGTTGTTTAGGACTAAGAGCAGAAGACTTTAAGACCATCACAGCCCACAGCGTCTTTCAAACTAGCAACCTGACCAGCTTAACCCCCCCAGGGAGGAAGAGAGCTGGAATAAGAGTGATTCTTACCCGACTTGGTTTAACCTCCTAACGCACGCCCCCTATTTTTATCGATTTAGCCAAAACGGCATGCCCAAGTTGTAAGCAGCATAGATCCCACATAGTTTGAGACTCAGACATGTACCTGGTATCATTGGAAAGGTAATACTCTCAGTAATATTGTCCAAGTGTCTGTGTGATTCTGTGACTTACTGACCCTGTGCTGCAGAGGTTGGAATGATGGGGTTGTTTCCCCGCTCATAAGTTTGCCTAAGCAGTGACTTAGGTGCAGACATCCAGGGACCCCTAGGCCTAACTTGAACACTACTAGGTGACAGACACAGGTCTTGGCTACCTGCAGTCCAAATTTGGAGTCAAAAGACCAAACAATGACATTTTTAGAATGATATTTCAGCATATATGTCCATGCGTTTTTCCTAGGTCCTATTTAGAGACTCCAAATGGACACTTGGTTACCAAAGCTGTACAACCAGAATCAAACACCTATAACTTCACAACCCCTTTGTCTACAAACAAAATCTTGGTATCTAATGAAAGCTGACACACTGGGGCTCCTTGCTACTATGTGGGTTTGGATTGTCAGTCAATCTGGAAAATAATAAAATAAGCATAATTGGCTACTGGCTACCAACCGGGGTCATCAGGGACAAGTGATCTTGGTCTAAAACATCAAATTGCAAGACATCATTAGCTTATCATCCACACACAACCACACAACAATCATGCACAAGTACATCTGTGCATGTGAAATGCCCCCCACCTCTCTCTCTATATCTCTCTCTCACACACACACAAATTGAATTGAATTGAGTTTACTTTTACATTTACATTTTCTTTCTAAAATGGAGGCGTAATATTCCTCCTTTTCCAAAAGCCTCTGGGTAGGCGGGACGTGACATGAAGCTCCAAGATAGGCTGTAAACGGTGACAACGAATTTGTCCTCAAAATAAGAGCTTTACATTGCACCCTATTGGAGTTTAGAATTGAGCTCTTAGCGGGGGGCGTTTATTTTGAAAGTAGTGACCGTTCTCACTTTTACACACGCCGGGGACGCGTGGACAATGTTTACCAAATATAAATTTGAGAGTGTAATGTGACACACCGTTGGAAACCTCAGACCATTGGCTAAAAGGATCTCTACCTCATTTCACTGGAAATTTCCATTGGCTCGTACTGCTTTCAATCAAAATGGTCCCGCCCCAGTCAACGTGAGATTTCCATAATTTGGCGTCATTGGCTTACAAGCCTGTTTTGTCCCACCTCCTAGGCACCGATTGGCTCATGAGTGGTGTCAATCGATTCAGGAGACCTTCACGGTCATGAATCACGTGAGTTATGTTTGTAAATACGGAAGTGCGAGATGAGGAGATGAGGACGCGCGGATGAGTTTGTTGACATCTTTTCCAGCAAGGTTCATAGTGGACTTACATACATGGACATATTGACGAAAGTATTTTTTTTAGAAGAAAATGGATTTCACCTTACAGAAGCATGGATACTTGGCGAGCTGTACAAAAAAGTCCTGTGTCATAAGATGGTCGTTGTCGGTAACGGGACGACGTGAAAGGTATGTAAGCGCTATTCGGTAGGCATAGGTTAGCTCAGTAGCTAGCCGAGCTAGCCCCTTATACTATTATGGCTGTGAGCAACCATATCATTCGTGAGTGGTCTTGAATGAATCGTGGCGATCTAAGCTTTCTTCCGGTGTATGACATGAATATATATATTAAAGGGTTCGTTTTCAAACATTCTACGAACGCGATGCTACCGTCGATAGACCACACGCTGTACCGTGAGCGGTACGGCGTGTTCTAAGAGGTTAAGGCTGCTCCTGGCTAATGTCCAGTTACAGAAAAAGGCAATGGACAAAATGGGACTCAGACTGGAAAAAAATCTACACGAAATCAGTCTGTTGTGCACTCAGAGACCTGGGATGAGATGAGGCGGACTTAACATTTATACATGGTGCTCACACAGCTAGAGTTGATGAACAGCGTTTTCCAGATGTCAAACTTTTGATATAAAGATGCAAACAACATTATCATAACCATCATGTCGCTCTTGTTTTGTTAGATTCAAAAGAAGCACTACCTGTTGATGTGTATTTCGATATGAATAACTATATACTATAACTATATACAACCCTGTGTTGCATAATGACTAATAAATTACCTTGTAGCTTGTACCTTGTGTGTGTTCTCTTTATGTCTATGACATATTCTAAAGATACACACATTAAAACTTTGGTTCTTGTATAATGTCCATATGACTGTCTACAGGTTGTTTTCAGGCCTATTTAAAATGAAAAGCACAACGAAATGCCAAGCAGACATGCTGCTCACCATTCAGTGTGGCTAGCCTGTAAGTGTTTAGTCACCTGAAGCATTTTTATCTCTCTGCACACATGTGCTTTATCCCAGGGACATGGCCCTAAGCCTGTTTACCTCCAGCAACAGCCCCACAGTGTGGGTTGACAGCAGTCAACTCAAAAATGTCGGTATGCATGTTGGAAGTCTGCGGGCAATGCGCTCCATTGACAGCACTGTGCCAGAAAAAAATGGACAAGAAGAAGACAGGCCTCTGTTCATAATGGTTAACAAAAGTTAAGCTTTTGAATATGTTTTTGAGGTAGGAAAAGCATGCAACATGTTTTTTTCCTGTTGTTTGATTTTTTTTTGAGAAGAAACAAAACCATGTTTGTACACAATGAAAATACCATGGGGTAGTTTTTAAACTTCTGCTGCGTTGCAGCAGTAAAAAAATAAAAAGGCATCTTCGTAGTCATCAGGCCACGGCAGTAAAAAATAATGGCAGATGATTGTGTTCCACTGTTGTGTTCATTCCGCAATAAGAGCATGCAGTTAACAAACATACATCCAGGATTAACACAAGGCTCCACTTGAGTTTCGAGTTGAGACAGGTCAACAACATTTTGACTGAGTGTCATCTTAGTCTGGATTTGTTAAACATCAAAGGAAGAGTGGGAGACCCGAAAGCACCAACAACACATCCTCAAGCTTGCTAAATGTGTCTGTCAGGAGTCGGTACCCTCCCAAATGGATCACATTCATGTGTCCAATGTTAAAATGATTTCCACTCACACGCCATCCACATTTTATGAATTGCAAGTTAATACTTCTGTGTGATTTATAAATCAGAGCCAGAAAGATGTTACATGTGCACTTCGATTCCTGCAACAGAGTGTTGATAGAAAGCAGGTGACTCACCTTGTTCATATTGCCTGCTTGCTGGGCTGCACTGAGGGTGGTGTGAGCCCCCATCTGCTGCCCTCCCTGGGTGAGTGTCTCTGCTAACGCGCTCCCTGCTCCTCCTGATCCTGGTGCAGCTCCCTGTATTGCCTGCCCTTGGTACTGCATGCCTGCCACCCCCGCTCCCCTTCCTCTCCCAGCTTCAGGTCCAAGACCACCATTCATCACCTGCCCAGGTTTGGGCTGCCCTCCCTGGGCCAGAAGCCCAGCATGGCCTTGGCTATTGTTAATCATGGCTTGGTTGAAGCCTGTCGTGTTCAAGCCCAATGTTGCAGTGTTGTTGCTCTGTCCTGCTACTCCAGTTGGTGTTCCTGCTTTTTGGGCCTGGGGGGACGGGTGGTTGTTGGGAGAGCCCTGGCCAAGGGGGCTCTTTCCTAGGGGTGTGCCCAGCTGAGGCCCCATACCGCCTGGCTGAGGGCTAGCTGAGTTCAGCCCCGGGCCTGTGATACTGGAGGTGCTACTTGCTCGAAGGAGTTCGGAGAGCTGCTTGTGCTTTGCGGCTGCATCCGGGACACCGCCCCCAAGACCGCCCGGGGTGCCACCTGGCCCACCAGCTCCAGGTGGTGCGCCACCATTTGAAGGCATCCCACCCATTAGGCTCAGATCTCCATTAGGGATCAACTCATCTGGGAGGTCATTCTCTAAATCATCCCAGGAAAGTGACCCCAGGTCTAGGAGAAAGAGGGAACAAAAATAAAATTAATAATGCAATACTTTCAAGTGTGCATTGACACTATTGGGTGTATTTGTTTAACAATGTGTGTCAGTAAGGAAGATTCGATCTCCTCAGCCTTTGTGGATTGCCAAACTAGCCTGTGCAAGACCTATAGTGCCAAGTATTTGCATTTCTCCATATACCACAAGCAACACACATGACAGCAGGTGTAAAAACTCACACAAATACCCTCTTTTTACTATTCACTGCTTTTTTTAATATCACTGAGCCAACATGCTAACTGATGCTGCAGTACGGCACGGTCCCAGTAGCACAAGACAAGAAACAAGACACAGTGTGATAATAAGAGCATCGCTACTGGCTGACAAACACAGTGTGACAAGAGAGAGAATTCAGCAGCACTCAGGATTCCTGCTGGGCAGTGGAGGAATATTTGTGTCACACCATCCAGAGGTGTGAGCATAATGCAGAGAGCCTAGGGAGCCATGATTTGCTTGAGATGAAGTGAATACGACAGCGGGAAAAGATGGGAGGTGCGTGTGTGTCTGGGTGAGAGGTGGATTTATTGGTCTAGGACAGCCTTGATTAATCAATTAGTGGGGAAAAAGTCTGTGCACTTGTTAAGTGTTACTGTTTGGGTCTGTGGGACTATATTTCTTTAATATCCTCTGCACTGCCTCAACCGTTGGGTCAATATCATAAGTGGTGTTTTCTGCCCCATATCACTGTGTATGTTGTCATACCTGCTTAAATAAATAAGAAGCCTACATTCATTTCAGAGTGCTCCATCAAATAAAGGGGGCAGGGCAGATGTTGAATCTGTCTCTACATTTTGTCTACTTGCAATGCCATTTCATCTGGCAAGTGACTGTGGTGTTGAATCAAATGTGCAAAAGTTTACATTTCTGATGTTTCTTTTTAATGTTTCTGTCTATTTCATGTACAAAGCAATGTTTCCCACACAGGCCTTACTTGTGTGGTCTTCCCTCGTATATTCACACCTGCCCAATCACGTGTGGCAACCCATGTTAGCATTTTGCACTTTTATTTATACTTTTTATTATATCTGTCTGAGATAACGACGCCATCCATGGTTGATTAACTAGTACACAATTTGCCCTCGCAAATGCTTTGCAGACAGAGAGACAGACGCTTTCTAGTGTTACATCCCTCTTGTAATTGATTGTGATGCGACCTGTAGGCCTACTTATTCTGTTGTTTTGTACAAACTTGTAGGTGCACCTGTTTGTTGCAATGCAAGTTAGTTTCGATCACCTATATAATTAACAGGCTGCTTCAACACACAGCTCACCTGCCGTGATGGCAACCGAATCGCAAGGGGATTCATACTGCTGAGAAAGAAAGCAGAAAACGTTGCTGGGAGAGAGAAACAGAAAGGCGAGGCAAGCCAGTCTGTGGGCATTAACATGGACTATTAAAGCAACACTTGCACTATGGTAGGCAAACTCTTACAGCAATTTTGAAGAAAGTTAAATTAATAATTCTCAGGTCATCAAAAAATGCTGAATCTTGCCCCCCATTTTGCTGAATTAGAATGCCATGCCATCTAGTAAGGAACTGTAGTGGCTAATCAAATGTGTGCACACATTTGTGCACATTTTTTATTTCATTACCACATGCTTTTCAATAAGAAATAAAAAAATTCTTTTTTTGAAATAAATGAAGAATGAGTAAAGAGTAGAAGCCACATTATGCAAGATGCTGTAAGCACCATGGCTCGCAACAATTCTCTGCAGCTCCACAGCTGAAGGCACTGAGAGCTGAGGAATGTCACTATCCATGAAACATCCAAATCAAATCAAGCTTATCAGTTATTAACATATGATGAACAGGGTTCAATGAAACAGGATGGGAGTGGACTGATCAGAGCAGACACAGTGAGGCAGTCCCCTCCCATCTGCTGTCTACTCCTGGATGTCTTCATTGAGATTCAGTCAGAATCCAGCCTTTAATGAGGGCACTTGGCCTACGTACTTCCCTGAGTAAACACAGTCTTCGAGATCTGCTGCGTTAGCCCGCTGTCTGTCCCTGGCATCAGGCAAGCAGGTGCTCCATGTGGAGAAAGCTTGTTTAAGGCTGAAGGGACCATCCGTCTTTCCCTCCCTCGCTCCTCTCAGCCCCTCCCTCTCAAGCCAGCAGCCACATGGATGCTCTCAGAGAAGCAACAGCATTGAATTCAGCCACATGCCCGCAGGCTTGGCCCTGCATTCATTTCCGAATGGGGGACACACACACTCTGTGAAACCTCTCCCCCAGGCTCCTTGGCTGGAGACCAAAAATGCAAAGCAATGTTTTGGTTAGGTAGTACCACATGCAGTCAGGAGAGCCCCAACCATGGGAGTAGGGGGAGGGGAGACAGATTTTGAGTATTACTCCTCTCTTTTAGCAGCCCTTTTTTTCCTCTTGCATGGCCTCCATTTGTTTCTCATTACTTCCTTCATATGCTTTTGAACCAAATTTCCTTAACTGACCTATTGCCACACTTTTCTATACCGTTTTCTGTTTTAACCCCTGTGGTTCCTGTCTGAGTTGGTGGCTATAAATACCCCAACAGTATTCCAGACTTGGGTTGCCCGTCATCTTGCCCTAGGGCTGAGCGTCTGGCCATAGAAGGGACAGGTGGAGCATGGGTGTCTGGCCTTTCACTTGCTATCAAGTATCACAGCAGGGAGAGCAAGAAAGTCACTGAGTTTTGGGATGATACCCTATCTTCTACTTTTTAACTGATTTAAACGTAACTGTTAATTATGATCAATATCTAACTTCAGGGCCAAGCATTTTACACAAATCAGGCATCAGTGACTCATGCAGCACTTGATATTGCATCCAAAGATAATTGTGCTCTGCAGCATGCAAACCGCAGCAGCTTTGTTCACAGTTTGGTTCCAACCATTGGACATGAAATTTGAATCAGCTGAGTTTAGAGCTCAGTAGTAACTCTGTGACTATTTTGAATCTGATATTCTATAAAGGCCCGCTGACACATCAGCCCAATTCACAAGTGAAAGAGGGAGGTCAATGCTGCTCATCAAAACATAGATCACATATGCCTGAATGACTCAAATCTATACCAATACGTACAAGACTTCTTAGTCAAGCATGAGCTTTATGGACTAGACTACAACTTTTTTGAAGCGGTTATAATTTTTATCTTTTTAGTTTACTTGTGTGGATGACTATAAAGTGGTTTACTTGGTAAGATTGCATGAAATGGACTTGTGAATCATGTAAAACATTTGTCAGTGAGTCACTGTTGAAGGTGCATGAGTAAGAATTGGCCACCTGCCCCTGGGAGGAGCGCCAGGTTCTGAAACCATTTTCCATAGGTGCGCAATTACATCATCAAATGATGCACTGTGGCCCAAAACAGTGGATACATTTTTTGAGCATCACAGCCTCTGTGTAATGATTGTGTCATGTTCATAATTTGAGCCATTCGGTCCAATATCATTTGAAAAGTCTAGAACAGCCGCACGATTAAATTATTTTATCCCCATTCAAGTTAGCGGGGTGTTAAACCAGAACTAAGCCAGCTCAGTCAGTCAGTCTCTAGTGGGCACACTACGTTCTATGGGCCACACAATGCGGAAGCAATGAGGAAGAGCCCCAGCCGGAAGTCGAGCATTTTTGGCTTCATGCGCCGCTGAGCAGCTTTCATAGTAATGAATGGGGCTCCACCTCGACAGCTGTGTCCAGTAGTAATAGGTCCATTCTATAGCTACTCACTGCCACTAGCTAGTTAGCTCAATTAGCCATGACTCTAGTGGCCCTAAGCTGACTTAAGTCTTTGCATACGGGGACCTCAAAGTGATGAGGGAGTGTTGGTGTTACGGCAGGGGTTCTCAACCTTTTGCAAGCTGGGCCCCCCCAAAGCTGGTTCATTGCAGTCTCCCCCCCCCCTCCCGAGAGGTTGCCAACATAGAAATGCTGCGTCTCAAGCAATGAATTAAGGATTCATTTAGACCGGACAAGAGTTGGTGATTAGGAATGAAAAGTGAAGAGCACCAGAGGGAGACCATTTTCCACATCCAAGCATTCCTTGCATTTGTTTTTTGACTGAGAGTTGGCGATCACTGGAACAATGGAAAGATTAACCAAGATGTTTTGGCTGAGTGTTATTTTGTTTCTGCCGAGTTTGAATGGAGTGTGTTTTACGATAATTCTATATACCGCGTTCCAAATTATTATGCAAATTTAATTCAAGTGTAAAACAGTACATTTTTTGTTTTTCCAATTAAACTCATGGATGGTATTGTGTCTCAGGGCTCTTTGGATCACTAAAATCAATCTCAGACACCTGTGATAGTCAGTTTGCCAGGTGAGCCCAATTAAAGGAAAACTACTCAAGAAGGACGTTCCACATTATTAAGCAGGCCACAGTTTAAGCAATATGGGAAAGTCAGAGGATCTCTCTGCTGCCGTAAAGCGTTAAATAGTGCAATGCTTTGGACAAGGTATGAAAACATTAGATATTTCACAAAAACTTAGAAAATATGCTTGACCCATTAACGAAAATACAGTAAATCTTAAAAGTGCCTCTTTCGTCGTAATTATACATTCACAAAAAAAGCCTAGGTTGCATTTTGGCGAGAGTTTCAATTTAAACTACCCATTCCTGGACCCACTGCAGTTCGCCTACAGAGCCAACAGGTCTGCCGCTTCCTGGACACCATCATCACCCAGGACCTAAAATGTGAGCTGAACATCAGATCCCTCACCAAAAAAGCTCAACAGATGATGTTCTTCCTGCGACAGCTAAAGAAGTTCAACCAGCCAAAGACAATGATGCTGCACTTTTACACTGCCATCATCGAGTCCATCCTCACCTCCTCCATCACTGTCTGGTACGCTGCTGCCACTGCTAAGGACAAAAGCAGACTGCAGCGTATCATACGCTCTGTTGAGAAGGTGATTGGCTGTATCCCCTTCTATCCCAGGTAGGATTGTGGCCGACCCCTCCCATCCCGGTCACAGACTTTTTGACAATCTCCCCTCTGGCAGGAGGCTGCGGTCCATCAGGACCAAAACCTTCCACCTTCCCTTCTGCAGTTGGGATCCTTGACAAGTCCCGGGACCCCAACCCCCACTGACACAGACTCTTGCACTCAAACCAACCAATGCCCTTGAATCTTTGCATTACAATAATGCAGAATTTGTACAATTTGTTATAACTTTTAACAATCTTTTATTTTTTATCCTTTTTGCACATTCCTGTACAGCTATTCCATCATCTCGCACTCCATGTCTCTATTTATATTGTATATTATATTGTATATCACTCTCTCACTCGCAGGGAGGAAGGCTGTTTTCTGGGAGAATGTTCACTGAAGTCTTGGTCGGGATGACTGGCCATCGCAGTGATTTTTTTTCAACACATACACTTTGTGAGTTCAAGTTTTTTGCCAGTGAAAGACGCTGTTTTTCGGGCAGAATGTGACAAAGAGTCAGTAGGCAGGAGGACGGACGCTTCTTCACATATAACTGCAGTATTTTCTTCCTCATATAAGTTGCCAAAGACAGTTACAGTTACTATCTTACTTTTGTTTGGTCCCGTAATGTTGCTTTGTCGGACATTTCTCTTTATTTAGTTGAGTAAAGGACCTGTGTAGTTATCAGACTGTCAGACCGATGCACGTCCAATGCTGCGTCTCTGATACCTCCAGAGGCGTATCAGCGCTGAAGCGAAATTTCGTCCTCGCCGCCTCCGACACTTTCACACAGAGGAAGAGGCGAAAAATTAGATCAGGATCCTCGCATTCAAACTGCAGTGTGAATGGGGCTACTGGGTACAAAGAGCAGACGAGTTAAGTGATCACTCAAAGGGCAATTTCACAGCATAGCAATTGCAGTGCAACTACACTGTCTTTTCATCAGCGTTTCACCCAGATTCAAAACCGAATATTGATTGAATGTATAGAGAAAAGAGTTTCTTGCTCTACTATACTGTGCGCTAAACCATTCACTGTTGTCCTCAGTCCACTGGAAGAGTATATAAAACATAACTTGGGGGTAGAAAAGATATTCTACAGCCTTTATATTTTAAAAAGGCTGACTGGATCAATTCAGGATTTTCAAAGCCAATTTAACAGTCTGTGAACAACTAAGTCATGTCTCCAGCAGGATAGAGTAGCCTCTCTGTTGCACCATTATTTCTGGAGAAAGCCTTTAGACTTTATGCTTTATACTTTATATTAATATCACCACTTGAATAGTCTCCCGAGTTTTTTTTAACATCAACAACTTTGGTTCATGTTTGCAATAAGCATGGCAGTCTCACTGGCAATTGATAGATGACTGTGATTTTAGTCTTGGTGTACCTTTAGACTAAATAGGTCCTGCATTAGCCTACCAAAACAAATTGCCAATGTCAGAGCATCTGCACTCTTCAGTCTGTTCACTACAAAAAATTTTTATTACAACAACACCAAATTTGAAGTAATTTAGTGTTTCTTTGTCTCTTTCTAGCCATTTTCATACTGGGCAGCAAGCCGCCAATTTGACTGTCCTTTTTGCGGCTAGGTCCGCGGATGATCCACAAACAAGAGGGAAAGATCATTACTGAGCTACAATGTTCAATTGCTGCATATGGCAGGTCCTTTGCTTTGAAAAGTTGTTGAACCTACTGAGCTTTTGCAAAATGTACTTTGTTATAAATTATCTAAAAATGAAAATATAATTTTTGTTGGTAAAATGTTCTTGATTACACAGTACTTATGTGCCTTGAATAGAGAATACTTCACTAAATGTGCATATAAAAGCGGTGTTTCCCATTAATTAACGAGACTCTGGCAGCCCACATTGTCTCATATTGTTCCAGAAACATTTTTCTCCTCTCATAGTAACGTTTTGCTCCTAGACAGTCGAAGCCAGAGATGTGTAGTAGACTAGATTCAGAGGATTTGACTCATCACTAGACAGCAAAACAAAATATTAGTGATATATTTGATTACAATAAATAAAACATTTTAAATCCACTTTAAAATCCATTTTAAATCTCATGTATGGTCCTGGAAGGTATGAGAGAGCCTCTTAATTTTTCTCTCAAAGTGCACCAGATTGATGCATAACTTCTCTAATCTAGCAAAATTTTCTTCTGGGGGCCCTGCAGCTCCTTCAGGATCCAAGATCGACCCACAATAGTCTCATGAAATCCTGTGGGAAATGTAAAAGTATGTATGCAACACTGAAGCGAAAACCTGCATAATATCTGCTGTAACTCTGCAAATTGGGGTGTGGTATTAAAAGATATATTCTTGAATCATTTGTCATTTACACAGAAATTATACTTTCAGAGTCTGTGTGATATAAATTTCGTCAACTACTACCCATGTCCATGAGGGTAAGCGCATTTGCATGCAGCCCAAAACTTAAGTGATGCCGCCGCAGTTTTCTTCTCTAGCCTCAGTGTTAAACCTGCAATGAATAGTTGAAGAGTTGCTTATTTACACACATTCAACAGTGACGGATGGAGCAACATTGGCAAAACAGTTGCATTTTTGACCACCTGGCAATTCAAGTCCAATATTCCTTAGTTTTTGGGTCATTTTTTTTTTTTTTTAACTTATAACTGCTACTTTCTTTTATGGACTCAGTTCTACATCTTGGTTTTTACACCGATTTCAAATTTCATTTTCACTCTTTTGTCCTGTGAACCTCTGCCAAAAAGGTCTGTTTTTCAATGCTTTTGTCTGGATGCCTGATCTATGTATTTTCGAAATGAACTTGTTAGGATGTAACTTAATAGTATTCTCTACTTTATTAGGAAGTCAAATTGACGCATCAGCAGTCACTGGAATGGCAATCTCTTCAAGTCAAAATGCAAGAATGTCCAACAAAAAGCAGATGCAACAGATTTAATGATTGGAAGAAGCTCCTTTTGAAGTCCACCCAATGAAGCTGGACAGAACTGTGTTTTTAAGGAGAACAGAATTGGTCAAATGTGTATTGTGTTTTTAAATTATTGAGATTTTGGGGCGGAAATGTTCGATATGAATGCTTGCAAAAACAAGAAGTAGAATTTTCTGGGTTGTCTACAAAAACAAAAAGCTTTTTTTCTCAGCCTCACACTCACTCTTCTCTACTTCACACACATATGCAAGCATCTGCAGTAAAAACAGCAAAAACTAATTGTATCATGGAAAGCAAATACAAGCACGGACATGAACAACGAGCAGCATTAAAACATTTAAAAATTAGCCCATGCTACAAACTAGCTAAGCTTAAAAAAGGGCGCTTTACATGGATGGAGTCCGCTTGTCCCCTTGTCCGCTCTGCTGCTCCCCCTTCTTTTTCTCAGGGTTTTTCTGGTTGCCCGCAGGCAGACGCATAAATGGCTCCATTAGCAGCTGCATCATGAGCTTACTTGTCTGTCTGCTAGGCATTAAAGCTGCCATTTGCAAACTGGTAAGGTGGCTGTTTGCGGGTGGGTTTACTGACATGGCCATGACTGACACATGAAGCTGAGCCAATATTGCTGCAAGGCTTGTATCAATTACCCACTACTTATGCTTTGAGCATACAGACACAGGACAATGAGACTCACACTCCTCACACACATGTACTTTCCTAAGAAAAGAAGAAATTAGCTTAAAACTATCAGTCATTTACAGACTATGATAAACACGCAATCAAAATGCAACTGTTTTGGATGTGCATTAACTTTGAACAAAAACAAAAGTCACCACAATGTACAGACATCTTAATAAAAGCTATGCTCATTACAAATGGATTTTCTGTGGACAGAGGGTCAAGGGGAGCCCAGGGACCCTGAAGAGTGACATATGGCCTGAATACAGAGACGGGGGCATGTGTTTGCACTCTGCCACTACAATAAAAAGGAACCTCCACAGACGCACACAAATCTTGACTGTACAGACACGATGCAAGGATATATGCTTTACTATTCACATAATTATGCAAACACTTCCCATGAGCTACACTAAACCCTAAAATTGGACGTGCAACTCAAACCAGGCTGTACTGCAAATGGCAAAGGCCAAATGTCAGAGCAGAAGGCTGCTGCTCACAAAGCTCCAGGCATGACTGCCATTAAAGAGTGGAAGCCAGCTCTTTATCCACAGTAATTTACGGCTGACGATACTGTCGCCCAGTGCTGTCCCACAGGGTCCATTAGGTCCCAACTGTAACTGGCGAAAGCTATAAAGTGGAGGCGGGGCATTTCAATGATTGATCACTGAAGACATGTGGTGCCTCTGCCATGTGTGATGGGCGTTGTAACTTTTTGTTGTTGTGACAGCTTCTTTTGTTGTAAAGCTGTCCAACTTATTCAGTTTTTGGAGACTAGACAAAATCAAATTTAATGAAGAACACGTGCCACTTCATAGATGTGGTACTCAAGAAAATCATTTGCCTAGCTGTAAATTCTTATTAAAACATTGTATTCTGTACATTATCAAGAATGTGCTGAAGATATATATTTACAGACAACTCTGTAGCTCAGTGGTTAGCACTGTAGCCTCATTGTTAGAAAGTCCTGGGTATGATTCTTAGCTAGGGCAGGGCCTTTCTGTGTGGAGGTCGCATTTTCTCCGCCTGCTCCGGTTTTCCCAAACCTCAAAAACATGTATACTAGCATGTACATTATATCAAGGCATTGACTTAGAGGTGAAGCACTCTCGAGATGAATTAATTGTAAGCAACAATCAAGCCATTCCAAACAAAATGACACAATAAATCTCTCCTCCTATTATACTTTTCTGATAAGCACTAGTTGACATGACACGTTCAGCACAAACATTCAGAGGTCTGCTGCTCCGAGTTTCTATTATGTTGTTTCGTGCTTCAATCAAGCGGCTGCTGGCAGAGAGCACCAGCAGGGAGGAGAAATATGCTGCAACCTTGGTGTGGATGGAGAAAGTCTCTCTAAAAGGGATGTTGCTTTATTTAGCTTAATCTCTCGAATGGAGTATTAGTTGGCAACTATTTTGACAATCAATTAATCTTATCAGAAATTTTTCAAGCAACAGTTTGTTGGTCCCAGCTTCTTAAGTGTAACAACTTGCTGCTTTTTTGCCATTCAGGACAGTTAATGAAGGGTCTCTGAGTTTTGGACTGCTAGTGGCACAAAAGATGCAATTTGATACAGTAAGTTTATCAGAGCTGTTGTGGTAGTGACAGCTGCCTAATGGTTTTTGATGAGACCAGCTCACACTCAACCATACAGTGAGCTGTGAGTACAACAATGAGCTTCAAGAGATTACTAGTTAAGTCTCTGTGATCTTTACTATTTCAATCCATTTTAATATCAACAGCATTGATTGATGGTTTAACAGAGTGTTATTGTATGATGTGTTAGCCTAAATTTTACTAGGCTAGCAAGTTTCTATTCAGCAAGTTTCTCTGACCGATCTGCTGCCTGCTGTTGTAAATTAGTCCCAACAGTGTCTAGTAAACCATGTTTAGCCCACAGGAGTCGTCTGCCGGCTAACGTTACATGTTTTTTTGCTGCTGAGGAAATAAATTCCTAACAACCTCCCAACTTCACAATTGGATCACAAAGTCATCTGTCAAGTGGCCAAGAAAAACTGTCAGAAAATCATCTTCAAGACCAGCCTGAAGAGACCTTAAAAGTGTTCAGAAATGTTAGAGGAAATTTTTCCCCTCAAGTCAAACCAACCACTTTAAGAATATGACTGAAGTGTTTCTAAGTATTTATGTGTAAGTTTCCAGTGTTTACCATACCTGTGAATACCTCCACATAAAAAGGCATCCAATACAGTTTTACAGTGCACCTTTTCTAATCTTCACAATGTATTTATGCAGAACCATGAGTTCCAAACTTCACTTTTACAATGAGGCTCATTTGACCTTTTGACCAAGGCAGAAGTTCATAATTTACTCAAACTCATGCTGTCATGATACCTGTCAAAAAGGCATATTCTAATCCCAATTACACAGAGCACACATGTAGATTTCTGCTCATGTATTCCAAGAGATTTCATTTCATGATTGTGTGCATCTACCAAGAGAAATGTCACATAAAATCTTCAAACAAAGCATAAAGCAATAAGCAAGAACTTCAGGTTATAAAAAATATTTACTGCACAATCAAAGGCAGTCGTCTCAGATTGGTGTGTGTGGTCATAAGCTTACTTATGGGTGCCGTGGCCAGGGAGATGAATGTCGATATGCCTCTGCTAATTCATGTTTTCATACTTATTAACTGAATTGAGCACCCATGTCAAACAGTTTGTTACTCACCCTTTATTTTCTCTTGCAGGCTCGCTTGATCATTACTCTACACAGAACTGAACACTGAATGCAATAAACAAAATAAAAATCTCTCTTCAAATCAAATCAAATCAATTTTATTTATATAGCCCAAAATCACAATCACATTGCCTCAGTGGGCTTTACAATCTGTACAGTGAACAACATCCTCTGTCCTTAGACCCTCGATTCGAGGGAATGAACGGAGACGCTTTGGAAGGGCCAGCCTGGAGACCAGATTAGCTACAGTCAACATCTATTTCTGATGCACAGTGTGCCATGAATCAAGCAACATTTGATTCGAGAATAAGTTTCATGTCTTTGGCAGACTTTGCCTTATTTGAGTATTTAAGATGATCACGGTCTTAGATGTCACTGTGTCTCCATCATGTCATCAGGTCTGTGATGAAAAATTCTCCATCAGTACAGCCTCCTACAAAAAGCTGTTTACTGTCACATGCTTTCGGGGTCATGCAAATAAAATAAATGCTTTTAGCCAACACATACATATGTTCAGTTGCTGCTGTGGTACACCAGGTTACAACTTCAGCAGCCTGCAGCATCAGTGCTGCAAGACATTCAACTTTATAATCTTGAACAATGTTTAAGTTTTCTTCACGTGTTTCAAAGAGATTTGGATACTACTTCATGGGAGGTAGGATATATTCCAAGGCTGCATCACACAAGACACGTTTACCTAAAAGGCTGGCATTTCAGTATACGGGGTAGGTCCTTTTTTAATTACAAGCTCACCACAGAACCAAACCATAACACTGCAGTAAAACACTTCACACTTCACAGCTCAGCACACCTGGCTGACATCATGACTTCAAACTGCGTTGCATGGCTGCTCAATACATGTAAGAGGCACCACCACACGGGAATGATAAGTGCATATCTTCATGATATCGGTGTTTAATGTTACATGTGCAGACAGTGTTGAGGCCTTTACCTGGTCCATCAGACGCTGACAGGGCAGGTGAATTCAGCTTCGGCCGCTTAGAGTTGGGAGGTCCGACGTCCAGCAGGTTTTCAGCCATAGCTGCTGTCTTGTCCGGCTGGTTGCTCAAGTTGCTAATTATGATTACCTTATGGCAGGGAAGTTGCTCTATCAACCCGAACCTTCCCGGTTAGCACATTAGCAAGCTGGCAGCCTGCTAACGTTAGCTAACTGGCTAATAGCTAGCTAATTGCCTGCTACCAGCTAAGTTAACTGTTAGCGTTAGCTACTCCTTGCTGCGAGAGTCAGTCTTTCAAAAGAGATGCAATAGCGCCCCGCTTCGCCACCGCCATTCACCCCATGATAATCCAACACCCAACACCCACATTATCATCGTTAAATACCCCAAAATAAAATATTCCCCATGTGAAAATCGAACTTCAGAATGACAATCCAATAAAATCAGGTGAATTGCTGCATTCCCGGGGAAAGGTCGTAATTTCTAGGTGTTCCAAGTGCCCATTTTTCGTGACGTCAAATTTCTTCATGCAACAATCGCGCGAAGCTCCACAAAAATGCACAATTGCATAAAAATGCCGTATTTTTGCAAATTACTTCGAAAGTCACGGTCAGCTCTCCGCTGGTCCACGGTAAACAATACTGCTCCCGGACGGCGACAGGGGCTGAATCGCCGCACTCTGAAGGGGAAATCAGATATACGGAGCTTTTTTGCCCGACGACCACCGATCCAATTCCCGTTTTTTCGCACAAAATGTCTCCGAGGCGATGTTAAGATGTCGTTTTCGGGGGGAGGACGTTGTCATATCGCGGTAAGGATGCTCGATTTCTACGTAAAAACCAGTGTTGGACCGAAATCCTAATTCCGAGCCACGACAAGATGGCGGCTGTTGATTCCTTCGATACAAAAAAGTTTTTTTTTTCTTTTCCAGATCGGCTGTGGAGGGGGAGGGGCCGCGCAATCACGCCCTACGTGCAAACAGCGCCCCTGTTCGCCACGAGGGGCGCTACAGCACCGCGAGACACGCAGGCGAGCGCTCTACAGTCGCTTCAGTCATTTGTAAGTCATACATAATGGCACATAATTAGTATGGAATATAACAGAAAGGTGTTTTCCAAATAAGTGTTAAGTAGATTATTAAAACTAATTATGCGCATTAATTATAGCTCTTTGCTCCTATTTTCAGTACTACTTAAACTTTTGACCCTGACTGTAATTTGAATAACATCCTAGTCTAGATATTGAATTTCCAGCAGTTATGACACAAGTCGAATGCCATCACGGTGGTAGAGTTACCTGTCTTTTTATTTTAAGGAAAGAAATTAAAAGGCAGGTATAATATGGTCACCTGGACTTACATGATGTAACCTTGAGTCTGAGGTAAACATTTCACATTATCTGGATTTTTAAAAAATAATAATGATCATAAGATTGTTCGCAATCACAAAAGTAAGAGGTTTCGCAACAACAAAATACACAAAAGATGCCAACCCTCAGTCGGTGGCTATATGGTTTGTTGATTTCCTTTAGATCACATTTAATAAACTTGTCTGTTTGACTTTTTTCCCCACTTCATGTCCCGTCTTGAGATGTACCAGTCTTTTCTTCTTCCTTTTTTTGCTTTGGTTCTGCTGCCAAGAGTGAGAACCACATGTTTCAAAATCTAAATAATAAATAATTTAGGTTCTGGTAGTGACTATTTAGTAAAATGTACGGTAGATACACAATGAATGAATGACAGTGTTGGGACCATTTGGCTTTTTGTTTTTAAATCACTCAGCAATTTAAAAACAAAACAAAATGGCTATTCAGTCTGATTATTGGGTGAATCCTCATATATGATTTGACATGAACTTATCTACATACGTCATAGTGCACTCAGCTGTTTTCTGCTAGGAGATTTATTTCTCTCACACTGAAAAAAAGGGAGTAATAAAATCATAACACTCACACGTTCTCAAAGAGACACTCATTGAATCAATTTCATAATACGTGTTCATTTTTCATTGTTTTCTGGCAAAAATCTGACACATGCACATGTATAAAAAAAATCATATGTGACATAAAATAACTGCATATGTACAAACACTGAGTGCTTTGTGCAAATGTGTACAGATTACGATCATGTGTTGATAAATGATACATGGGTAATGTGCACAAAACATACATAATACATCTCATTCATGAACATAAAAACGAATACACAAAGATTTTTAATCAAACAACTCTGTCTAATGTTTGTCCCAGTGTAATAAAAAACACATACGGGTTGAATTGACTAGAAAATTAAATTGATGTGGAGCTGTCACGATTTAAATGAGTGATTAGGCTATGCTGTTTTGGTGTGATGATTTAAAACCAGTGCTAATAAAAGACTGTGCCCTTTATGCCTCTCCCTCATGTTTCTGTTACAAAGCACAATCACATTTCTTCAACAATACAGGCCTCACTGCACTTGGCTGTTTTCTGGACTGGTCTTTTTTCAGAACGAAAACAAATTTTTTCATACACACACCATCCATCGGAGAGGAACAAAATCCAAGCAGCCTTAAATGAGCAAAGCGTAGTGAGTTGAAGAATCTTGCGTGTTGGCGACACATGCTTAATTTTCGACACAATCGGAGGAAGAACGATGTTGAAATTAAATGAAAGGATGGTAGCATGGTGCAGGATCAAAAATGAAGTGTGTCTAGCAAAGAAGAAAGCCGCTCATTCGTTCCCATGCAGACAGGTCACACTCACTGCTATCACACATCACGGAGCCAGCAGAGTTCGCAAATGCCTTCATGCCTGTGTACAGATGTGCACTGCTGGAGAGGTTAGTGTCTGCCAATGCTGTGCATATTAGGGCTACAGTGAAAATCACCTAACAACGTGAGGGAGACGGGTAATCTGGGAAATGTGGGGGGAAAATTGATACCCTATTCTCCCATCTGTTTTCATAACTTAGTGTGGTATAGTGTATTAGGTTTGGCAAAATTGAGTGTGTTGAGAGTTTGTGTACAACAACAGAGATGTGCCTGTTGCCAACAAAAAAGACCTCATTTTTGTGTCTCAATCCAGAGTGACAGCTCCTGAGGAAACCTCTTCGGATTTTTCAGGATGCTTGTGCCGCTGGAGTTATCACGATCATTTGATACAAACAATCACAGCTTACACACACTGATTAAACATATTTCAAATTCAAAAAGGCACTGGTTGTGTATGCTCGGAGTGCACAATGGCAGAGGTAAACAAAGATGCTTTGAATGCTACAGATGGAGACGGCTACATGAACACAGATGGTTCATCCTATTTCTGAAAGATGTGTCGGTGATATTGGCTTGATGGATCATTGTACAGATTTAAAACGTCAGGGCTGTTTTGTCTCCATTTGAATGTAGCTTATGCGTGTAATTCCTCTACAGCAACAGCAAAAAGCAGGTAACAGTGGCATTGTGTTTGATTGATTTCCTTTTGCATCCTATTACACTGACCTTTTGATGTTACTGACTTGGAGTAAAAGTTCTCACACACACACATACACGCACACCAAGTACAAGGGGAAAACAAGTGCTCTCAGGAGTAAAGACAAAGCATGAAGTGAGTTAAGAACTACAGATGTGAACAGGCGACAGCTTACTGACAGAAGCACTGAAAAAGAGCAAAAAAAAAATGGAATTTGTCAAAAACAGTTGCATCAAAACCTGCATGAAAAAGCATCATTTCCTCAAACATACAATCACAATCTATCCTCATTATGAAAACAGCATGATAAAAAAACAAACTTTCTGAAAACCAAAATACTCAAAAAATACAGTCATTCTTTTAGGCACCACAAAACAATCAGCTAGTTTAGGTTGCACTGCACCTGTAGATCACTCAATTAAAGTGGCACAATTTAAGTATATTGATACAGTAGAGGGCCCCCTCTGTATAAAGCCTGTGACACAGTTTAAAGTCCCTCCCCTTCAACAGCAAACCACACAGCTAAAGGCAGACAATACTTAACTATTGATTACATCTATAGTGATGGACTGACCAATGTTTGTTTTTTTCCTCTGGCAATGAAGGCAACGGATAGAACGTCACAACACTTGAGTCTGAGGTTTTACACAAAGTACTGTAGAGACTGCACTTGATCTGACCTGTGCTTCGACACTTTCACCAACAGCATTGTGGACGCCCTATCATCTATCGAGAACTACACAGTGATTGTCCCTCACAGTCCCACTTCAAGTGATACTCCACTCAAAATCTTGATAGTCTCAAAGTCCCGCCCAACGGTAAGCTTTACAGGGTGAGTCTGGTGTTTTTATTTGTATTGTAAACAAATTTGATGGAAAAAGCTAAACCAACGAGGAAAACAATCACGTGTTGTCAATTGTAGTGAAATACCTCATACCTCTGTGCCTTAGATGTCCAAAAACTAATAAAAACACACAGATGAGCCATATCATTGCACTGGCTGACATGTCCCTTTTAATACAATGAACATGAACTCTGTTGTTTTCATCTTGAGTCGTTGTTGCAAATAATACTCACTGGCACACCAAGTTTAGTCACTGAAAATAATCCACAACAAATTAATAATTAATTCCTGCTTGAGAAACAGGGGTGCAGTTGTGATCATCAACTGCAACTTCCCTCATTTTGTGTATGTCCTAGAACCTTTGTCGCATGTCTTTCCCCATCTCTTTCCCTCCTTGTTTCCTATCATTACCAAACCGTCTGCAATACTTGGAAAAAAGGGCATAAAAGAGGGATTAACAGACTGCTGCTTTTGATCTTTTCACAGAATTGAGTAACAATAAAAATATAGAATATCTTTTCGCTCTTTTATGCAGTACAGCAGGCGTCTTGCTAGCCGATGATACCCCCTTTCCACCTAACGGGCTCCGGTTCCTGAACTGATTCCATCCAAGATTCTTGAACCTTTTGCTATCCAGCACACCAGCCAGCATTTTCACCAGTGTTGAAGGGAACCACCGTAGTATGACTACAATAATATGAATACAACTGTGTAATCTGACACCCCCACTTCATACTTCAGATCAAGGAAAACCTGCTAATTTGGGGATTCGGCTTGGAACCAATCTTTCGGGTTGAGAACTAATTATTTTTGGTCGAAATGCTCTGGTTCAAATTCAGGGGCCCAAACACAACTGGTTGCAAGTTGGTTCGAAAAGGAACCCAAGTCCGCTCAAATGGAGTGGCTTGCACCAATGAAAAAACAGACAGGGATATTCATACCGAGAAGACTGAGACTAAAGAAGACTTGGTTGCAGGATTGGTTTCAGACGTTTCCATGGAATCAAAAATCAGTTCAATCTGTGCGTATTCACCATGCTCCATTCAGAATCCAACTACAATCTTTTAGAAACCATCTTTCAGGTCTACAGACATTGCTTCATACTCAGAAGACACATCTTGGGTGGAGTATCACTTTGTTAGGTATATTTAAAGTGCCTTCCTGCTTCTTTGACGCTCTCACTTTTCTTCCAAATCTACATTCCCTTATCTGATTTGATTTTGTGCTTTTGATTGTACTTGCTGTGACAGAGTAGAGCTCTGTTTAAACCTCCTTAAAAGCTATTTGATGGTGATAACTACCAAATACAAGTGGTCGAGAAAACACTGTGCAAGACCTGTGCTTAAAATGTGCATTTAGCTGCTACACAACTAAAATCTATGCAGCCTGCTTGGTAGCATGTCCCTTTTTACTGAGACTCAAGCACAAATGAATACTGTATCAAGCCCTCATGTCAAAGCAGAATACATAAATTAACACTGCTTCATGTGATTCCCTCATTCTTCCCATAGTTCCCTGCTCAGCCCGTCATGCTGCACTGGCACTTATATAGAATCTAATATTATTTTCCCTTAAGGTCAAGATTTTGATCAAGTTAAAACAAATGATATGGCACAACAATAATGATTGTTTTGAAATACTTGCATTGAAAGTAAAAGTATGGAGTAAGAAACCACAGCATGTTCCTTAGTCTACGATTGTTAAAACGTTGTTCAGTGTTCATATTTGTTCGTTCACTGTTCTAGTCCTGAAGGCACTTAATAACAAAAACAAATAAGGAAAAAAAACACCAACAACACTTCCTTCCATCTGAACACATTTCAGCCTTCTCCCCAATACACCGCTGTGCTCAACACAGGTCTAACCCTTCGCATTAAAGACGTTAGCAGCCACTTTTCTAGCCACTGTAGCCACCGTTTGGGTTGGAGTGTCAAACTATCTCTTCTTCATCAATGCCGAAGACTCTTCACCCATGTCTAAAGGGAGAGACGTCCTGCCCACACCTGCAGTCGGTCCTGAAAGGGCAGCAGCTGAGGGCAGCAGGGGGACAGACGACAGGGTCAGAGACGAGCATAAAACTCTTCGTTGAGTTTTGATAGCTCGTCCTCCTCCTCCTCTTCGTTCTCCTCTTCTTGAAGTGCAAGAGGAGCAGGCTGCTTCTGGGAGGGCACTTGTGCAGCGCTCAGCTCTGGGTCTAGTTCAGAGTGGGGAGGGAGGTGAGGGTCTGTGGCAGGGGGCTGCCCGGGGAGGTGTGGAGCGTCCCTGTATCCCTCCTCCCTCGCCTCTGAGGACTTAGCTTGGACAGGCTCAGGCCCTGCTCTTGAAGGCCGTACAGCGCTTTGTGGTTGAGGAGGGATTGTGGAAAGAGAGGAGGAGGAGGAAGGAGTAGTGGGAGAAAAGGAAGAACACGGAGGAGGAGCTGCTGCCTGGGCAACAGATCCTGAAGTCTTACTGGCTACTGATGCCATGGACGAGTGTCCAACACTGGCACCCAGCTCCGTTCGGTCTTGATATATATTTTCCCCACTTCTGGGGTACAGAAAGGTCCTCATTTGACCTTTGCCCTTAACATTCACTGTACCTCTATAGTCAAACTCTAAGCCCATGGCACTGAGCACAGTGTGGCTCTCCTCGCTCACCTGCACCCGACACTCCACACCGGTGGAGTCCATGCGGCTGGCAATGTTAACAGTGTCTCCCCAGATGTCATAGAGCAGCTTAGTGGTGCCAATCACCCCCGCCGTCAGTGGTCCGTGGTTAAATCCGATACGGAGCTTGAAACCAAAACCCAGCATGTTCTTGTTGAAGTCGTCTAGGACGCCCATCATCTCCAAGGCGAAGTTGAAAAGTGCCCTCAGGTGAGCGTGTGGAGACTCATCATCATTCTCGGCCAGCTGCCGGACATTCAGTCCCGATGCTGCCATGTAGGTTGCACCGATCGTCTTGATTTTTTCCACGCTTTTGAATTCAGGTTTGCGAAGGAGCTCGTCAAAGTCCCCAATTAGCTCGTTGAGGACGCGGTAGCACTCTTTCCCACCCTCGTAGCTCTCTTCATAGAACTCGCTAAAGTTTACGATACTGGCAAAGATCACACCCACACTGTCGTGGTTCTTGGAGTAGCTCTGGGTCACCTGAGGAGAAAATGAGATAAAGATGGCTGCATTAAAATGAGCTCATATTAAGATACAGCTCAGCTTCCAAAAGAAAGTTAGGATGTTGTGTAAATTATTAATTAAACAGAATACAATCATTTGCAAATGCAATATTCAATTGGATACAGAACAAAGATGATATTTGATGTTCAAACTAATAAACTTTATTAATTTGTGTAAATATATGCTTATACTGAATTTGATGGCAACAACAAGTTTCAAAGAAGTTGGGATACGGGCCACAAAAGACTGGGAAAGTTCTATGATGCTCAAAGGAGGCTCAGTTGCTCACAAGCAAGGATGAGGCGAGGTTCACCTTTGTGAGAAAACTGTGTGGGGAAATGGTCCAACAGGCAAACTGTCAAGTGTTGTTGGTGATGGAAGACAGTAGTATCCCTGTCCCAGCTCTCTTGGCATATGTTGCAGGCATCAAATTCAGAATGATGATATGTCTTGTATTTGCAACTGAACACCAAACCCAGCATTGTTTGGATAATCTTCATAATTAGGATATTTTCATTTCAACAACAACAAAAACCTTGAGCTGGTCAGCGACATGGATGGGGATGATGTTTCCCAGTAACCACTCAGCCTGGTCTCGCATCTGCTGGATCTTGTAGCGGTGCTTGTCGGCCTCTACATTGCCATGGTAATGGAGACGGTAGCTGACCTCGAATTCACGGTTGAGGAACCAGACGAGGAGAAGAAGCAAGAAGAAGGCCAAGACCGCCTCTGGGACCAGAAGGTCAAGAGGTCGTGGAGGAGGGTCCGGGCCAGGAGGGACTGATACTGAACTACCGTCACCGGACGTGGAGACATTCAGTCTGAGTGAGAAAACGGAGAACAGAAGAAAAGTTATGGTGGGGGTGAACATCGGGGTATCGAACAGAGGCGCAGCAGAGCAGGAAAATAATTAACAGGATTAAGAGGAGAGAGGAGAGGGAGGCTGGAGAATCCACCACATAACCACTGAGACACACTAATAAAGCATCTCCTGGTATTTTGCCTCACATTTTCTGGCTCAATCTGTTGCAAGGTGGTGGTGTGTGCCACATGTAGGTGACCGGCACAGACTTCATTAAATCTGATAATAGAGAAAGTCCCTCAAAATCCATTAAAATCCATCCCAGAGCTGAAACACTTTTCTGGCTTCGATAAATCACACCTAATGCTCAGTTCCAGTTCACTACCCAGCTGCTTCATCTTTCACCAAGAACAGCATGTTTGTCCTGCTTCTCTTGAGTTGATATCAAAAAGCCCTGCAGGGAGATGTGGTAAATCACTAACAGAAATCAAAGTAGATGACGACTAAAATCATCATTTTAGACCTGGAAAAAGTCATCTTGGAATGCAGACTACTAATCCAATCGGAATTTATTTTAAATGAAAAGGTCTGAGCATTGAAACTGTGGAAAAAATACAGACAAATCACTGAGAAATCACTCTAGAAATCTTCCAATGTCAATTTATTTTTTATCTAAAAGTGCACTAATTGCTTTGGCATTTTACAAGTAGCTGGGGTGTACATATACGCATACTCAACGTAGGAAAGGTTTGAGGGTTATATGTCCTTTAATAACCCCACCACAGAAACCTCATGCTCCATGCTGGGTGAGAAACTAATAAAAACTGATAAATACCAACAGGTCAGCTGACTGAAGCTCATTAAATGACTGTTTGAACCGAACTGCTCCTGTATCTTGAATGCCTTGAGAAGTGACTGCCAATCAAAATGCTAAATGATAAAGCTTGAGAGCCTTTTCAAGCCCTCTCTCCTCCTCAGTGGTGAAGTTCGTTAACTCGTAATACAAAATTCAAGGCGGCTACATGAGTCATTTTCACCGCTAGTGACATTTAGCAGCCATTACTGCTGGTGCACACGGGGAGAAGCAGAGAAAGAGAGACTGGGGAGGAAGGATGGTGGAATAAAGAGCAGGAAAGCATGAAAATGAGTAAAAGCCAGAGAAAGCTGTAGTTGTGAGAAATACAAAAGAGAGCTGTTGCTCCTGTTGACCCCTCAAATGTCACTCATCCATCAAACCCCTCTGTTTCCACGGAGACACTCACCCATGTACTGGAAAGCTGTTATTACCGGAGCTGAAAGACGACAGGAGTGGTGTAAGTCAGGAGAAAGGAAGGGTCACACACATGCACATACATGCGCGCGCGCACACACACACACACACACACACATTCTATACACTATATAGTACAGATCAGATTAAATCCTGTTTACTGAATGTAAAACAGGTAGATAGAGGTGTGTAGTATCAGAACAACTGAGTCAATTACAAATGTTTGAGAGTGTATAAATAAATTGTGTAAGAGTTATCCACCTGTTGAATTGAAACTCCAAACAAAGCATATTTGAGAAACCACCAACTGCTGAGAACTAGTTGCTGTTAGCTAGGTAGTTCAGTTACCCGTGCAGCTAGCTGACTGCCAGGACTGGACTGTTGGTGTTGTTTACTATTGGAACAAAGTGATTAGGGGCTAGTTACTTAGTATGCTTACTTCATAAGATATCTTGGCAACACAATTCAAAAGCATCTTTGACATAATGTCAAAACAGTTATTTATTAACATTCTGTTGATAATATTAGCTCATTTATTAATGTTTAGAAAATTCTTACATATTGCAGCTTTAAAGCACATCTCAAACTCATGTTAGCTCTTAAATCTGCAATGTGTCTTGCATCAAGCACTCTGTCTGTTCATAGGCCTCTGAACAAGCTGCATAATGGACTTTTAATTTTTGAGCCCTTCAGTTTAAACCGCTGTCCTTCTGAATGATGGATGGCTGCTCTACCTGTTGAGTCGTGACAGCCTCATACGGCTCTTCAGCGTGAATGTCGTATTCTTTAGCTTTAAATTGCGCACTTTGCTCAACAAGTTTTCTTATTTACATTAATGTGTAAAACTCCTCCCACAACAATGTCCTGGAAGCGTCCGGATGGCAGCCAACAGCCTGTATAATTCCACATTTGTGACATTTTATATGAAACGTTGAATGTGTTGAAATTACACCTTCATGTGGAGACATACCTTCAAACTAATCAATTATCAATCAATATTGTCTTTCCTTCAACTAACAAATGAAGAAATTATGAAAATGATTATGGAAACTGTGTTTTGTGACACAATGTTGTAACAGCAATTGAAAATAGGGCTAAAAACACATCTTAGATCATCCAGTTCTCAACTAGGTATCAACGTTGAAGTCCTGGCAGATGCTCACTGGGCCCTCCTTTGTGTCTATTTCTTGCCTTACATGTGTGTTCTGTATTTTTTCATTGGGTATTTTTGTATGCTTGCAAATGACAAGTGCTCACCTGTACCTGTTCAAGGGGCTGTAGAGCAACAGCAGCAGCGCAACCCCTGTAGCAGTGGCCAGGACTGAGCGCATCCAGAAACTAAGCTGACAGAAGTTACAATACTGGATGATGGCCAGGATGGTGGCACAGCACAGGAACATGGTCACCTGGAGAAAAAGGAGCCAGTCAGCAAAGTCACTTAACAAGGCAACTAGAAGGACTAGACTATATGAACAGAACAGAAGAAAACACAATGCAGTTCAGCTTGTGAGGCTCAACTTGGTTGAGTGCGTGTTGAGTAGGAGAGGTAGTTATATGGTAAGATCAATAAAAACAGTGCTTTCCACAGTTCTGCATATAAGTCAGTGCTTTTTACTTGAATCAAAGAAAAAAACAAAACCTGCTTTGTGTATTTATGATACAACTGTTACTATAACTCAAAACACCACATTGTGTAAGTAAAGTAACACAGGTACATTTGTCATTAATTAGCAGTCGACACCAAGAACGATCTCCATAATGATGACAATGTAAGCATCCACACTGATGAACTAAAACGTTCTGTAAACACCGATGCCAAGCTCGCACTGTGCTCTGGCTGTTTTGAAAGCTGAGGAAAATGGATATTGATGATCTGTTACTGCTGTTTAGTTATGCTGAGCATTTAGCAATATATCTGAAGTTATGTGTAATTTGCACCATAATATTTCATTATATTTACATTTAATAACTTGTGAACGTGACCCCTTGTAAATTTAGATACATTGGCTGTCTCTGTTTTTAATCATCAAATTGCTCTTAAACTGTGGGTGGCATGTTTTCAAAAGGAAGAAGAATGTGCAGAATAAAAAAGGCGATATCTCTGGTTCTGCTGTATAGATTTTGATCATTTGTTTGTAAAACTGTCCATAATGAGTCAAACAGTGTTATGGGAGTGCAATGCAGAGCAGTGACATCACTGTAGGCAATTTGTGGGACTACATCTTCTGGAGCCACAAAAGGCTTCTTTAATGCTTTTTTTCTTATACAACAGTTCTCCCTGAGACCTGTGTGACCTATTCGACCTATTCGACCTGTTCGACACACCCTAATGTGCAAAACTGGTGGAGTTACATTTTGTAAATGTGTATGTTAATATTTCTACATCACTGAAAGAGTAATGTATTTTTGCAACTTTTCTTTAATATTTATGATTCAACACACTATGTAAAGCACTTTGAACTGCCTTTGTCTATGAAATGTGATGAATAAATACATTTGTGTACACTTGCATTGATATTTGTATTTTGTTTTGTGTTGTCTTGATAAGTTTTTGTTTACCTACAGTAAACTTAACTATTGAATGAACTGCACAGCGTAAGGACATGAAACGAGGATGTTATATTCTGACCATGTCAAAGTTAATACTTGTAAAACTAAAACAGCAGATGATAAGACTTAATTTTCTCCATGCTTTGACATGAGACAATGCAGAGACATCAAACTGAATTCAGCTGCATTCCCTTAAAGCAGTGGAAGTTTATAACCATCTTAAAAACAACATTGCGCTCTATTTGCAGTAATCTTAGTCAGGGCACATGATAGATGAGTGTCTGACAGTGGTAGTGTGCAGAGGACTGTATCCTATCATTCTGACTGAAATAGCTACACGTTGAATCCTTGGAATAGCTCATCACAGAGTTTCCTGGACAAGAGAATTATAAAAAAATGGTTCCTGTCAAAGCTCCTTCAGAGTCTTTGTGGTCATGTCTTGACCTGAATGTTTCTTTAACCATACATTTAGCAAAATGGGATACTTTGATGTGTATGTTTAGAGCTGAGTTTCTGATTTTTGCAAAAATTGACATTTTTATTTCACTGCACAGTATACTTTAACACCCTTTGTACATTTTCAGAGTTACAAGTAAAAAAAAAAAAATGGTTATATCTCCAACTAGTTCTTTTTAGTCAACATGCCTGCACTTTACTCTATTAATTCTGGCTATCATATATCTGAACTCTCAAATGCATTCTAACCTGTGCTCGGACACAACGCACTGCAAAAAAATGATCTTGATAAATCAAATTCAAGATTTTTAAGATACCAATTTTCTACCATGTAAGTGATGTAGAACATGCTGCTTTAGGTTCCCAGACTGTTAATAACAGGATAACATACTTCCCTCTCATCCCTACACATGTCCTCCCTCTCTCCCAGTCATGCCAACACCCCCCTCTAGCACTGTTATTGGGTTTTATATCTTCAAAGGCATTAAAGTCCAGAAAACGGCATGTCTAATTAACAACCTACTTTGATCTGCGAGCCCCGAAGAGATGGAAAGAGCGGAGGGGAGATACAGAGCAGGGTGGGAGGGAAGTGGATGGAGAAATTGGGTGTTGAAAATCCTTGAAAAACAAGATATCAAAACACCACACATCTTGCAAGCAGCCCTTGGCTCAAAGCTGGCAGGAGAGAGTCAAACTTATACAGAGGCTGGATATGGCCTTGACACAAAACGGTACAAAGACGCTGCAAAGTATGACTGCTCTCAATCTTCTCACATGCAGGACTCGGAGAAGAAGAAATGTCAACATTACTGGTGCCAAGGTCCACAGGCGAAGCCTCCTGAAGCCTCCAAGCTGTTTGCCTTCTACAGCTCCTATCAGGGCTAATGCCAGCTAACGGCTCTGCCGGTCTCCGAGGATCTCTGGCTTCAGACCACCGTGGGCAAGGTTTCAAACCGCCGACTCCACTGTGCTTACTTTGGCTTCGAGATATCAAACCATTATAGCTTGTAAATCACATGTAGTACCACTACCACAATTAGCAGTGGCCCCTGTAACAACGCAGAATAGTGGCACTGAGAGAAGGACCAGTAGTTCATTCAGTTATTGATGGCAGCCTTGGCAGGAGCAGCAATATTGTTAAATAGTTATTCATTGTCTTAACAAACTGATCTGTTATTCGTATAACTGTTTCATTACAAAGGGCGCCCACCAAGCTGCAGACAGTGTAATATGAAGGCCCTCTATCCAGAGCAATGTGGTGGTCCTACTGGAGTGCCCACATACAGCACAGTCTCTTCCCTTTGATTCGTTCTCCCACACAGTCTTCTCCAAGTTTTCTATCCCAACAGCCATCAAGAGACAAGTTTACCTGGAGGGGCAAGTGGACACTGCAAGTGAGGTGGGACAAGACGGAGATGGCAGGGAGGGAGACTAACACAGCCCCGACCACATGACGGGGGACCCATCCAGAGACCACCAGGAGCAGGGAGCGGGTACAGCTCATCACCTCCTCCAGATAGAAGGCCATGCTGCAGGAGAGGAGAGGAGAGGAGAGGAGAGGAGAGGAGAGGAGAGGAGAAGAGAGGAGAAGAGAGGAGAGTTAGGAGGAGATAACAACAGGAGATGACTTTCCAGCAGAACTCTGACGGACACCAGCATCAGAACAAAAACATGGGCAGTAAAACGCAGAGTGAAATAAACAACACATTATCTCTCACTCCACCCCCAGTCCTCCTCCTGCTCAGTCAGGGAAAAAATTGCAGCACACTCTCATCAGTCCTTAATTAAGACACATTATTTAAACACAACTATGCTGTCCGAGACCCAGCTCGGAGAAGATGATTTATTGCCCAATTTTCACATGGCATTAAGTGAAATTTAATTCATTTTAATTCATTCGAGCACTCTGCACTGAGCTGCATGCACATCGCACCACAGAATAAATACAACACATCTCTGGCAATTTGAATACTGGAAACTCTGTGCAGAAAGGATTTTTTCTTTGGTTTGGAACTCTACCTGGTACCAAAATGTACATTTTGCCAATTTCTGAGCCAAAACTGGTCTTTCACATAAAACTGGACATGTGCCAGTCATATCTGGCCAGGGGAGTTAATCCATTGTGGTGTGTGCGCCAACCACCACATTAAATAAACTATTTTGGTTTCAGTGGAGAGTTGTAGTGCTGCACGATGGTCTATTGTGGTCTATGGTTTTCAATCCTGTACGATTGAGGCCCAAGAGATACAGGCTTTTATACCAACCACACTACAGCAGTTAATTTGGAAACAGTGGAAACACTTGGGCTCTAATGGCACAGCACTGACAGCCTAAAGGACATTTCAGAGGCTTTTTCAATGCTGCCAGGAAAAAGTTAAATCTTGGGAAAACAGTTCAGAGTTCTTGACATTTTGTTTCAAAAAAATGGTCAAGAAGGTTGATACAATAAATCTAATATTAATGTGTTTAAGTCGGCCTAAAAAAACCCATGTTGATTGAACCCTGTTTGATACAAAACATGTGTCAACACTGCCACAAAAAAAGCACACCCACAAAAATACACAACCCATCTGCATGTCATCTGCTAAAGCCTCCTCACCGTATGGACAGCGCCAGTGAGGCCAGCTCAAACAGGCCAGCCAGAGGAGCCAGGGCCAGGGCAGCAGGGGCCGGTGGGCCCACGGTGGCCGGGCTCACCAGAGGTGCAAGGAAGCAGGCCAGAGTGAGGGCCAGGAAGACGAAACAGCTGAGGAGAACATCTAGGAAGGAGCTGAAGGTGGAGCTCGCAAATGTCTGCACCTGAACCTGGTTCTTCACCTAGAGGAGAACATGAAAATGGAATTGAGGACAGGCGGTGGCTCAATTTTCCCACAGATCATGCCTGCACCTTACAATGCACATACTTCACAGGTGCCTCGACTAAATTAAAACCAATGCAAAACATGTTTTGTATTTATATTTTTTATGGTCACAATGTAGTTTTTGTTCTTTGTTTGTTTTGTTTATCTTTACTGATGGACATAGAAAATTATTATAGAATTTACAAATATTACTAATTTAGCATACACATTTCCCAAAGTAAATTTTAGTATAATTGAGTTATTGAATCGCTGTCTTAAAAAACGTATAACATATGTGTGCTGATCTTACCATGTGTTACTTGATCTATTGAACAAAAACTAAATCTAAAAACTTTGTAAACAAACTAATTATCAACTAAAATGGCACTGCAACCGCAAATGCACAACAGTCCTCTTTAATAAAACCTTATCCAGTATCAATTAAAACATATATTTAAATATGCTAGATCTGGATTTTTATTTGGATCTGTGTTAATATCAAAATGAAAGGGGAAAATCATTTGTTAACTACTACTAGTTAATTATCAGGAGAATGTTCGGTGTTTGTTGTGTTTTTTTTTCACTCTGTAGTAACTCTAGTGTAACAGCAGGGGGCTGCAAGGCTGTGGGGTCCAGGATGGCCAGCTGGAACTGGTCCTGGGTGTGTGAGAGTGTGTGTTGCACTGATGTGGCATAAAATTGGGGAACCTCCTCCTTGTAGCTGCTGCGATAGGCCTTTTCCAGAGGTCTCTCTAGGAAATTAAGGCTGATCTTGTTGATAGGGGGCTTGAAAAAGTAGTCCTTCATCAGACTGTGAACAACAGAGAGACAAGAAAAAACACAAGACAACATATGATTTGGAAATAAAATCTTGCAGAAAAACTTTTGCTAGTCTCTGAATTCCCTAAGATCACAAAATGAATTGAAAAGATATAATAAAGTCTTTTCAAATTCCATTTTGGGTCTCTGCACTTCTAGGGACATCAATTATGCTGGATGAGCTTTATGGAGCCATTTAATATTTTTGTTTCAGTTGGGTTTTTTTTTTTCATTTTAAAGAAGTCATATCTAATCTGCTTCAGTTGTTTTTGGGGAACGCTGCAAAGCTGTTATGCTTTGAAGCTCCAGAAATGTTTTTTGAACTTCCAAACTTCACCCGACTTCCCGTCTGCAAGTGGCTGAGTAGATAATGACTGAATATTCATTTTTTTTATGAACTTATCCTTTAAAGGACACTGATACAACTTTAAAAACACTCTTAGATCTCTGAATTATATGGCCTCTGCATGCTGAGTCACCCTTCAGTGGTATTGTCAATTAGTAAATTCTAACTTTGACCTCTTTGCTTACCTGTCCTCCCTGATAACATCCACAAAGTGGGCGTCACTTTTTTCTCTGAAGTTTTTGGCACGCAGCTGGATCAGGGCGGAGTGGTCCATTCCAGTGCCCGATGCCCCTGCTCCGCCAGCCATGCCTAGACTGGTTCCAGTTCCTGTACTAGTGCTGGTCTTCTTTTCTTTCTCCTGGAGCATGTCGCACAGGGAACTCTGGCTGGCTCGAACCGGGTCCTCCAGCGGAGGACTCAGGAGACCATTGGCTGCCCTGGGGCTGTGACCTGGGATGAACTGGATGGGGAGGAAAAGCGAAGAACCAAAGAAGCAGAGTGGGACAGGATTCAGAAGATGGAGGAGGAGAAGAAGCAGAGGAGCAAAGACAACGGACACAAAGAGAGACGGACACAGAAGATGGAGGAGGAGAAGAAGCAGAGGAGCAAAGACAACGGACACAAAGAGAGAGGGACACAGCAGGGCATGTTAGTTGAGTGGACCAGGTGACAAATGCTTGACAAATGCACTGGTGCTGACACTGTTGATGCATGTGTTAGTGTTCTACCTTGGCACTGCTGGTCTTGTGCTCCTCCTGGCAGCCGTTCAGAACAGCTACATCATCACCCTGCTCCGCCCCTGAGGACAAGACCACACTGCGGGACACACCGGGAGGCTGGAGAGAGAAAATGATTTAAAACATACCACACAGAATCAGTTTGAGATATATCAAACGCCATTCATTTGAGTTGTAGAGCGTTCATCATCATCAATAGTCATCATCTAAAAAATAAACAATTGAGCGACAGAGGGATTCGTCTCACCCTCAACTTTAGCTTCTTCTGACTTACCCCGATCCTGTCTGGTGGCTGGTGGGACAGCAGGGGCTCAGCAGCCTGCGCTCCCCCAGGGATGAGATCAGGTGTGCATGGCTGAGGGCAGGAGGACAGGCTCATCCCGACAAAATCTCCACCTGACAATCCCACCTGAGAACAGCCGCACTGCACATTGTGCTCCAACTTCCTTCCTGAGATCAGGTAGGTTTTCAGCCCTGAGGAGAAACATAAACAGAAAACCCAGGCTTTATAGACACAATTTTCTTTGTTTTCTTGATTTGACGTAAAAGTAACAGTAAAAAAAGTAATGCAATATACAAAAGAGACATAATTTATGAAAGAAGGATCCCACTTCTGGATTTTGTTTTCATCCACAGATATCATAGTGCTAATTCATAGTCACGTGTACCACAGGAAGCCAGATCACAACAAAGTCATGAACAATATGTTTATGCCAACAGTCACCTGGCAACGAATCCTCTAATGCGAGGACATCTGCGTTTTCTAATCTAGTGCAGAAACAATAAGTCAATTAATTTTGATAACTGATGATCAATTATCCAGTGCAAATACCAAACATTTCTCTGGTTATAGTTTCGAAGATGCTAATCAGCTTGTGTCGTTTTGCTTTATATCATTTCGAAATAAACAGGTTTTTTATCGCACTGATGAAATCTGACTTTGAGTCTCAGAACAAAACTTTGGGACCTGAGTGACAGGCCTTCGTGATTTCTGACATTTTGTGAGATAAGTTTTCACTTCTGAAAATAGTATCTAGTTGCAGAAACACCAGTCACATCAGCCAGTCACCTGGCACTCTGAGTTAAGGCACACACACTGACAAAGAGGAGGTAATGCAATACTGGGAGTTTCACCAACTATGTTTGCACATCAGCCCAGAGCTCTGGCCATGTTCACACTGGGTGTAGTGCCAACAAGGATATATACAAACAGTGGATTAGAGTGGTGGCCTCGAGCCAGCCCACTATCAGTCTATCCAAACACACAGTAACCTGACAAGCTGGCCTCTTTGTTCAAACAGCTAAAGCTGCTAACCTTGTTAGCATGGTGATGTCTGAGCAGCTACAGTGGGCCATACAGGGACATACTGGTCCAGGAGTCTTTTGGGCTCACTGCCTCAAACAGATTGATGATGTTACATTTCATTGGGTATGTGCACTATTTAATCAAAGAAGGAATCCCTGCTCCATGTGCTAGAGTTGTCGCTACAGCACAGACTGAAGCCAATTTCCCAATATTACTTATTGTAATAGTGTTATTGTAGCAACTTTACTGCAGCCCATTTCTGCATCAGTAGGTATGTGAGATAAAGACGTCCTGGACAAATATACAGTATTATTTTGTATGCCAGACTCAGCTATGTAAAAATAAAGATTTCTTTTTTCATATATTTACCACAGATCATCCCAACCTTTAAAATGAAGGTAATTCAGCCTGTCGGTAATTCATATTTTTCAGTGCTTGAGTGTCTAAGTATCCCCACCCACCACTTGAGGGCTACCTTTGAAAGGTCTGCATGTAAACCTATTCTGGTATTAACCCAAATTGGAAGAACGAACCTCAAAATCACTATAATTTGTCTCCTTTAATATGTGTTACTTATAATATAGAATAAACTTGCAACTCTGGCCCTTTCTATGCAAAAATGTAGCTTTTATTCTATTCCAATTTGGTAACTATACTTGGCATGTACACTGGACATGTTATCTACTTCGTTTGGAAATTATCTGTGGGATTGCTGGGCAAAACATGAATAAAAAAATATATAAATACAAAATTTAAGAACACAAAAAAGTTAAAAAGTTGATGCTGCCACACAAGAAGAATTAAACCTTAACTCTGTTCCCTTTGATGCATGCTGTGAAGAAGTGCTTTCTAAGTGAACAGAGCAACACTTAGAAGCTCTAGGATCTGTCATGGTTCAAACACATATATGGGATTGCTCTCTGTTGGAGGCACAAAAGAATTCCACAGTTGTACAGAAAACAGTATTGAATGTTCCCAAAATGCGAAAAGAGGAGTCAAGAGGAGTTTCACTGGATGGATCATCGTAACTCCTCTTGACCCGGCTGTGTGTCAGGTAAACCGACATGCTGTTTTTTAATCAAACAGAAAAGGAAATATGTGTGATGATGTGTCAGTCTGTGTAAGTGTGACTGATGAGCATCCGACCCATATGTGAAAGCATGTGCGTCAGTCTGATGCTGAGTGGGTGTGCTCGTAAATTGTTTTGTGTACTACAGTATACTTGCAACATTTTTAGTGAATCTAACACACGCACACACACGGACACACGGACACACGGACACACACACACACACACACACACACACACACACACACACACACACACACACAGCCCTTTGACTCCCTCTCATGTCTGCCTGTCTCTCCTCTCACTGGATGCATTTACCATTTTTTAATATCACTCAATCTCTGCTCATCCTCCTCCTCTCTGTTCGAGTTACTCCTTTTCTCCTACCCTCTTCACTTATATTCCACCTTTTAGCGAGTTGGTGAAATCTTATAGAAATCTAATGTAGTAATATTGTACCTAACAGGAACATTTTGTAGAGTGGCTGCTGTAATGGTGCCACTGCTACCAGCACAGGGTTTCTCTTTCAGGAACGAGGCAAAAACTGATCTCATTATTGGCAGAACTAATGTCAATTTGTATGATTTGGTGTGTTATTGTTTCACTGAAACAGGGTTAATTTGGCTTAAGCTGCAGATCAAAAACATACATCAAAGGTTAAGATGTCCACTGTGGAACCAATGGGCGCGATTAAGTTTCACCACAGCTTTTTGTCCTGCCTCCCTGTCTCTGCTAAAATCAAATTAGTTGTGAATGCATTACTAACAATGAGCTTATCTTTGGAGTCTAGAAGCACTACCAGTCTTGTTCCGGGGGCCTTCGACAGTGTAGACTTGGCAGATGTCCTCTGCCTTCAAGCCAACAACAGCCCTAACTAAGGGTTTGAGTCCTGTGCCAAGCAGGCGACAAAGGCCATTTGAGTAAGTGAATATAGGGTCAAGTAAGAGTGAACCTTAAACAGTGAGAAGGAAGCACAGGGAAAGAAATTATTCTTTTATATTTCAATATTTCTTTTTAATATGCAGTTTACTGCTTTTCACCTCTGTCACGTGACAGAAAGATGTAAATGGACATTAAGATACACATGACAGTGTTATTTTTTTTCACCATGGACTTGTCCCAAGAAAAGCCTAAATCAAGTTATACTCGTATCAGCAATGTCAGAAAATGCTACCTACCAGTTACATGTCGTATAGACGGTAATTCAGACAAAATCACTAGATAATAAAGTACAACTTCAACGCATGAGCTAAAACTGCCTGGAAAATACTGTACATTATCAGGAGTGTAAAATTATGTTAAACGGCCAGACCTTAACCTAACTGAATGCATACAGGAGACTTTTGAGTGACATGTTAGACAGCACTCCTCACAACCATCGTCAAAAGACCTCTTTCGGATCCTTCCGTTCATCCTTCCAGTAGAGTTTTTCAGACTCCCATCACACCTGAACGCTGAAGCAAATGCAGAAGTGGATTAATTAATTCAGTTTCTCTCTGACTTTCACTAAGAAAACTCCTAAGACGCAGGTTGCTGTATACATATAGCTTCCAGTTTCCAAACTTCCAGTTTGAAGTGATAAAAGTACCTCAAATGATTCCTTTTTTTGAAATTCAAAAGAAAATTTATTTAGCAAAGGCCGGAAAAACACTCAAGCTAGTGAAGTGTGGACGATGACTACGGACACATATTTAGAGGTCTTCCCTCTTACTCTAGCTTGCATACAGCAAGAGAGGGAAAATGCTGTCAGAGACACAGAGGTGATAGGGAAAGCAGAGTGGCAAACGGCGGAGGGATGGCGAGGGGGAGGAAGAGGCCGAGAGTACTTTGAAGGTCAGTGAGTTTAGCATGCCTCACATAACCCACATTCCTTGTCTACTTCGATTTCAGCTTTCTAACTTTATCAACAGGCTGCTCTAAACTCTCAAACAGGCCTTGAAATTTTAGGGTGTTTAAAGGTTTGACATAATAGGCACTGACAAATTGTAGTTTTCCGACCAATAAGTGCACAGTAAGTTAATGTGTATATCGAGAGACAGCTACTTTTATATTTACACACACGTGCGCCACACGTACAGGATCTTCTGTGTGTTTATCCGAGCTCTGAGGCATAACCAGCTAATCCTCTACTACTGAGTTTGTGCAGCCGAAGTCATTGAAACACAATGTTGAGCTTTTGTGTGTGTGTGGGTGTGTGTGTGTGTGTGTGTGTGTGTGTGTGTGTGTGTGTGTGTGTGTGTGTGTGTGCGCTGGGTTTGTGTGTGCCTTTCATATTGATCCTCTCCAGGCTCTGTAAATGCAGCACTCTGGGAAAGAAACTGACACCAGCACTCTAAAGTCTCAATGCTGCTCAATGGTTTTTATTGATTTATTCAGACCAGCCGGCTGGAGGGTTCAGCTGAGGACAGCTGTTACCACTACAATAAACAGAGATACAAACACACACAGTCAGGCAAAGAAAAAGAAATGCCCACACAGTATGAACATCCACAGACATAACGAGATGGACTTGATGCATTCACATCTAACTACTTTAGAGTGTACTGGGGTTCGGTTCAAGTTGTCCCATTGGGTCGGATACGTTTTCAAGCTCGAGATGTCCTTTACTTAGGGCTGGGCGATATGGCCTAAAAATTGAATCTCTGATTTACAATTTTAATCGTGGCCAGCCATTTTAAACAGTGCACCGTCAAACTCACTTTTTGATGAAATGCTTTTGTAAACATAAATTTAACTTGTCAGATTGCATGTTTTTATAAAAACAGATACATTTGCCCATTGGTATTGATAACCCCATACCTGGGGTCGAACATTTTCTGCATGTGGATGAACCCCCGGCTTTTCCACTGTATATACGGGCATGTAGCGCCACATTATGTAATAACTCCCCATTATGTAATAATGTAATAAATTTCCAAGTCATCATGTAATAACGCCGCATTTTGTAATAATCTGCCACATTTTGTAATAAAATTCTTGAACGCAATATATAATAAACTTTGCCATAATAAGTTCAGCATGAAATGTCAATGACAGTATAAATATGTCAATGAAACTGAGACAGGTGGATTCATGGATTCACTTCTGCCCCCTCCACCCGAGACCAACTTATCACTTTATAACGTGAAACTTATCACTCTATAACGTGAAACTAATCACATTATAACATAAAACTTATCACGTTATAACGTGATACTGATTTTTATTTTTTGTTTTCTGGTATGGCAGCATTACCCTTCGGTACTTCCATATATAAGTCTAATACAGCAAACAATTTCAAATGTATTGAGCGAGTTACTTTTTTCTTTGCTAGAATTTAGAGAAAAAAGTTCTCATCTCTTGTCTGTACACTACTTTTCACTCATATATATTGTGAGGGTTTGTTTTAAATATCCTATAACTACAGATAAAGGGCAAAATTTGTTACATTTTCTGTTCCATATTTGTATTCGTGTTTTGTCTGCTTTCTATCACGTATAATATTTGCATAACATAATCCTGATTGCATGTAACATTTCAGTGCACCGAGAATGTTCATGCCAGTAACACTCATTTAGTGCAGTTTTTGTCTCTATGAGCTTTCAAACACATTCTCTATGAATTCAGTTATATTTGATTTAGATGTGACCAATGAAACATCCAGCTAGTTTTTAAAATGAATTCATATTTATGATTCATGCTGGTATGCTTAAAGTCAATGTCGTTCCGATGGTATAATGTTTTTTTCTAATTAAGACATCCATTTTGGTGGTTTTTGACATAATGTACCAAATTATTACATTTTCTTGTTAAAAAAAGCGCAACACCTGCATTTTGTAATTACTGATGCAATATGTATGAACTTATTACAAAATGCGGCAAAGTTTATTACATATTGTGTTCAAGAATTGTATTACAAAATGTGGCAGATTATTACAAAATGTGGCATTATTATATAATTAATTGAAAATGTATTACATTATTACATAATGGCGCTACAGGGCACCATATCGTTAGCGATATGCAACATGACTGCATCCATAAAAGCTATCCACTTTCTTGTGCCTTTCTTGTCATACGAGACACAATGATTAAATGATTCCATTAATGTTGGCTGCTTTTTAGCGGGTGTTTGTGGGCTGCCACGGTCTTGTACATCTCGTATTGAACAACAAGTGTCCCACTGTGATACGTGCGTCTGTTTGAGAAGCTGAAATAAATGGGTCGGTCCGCTGCCTTCAGTTGCAACAGCCTTTTTTTGTTCGAGGACAAGACAGTGCCTTTTTGAGAACGAACTCTTGGCTTGCTGCCATGTTGTTGTGTTTGTTTCTCTGTTGAAAGTCAATGCGGGGGGAGGGTGGAGCCCACTATGAACCACGAGAGCCCATGGGGAGCGGCGGCGGAGCAAATTAAAGAGAAAATTGATTTTATTTTTTGTTAAATCACCCTAAACCACAACCTCAAGTTCATCAATTTTACCGATTTATTGCCCAGCCCTACCTTTGCTGCACATTGACTGAAACACAAAGACACCTGTACATGCACACACACGCACAAATGACCAAGTGAGTGTTAATACTTATTCCACTTTCACACAGCAGACCTGTGTGAGACAGCCTTACCTTAACGCACATTTGACCTCATCTACAGGACACTGCCATCCCAGGTTTATGTCTACTATCAGAGACTAATCTGCAACTGTAGTCACATCAGCATAACTGGTAAACCACCAAACTACTTAAAATAAAGTATAAACATCACAACGAATCAAGTCAAGTTTCAGTTCACTTTCTATCTGTCACTTCCCCGTGTAGATGCTTTGTCTCATTCTTTAGTTTCGTTATAATGTAAGTGAAGTTTAATAATATTAAACAACTTTCAGATCAACAATGAAGCCTGCTCAAATTTGGGGGGCTGTTAACTGGCCCGATGTCTGACGGCTGCAAAGGCCTTCACATAAACATGGAATTGGGTAACACTTTTTAATAAGCATGATTATGAAATGTTACATTTCTAGTTAATTAAACTTTAGTTAATTGCAAAACTCACTGTATTCTTATAAACCATTTATTAAGCAGTTGTAAAGGTTTATTGACATCAGTTGCAACTTTAAAATGGCCATCCAAATAATGTTTATAGATAAACTACACCATATTCATTAATTGTTATCAAGGCATTACCATCATCAGTTGAATAAAGAGCTTAATAAAATATTTTATCAAGCATTCTGTTATTTGTTGGCAGTGAAATATCTATGAACTACAGTTTAATTAACATCAAATTTTCCATTTATTAATGATGGTTATTATAAATTGTTAGCCATAATTTTCACGTCATAATTTTCAAATAATTGAGAGAGCACTGTGTAGGTGCCTCTGCATTTGTTAAAGTTTTACTACATAGTCCAGTTTTTCCTTTTATCTGTCACCTGTCTTTAATTGCACATGGAAACAACTACAGTAATCTGTAGTATAATTCACAGTGCTTCCATTGTTATTATCTGAAGCACTGACTATACTCCCAAGTGCGCAAAATAATATAGACATATCTGAGTCATGTATTGCACTGCAAATAATCTATAATAAAATAACAATACATGTTCATTTTCATTGGTCGTTCATGTGTAGAGTAACCACATAAACCAAATCCTCAGAGAGGGCATAGCCCTTTACACACAAGAAAACCTTTCCAGGAAATATGCAGCATCTGCCTGTCTGAGACATATTGGATGGATGACATATCTAAGCGAGCACACCCAAAAACACACACACACACAGACACACACACAAACTTGGCATTTCCTGTGTGACTCATGCAAGGTAGTGCACTGCAGTATGAGCGCCTCTGCCTATCACACCCTCATTTGTAAGAAAACACCCCCAAAGTCTAAACACACGCACACGCACGCACACACACACACACACACACACACACACACACACACACACACACACACACACACACACACACACACACACACACTACATGCAGCAGTTAATTTCGAGGGTTCAAATCTAAACAGTCAATACACATGAATAAATGAATCAATGAATGAACAGAGGGATGAATGGAGAGGAAGCGGAGCTGAGTCGTTACATTCCACATGTACACATGAAGACCATACACACCATAGACACACACACACACATCAGAAGATGACTCTCCTACGAATGCACTCCCAACTCACTAACACAGCCGTACATACGGATACAAACACATTGCACTAAACAACTGGTAAATGAATATTTCCTAATAATAATAATCCTCAAACAATTTCAATAATCTATTTAAATTGACATTTTTTTTACTTAAATGTTAAACATGTGCGGCGTCCAGCAATTGTGATGGGTGTTTTTCTGTATTTGGTGACATCATACCGAATAAACAATGAATTAGAAAAAGTTGCCTCACAAATTATGATCAGTGTGGAAAGGTAAGTTGTAACATGACTGGTCTAGACAGTTAGTCACACAACAGACTATGGTCAATGAACATGTCGGTAAATGATTAGTATGAACATGTACCGTAGGTTGTCACATAATCAGGCAGTTAAAATCACACGACAGAGCATGTTTAGTAGAGAAATCAAAAACAATAAGCAAATGAATATACAAATGAATTGATATTAATGGATAAAGGGGTAGGCATGTCTTTACTGTTGTTATGATTCAGTTGAAACCCCCGCAAAATTACTATGACCCATCCGATAATATCAGCCTACGAGCCTCACAATTAAATCATTTTATTGCCAATTTCAAGTTAAACAAGGGCAAAACAAATTATAACGAGGAACAAATTATAATATGGCTTGAGTTGATCACTCACACACAAGTTCAGATGAATGAAGACACACAAATTCCTACAAGACAATTCCTCTAAAAGTCTTTTGCACAAACTCACACATGGAGGCCACGCATACCGACTAAAAAAATGTGTAAAAGCACACACACACGCAGACCCAGGCCCTGATCAGCAGTCCAGTTTCTGGGTAAAACTGAAGCTGACATTTCAGACAATCCCCAAAAGACTGCCACAATCAGGACTCCGCACTTCCTGTCGGGTGACCTTTGATCTAATGGCGGCCTCCGACCACATGATCAAAACTATCCCCAGTGACCCAAAGGTTGCCGCCTCCCCTCTGGTCCCACACACAAGAAAAGTGAGCGCGCGTGTGTGAAAATGAAATACAGAGGGAGACAAAGAGAGGCACACAGCATCTATTCAACCAAATCAAGCATCAAAGCAACTTAAGTCAACCTCCAGAGTGAAGAAAGAAATGGAAAATGAAGGCAGGCCCTTCTCTAACATTTTCTCTCATTCTTCACTTTCATCTTGCTGCTCAGAAAAAGTCAGAAAATAAACAACTCAAAGCACTAAAAATAGGCTTCGGCTTGTTTTCCCTTTTCTCAGACTTGGCCTTCCAACTGTCCGACTTCTACTTAGCTGACACTCTCACCTTCGCCTCCAACTTTTCTCCCTTTCGTCTTGCCAAACCTTACATCTCCCACCGCCTCTGACTACCTATCTTTATGCCTTGCTACTCCACTGTCTCGTGCTCTCATTTTTCAGCCATCCTCCTTTCTCTTAAACTTTCTCACACCGGTCGTTTTTTCTACCCCCCTCCTTTCCCTACTCTCCAGTTTTCTCCCTGGTCAGTGGCGGGTCTTGAGAACGGGCCTCGTGCAATAGCAGATGCCTCCATATTTGGACACGCTGATGGAACCAAGGGATGAGGCTCTCACACAATCCTCCATCAAATACCCTCCCATTCCTCCCTCCCATCCATGCATACCTCCTCCCTTCCCTCTTTTGTGCCATCATTTTAGTCCAGGGAGTTCCTCACTCGCTCCCTCTCCTTCCTCCCTTTCTTTTTTTCTCCTCTCATCCGTTATCTCTCCTATCAAATTGTGCTCTTGGGATTTCATAAAGCATCGATGGGCAGCCTGGTGGATTGGAGATTTGAATGCTGAAGGAAACAATACTGCTTAGAGATTTATGCAAAAAAAGGCAACATCAAGGCAAAAATGGTTCAAAAGTACATGTACCCTCTTTCATGAACATCTGTTTATCAATGACTCTTCCATCTAAAGGTCCTTCACGTGTGTATGTGTGACATGTAGTACAGTGGGTTGACAGGAACAGTGACGCACTCCGACTGTCACTGCGTCACTCAAATAAACACACACACACACACACACACACACACACACACACAGACACACACATACACACAGCTGTTAAAAGACATTTAAGCGTTTCATTTCACAGAGGCTCTGAGTTTCTCTCAGGCAGGTTGTCGCTCAGCAGCAGAGGACAGTCCTTGAGCAAGAAATGAACAACCTTGGTCCCGCTGCAGAGGGGACACCAATGACGACTGCCACGTCAATTTGTTTCATGCATGTGCACACACTTGGACAAATATTACAAAATAGGTAGGGTCACAGCATGATGGTTGACAGATATGTATCATCCTAAGTTCTTCTCTTCATACAATATATTTCATTTGTGTTGCATGGTCTGCATTTGAGTAATATAACCGTTGCATTGAGTGATTCATTCCGCTCTTTGCCATTGTTTCACAATCCTTGTCATTAACCACACACACACACACGCACGCATGCGCGCGCCCGCACAAACACACCTCCCCCGCTGCCCAAAACTAGACTGTGGGAAATCTTTGGGAAAGGGTCATGACCAGAAAATATGCTCCTTCTTCTTCTTCTTCTTCTTCTTCTCTCTCTCTTATGTTCTATTCTTTAATGTCACACAACTCTCTACACAGACCACCAGGGAACTGCACTTGACGTGCTGTTTATGGAATGACTTGACTGATACAGGTTTTACAGGCCAGTACTTCAATTTTTAGACAGAAATCTCAGATGTTTTGAGCAAAACAGTCCATCTGAAAACATGTTCTCATTCCATGCCAATATTATAATTTTGCTCTTACTATTCCACAGCAGTCATTCTTCCCCTACAAATACTGAACAAAATGGATTCGTATTGCTACACTGAGACCATGCTGGGAAACTAACTGGGAAATTATTAACTGAAGTAAGTGAGTTAAGAACAAGTTGGCACACCTCACCTTGCCTAATAGATAACTTCAGGTCGGACCTTTACTTCAGAGTCTGACCATGGAGGAGGTATTATTACTTACTTAATTACTATTTTTCCATCATCTATTATTCTTATAAGCTGTGACAGCTAAACCCTAACCCTCACATATAAGTGTGCAAATTACTTTATAACTTTGTTCACTGATTTGGGTGAAAATAGATCAGGTTTTTCTACTGATGTCTGCCAGCTACTCTGCTATAAAGGTTATAATTATATCACTATTACATAGATGAATATGACAGTTACATATTGTGTTTCTACAGTAACCAATGCACAACTTTACTGAGAAAATACAATATATTTATGTAAAATTCATTATGATACTGTATCTGCATCTACAATTTTAACGTTAACTCAAACATATTGCTTGTTAGCATGTTAGCATGCGTACCTTGTTACAGTTTATGTTAATATTCGAAATAATTACCTACCATGCTCAAGTATAATTACAGTTGTTAACTGTGAGAATCTTAAGTAAAGCAAACCTGCTGTTTGTTGAAAGTGTGGACAAACAGCTTACTTGTTGCTAAAAAAGCTGCTAACCACTGCTAGCAGCCTCCAAATGAACACCTTCTTACTTGGGCCATACGCAGCCTCCGATAACAACAGGGGTCAGTTTAAGTACTGGATGACATACCAGTAGCTTTGTTGCTAAAAAAGTGCTGCAAAGTTTAGCTGCCATTATGTAGTTAGCTTGGTCTGCTATGCAGCTACTTCAGGGGTCCTATTTGAAGACTAAGCCCTTGCGTTCCAGGTGCCAAACCAGGCTTGTTACAGTCCCATACTACCTGTAGTCCAACTGGCCTCCGTCTTGTCAGAGGCAGTATTATTCTGTCCTGGTCAGCCTGTGTTCACTGGGATCTGTCAGTTTGGGCAGAGTAGGCGGACACTTAGCTCCATGGCAATGGGTTAACTAACATTTAGCACTATTGGCTACTATAAACACCACTCAATATCACCTACCTGATATCAAAGTCCCTCTCTGGCTACCTTTTTTTTGTTACAGAAAACACATAACTCAGGTCAATGGATTTGGACACAATGGAAGAATTCTACGAATACATACTGTACTGAAAAAATGTTACTATAGATCCCCCAGACCATTTTCATTTATCTGTTTGTTTCGCTCTCTTGGATTATGTCTTCACATACTGGGTATATGATTGTCTAAATTTTAACCTTACTTTTCCCCACACAGGCTATAAACTCGTTTTCACTCTCTTCACTTGCTCTTCAGCAGCACAAACCAGTGCAAAGGAAGCTCATGGATTTTTTAACAGGCTTGAGGCTTCGCTATGTATCTATTATTCAGATCAGCCGTTTAACACAGCACCACTCCAGAGTACTGTAGTTGGCACGCACACAAACACACACACACACACACACACACACACACACACACACACACACACACACACACACGCACACACACACACACACACAAATAAACACACAGGGCGATACAGGGCAGACCAGCTGCTGTTGTCACAGTGGCTCATACAGCTGTTGCAGAAGTGGAATTTTAAACAATTGTCATAATTAAGAGTAGAATAACTTGGTAAATGTAATTGGCCCAAAATTATGTTTCCAGACAGTCATGACCCAGCATTGACAAATACCCATACACACACCCCTGCTTATCTGGCACTCATATATTCTTTATGAGCCGGTCAATTAGTTACAGTATGACAGACGTGTCACACAGGAACTTGGGTCCACAGGAAGTAAATTATCAGGAATAACTAGCATTTGATGCAGCAATGAGCATGACACAGCAGAGTTCAACACCCCACACTGATAGAGCATTGAGTTTTATTACCAACCGCAACAGTGTCGGGTGGTAATACTAACACAATGTCAGTTTGTGTGTGTGTGTCATCATGGCAAAATGTGTGCTTGGAGACAACCTCTGTAGTGGGAACGACCACAGAATACTTAGCCAGTTGTTTATCTGTCTGTCTGAATGTCTGTGGACAGATATTTGTCAGTGCAATAGCATCCCAACTAACATCGTCGCGATACTGGCATTTCTATCTCCCATACAGTTCCTTAAAAAATATAGATATTTGATACCATGTTTGATACCGGAAGAAGAAGATTAACACAACACTGAGGCAAAAATGTTAGATTTTTATTAAAAGATGCATGCAACAAGGTTTCTGTACTGTGTGTTAAACACAAAAGCATTCAAGATAAATTACTTCTGACAATAGTCAGACAAGTAGGAGGAGGTGGACCAATATGGAAAATGAGTATTGAAGCACTTTCAAATATTCACTATAATGTGTTGGGAAAGTTTAAGAACTCTCTTTCCATAGCCTTTCAAATGAATATAATGCTGAAAAGATTAAGACAATGTTTTAAATACCTTTACTTATCTATTATTATTATCTATTCACATAGCACTGGCACTAGACTGAGAGAGAGACTTTATTAGTGGGGTGGGGTTTGTGGGTGTACATAGTTGTATAGTCACACAACTTGAGCGTTTATGCAAGCCAGCTTCATCAATATCTACTTAATGTTGAATTATTTGTGAGGTATTTTGAGCAACACATTTTCACTACAGCACGGTGGCGCCAATGAAGAAAATGCAAGTCATCTTGTGTGTAATATACAGCAAAGAGACCAGGTAGTGAGGGACTCCATCTGTAACAAGACACAATAATGTGTGTCTGTCAAATAGTAGGCAAACAAGCACACACACACACACACACACACACACACACACCACACAAATATAATGTGAGGTGTCTACACTGTGATGTAATGCTTCATTGTATGACATCTCACAGCTCACATACAAACATTAACATGTGCAACCTTTGGTCTCTCTCTCTCTATCTCAAACACACACACACACACACACACACACACACACACACACACGAAGACTGGTCAGACCTGTCAAAATGATTAAATATAGCACAGGCAGGTGACTCATCTGCTTGGAATTTATCTAATTAGAGAGATGAACTCAGACTTGTATCAAAAGCAGAAAGGTGTATCACATGAACAGCTAGCGGCCAGAAACGACTAAGATTAGGTGTATTTGTTTGTGCGCACATGTAAGCACACTACACTTGCAATCAGATCAGGACAGTGTTGGGCGGGCTTATCAACAGTGAACATACACGCACACACACACACACACACACACACACACACACACACACACACACACACACACACACACACACACACACACACACTCACAGACACAGACACACACACAGAAAACATTTGAATCAACACATTCTTGAGCAATAGGATTTACAAACTTCTATGTGGAAATGCAGGGTGGGTGAATAAAAGAAATTGATTAGACAGCTGTGTGAGAGAATGAGTGACACTACAGATCCATTAAGAGAAAACAAATGTGGGGAAGACAGAAATGGTTATTACTGGTCTTTTAGGACAGAATGTGAGAGACGCAGAAAATTAGGACAGAGGAAAGAAAGAAGCTCCTGCTATCAGTGCTTCTGGCATCTACTTATACTCTGCTGGTTCATTAGCTGCTGGCTGTCACTGTTAAATCAAGATTTAGGGTTGGATCTTCACTGTTGTCTCTCTCTGAAACGCACACACCGCATTAAAGATAATGGAATAAGGATGTACCGAATATAATACTGTAGACGTACATGATATATATAAATGCGGATTCACTCTGGTACAGGATGTGTATGCCCACTGCTGAGAAGTCAGGCAGAACAGCAGCACTGATAAGACACTTCTGTCATTTTTGTTGGCAGTGTGTGTTTTCAAATGCAGAAGGGAATTTTTTTTTTTTATTAAAGTTAATGAAAATGACCCTATACATGATTTGGAAAACAAATGTAAAGTACATGCAATTTGTAGACAAGGGACTAAAAAACTGTAAAAACCACTCTTGTGATCTTTTTAGAACAACAACCATTGGTTTATCAATGACAATAGACTCAGTAATCAATGTTATAAGAGACTAAATCAACCATTTTGTCATGCTAAAACCATCAGTATTTCTATTGTAATTTTCAGCTGTCACTGTAAAGCTTTAAAGTATACATTCAAACATCGGACTGTTCTGCCGTGTTTATTTCATGTATAGTTTCTTTGCTTTAGATTGATATCTGCCCAATGGTGACATCTAAACCTTAGACTTACTGTCAGTTTGGGGTAAACTCAAGCTGTAATTTTCTTTGACAGGTAAATTGCGTCTTGTTATTAATGACATATGGAGGGATCAAACATGTATTTAAGATGAATAAGATGTATACACTTTGAAATGACATCATGAAAAAAGACAATTAAATTATGTGTAGGCTAGTGCTTTATGCAGGGGTTTTCCACCCGAAAGTTGTTGTAAACAAACGTTGTGATTGGTATTGGAACAACTGTCTGAATGAATATTACATTTTTTATCTAAATCTATAAAACTATATCCACTTATAAATACTTATCCGATAAAAAAATCTGAATTTTATACAAAGCATTTGGAGGACGCTCCTGCGTTCAGTAAGTGATTAACATTTGTCTACATTTGTTTTAAATGAGGCTGTCAAATCAGCAAAACGTCTTCTGCTCCTGTCATGGATATTAGTTAAGAGGAATATGACAAGCCAGACAAATAACAATGCTGCTCTTTGCTGGTTACCACCATTAAGTCACACGAGGCCCAGTTTAGACTGGATTACTGAGGGATAAAATACGAAACCCTGGTCTTCTTTTAATTTCCTGCCACAGAGATGATTGTCACACCTTGGGTAAAGACATAGAACACAGCGAAAATGTTGCTCATCTAGACAAATCACAACGTATAATCTTACATTTGAAGTCTCTTTTTGGCTTTCCTTTTTATCTCCTTTGCCAAGAATTGCTGCCTGGTCTCCATCATTCCTCCGCTGACAAATGTTCAGCTCTCCTGTTACTTGACAGAATTTTCCTTCTCATTCTGTTATCATACACAACAACACACGCAGACAGCCTTTCTAGACCACCTAGTCAAGCGATTACAGTTGACTTTTGAACTTCGTCGTGACAGCATTGCTGAAAACCAATGAGGTACGAGTAGCGGGGGATAGACAACACCATGTTGGGAGACAGGCCTCAGGGCACTGTCTCATCTCAACTTTGTGCATCGCTCTCCACACAAACACACATACAACACAGTAACAAGGGAAGGGCAGTGTACTGTATGCATATAAAGGAACAGATGACATACCGAAGGTTGTGTGTGTCACAGTGCTGGAGAAAAGCAGTGCAAAAGCAGAGGGAGACAGAAAGAAAGATAAAAAAAGACATTAAAGCGAAACTCTCGACAAAATGCAACCTAGGCTTTTTTTGTTAATGTACCCGAATCAAATCTTCAAATAAAAGCATAATTCCAACGAAAAAGGCACTAAGATTTACCGTATTTTAGTTTTTGGGTTAGACAAATTTTCAGTGGGAGTGCTTAGGGCACTTTTATGCTAGCATCAAAATCGCTGTTTTTAAAACACTAAGAAGGCTCGACACAACATGAAACTTTGCTCGTAGTATCACCAGGGTCTCTACACATGAACACGAGCATTGAGAACATTGTTTGTGTACACAGAGTTTACTAAATAGGAAGTTTTTGAACAACTCACATTAGCAGTGGCTTGTTCTGCTAGCCGCCGTCAAGGCAGCCAAGAAGTATTGATTTCCGAAAGCGACGTTACATGGAGGACAGTTAAGGTGGACCGCTACTGTCTTCCGGCAACAACGCATGCGATATCTCACATGACTTTTCCGACATTTTATTTTAGTATTGATTCTTATATGAGGTGCCTTTTCAACTTCATGGTCAATATTGTTTTTCACTAACGACTAAACACCGTCTTATCCATGCATTTATACGGAACTAAGCTTTAGGAGCGGTCCACCTTAACTCACCTCCATATTATGTCTCATTCAGAAAACGACACTTCTCAGCTGGCAGGATGGTGGCAAGCATCTGCTAACGTGAGTAGTTCAAAAACTCTCTTTTTAGTAAACTCTGTGTACACAAACAATGTTCTCAATGCTCGTGTTACATGTTTAGATACCCTGGTGATACTACGAGCAAAGTTTCATGTTGTGTAGAGTCTTCTTAGTGTTTCAAAAATAGCGATTTTGATGCTAAAAGTTCCCGTAGTACTCCCATTGAAAATGAGTTTGACCCAAAAACGAAAAGTGCCTCTTTTTCGTTGTAATTATGCTTTTACATGAAGGTTTGACTCAGGTACATTCAAAATACAATACATGTATGCAAAAAAAGCCTAGGATGCATTTTGGCGAGAGTTTCACTTTAAGACCTTAATTAGGTTCTACCCTCCGTTTTCACCTGCCAGTTAGAAATATCTCTGCATAGAACATACACATGCACTGTGCTTGACTATGACTGGCCAACGCAGGGCCGTGGCAAGCATCACAAGGTGAAGATCTGAGGAGAGGCAATTCTAATGCAGCAGAGAGCAAACTGGTTCTGTTGTCTCTCCTCTTGTCTGCCTCTTCTGCACTTTAATAGCATTTAAATGGGAACAGAATATTTCAAATTAAGCTAACTTATTAATTATATTATGTTCGTTATCCATTCATCTTTTTTCATTAACAGATGTATGTTTACAGTGAGAAAGATGTGGTGTGTATGCCTGAAAACGACTTAAATCGTGATTATAAATTGAGATTTTTCTATTGATCAGTTCATCAATTAGTCAGATAACCTCATGGGTTCAAAGTTCCAACATTCACACCTGCAGGTAATCAAGAGTTACCAATTAACTTGTGTGTCTTTGGACTGTGGACAGAAGCCAGAGCACCAAGAGGAAGCCAACGCAAAAATGTGAAGAACAAACAAACTTAAACCCAGAACCATCTTGCTGAGACAACTTTTCTTCACTGATAACTTTGAAATTCCTAGCGTCAGTTTCGATAAATTTGGGCACTTACATCGGCCTTCAGTCAATGAACTACTGATAGTGTATTTAGTGATCAGTATGTGGAATGAGAGGAAAGAAGGTATTTTCACCAACCTCACTCTGCAGAGAAATGCCAAATATTGCTTGTAATGAAAAGAAAGTACATTTTTGAAAAACATAATTATTTAATTAGCGAGAGAGCAATAAGAATCTTGATGGAGGAGGTACAGAAGTGAGATACCTCAAGTGTTTACTTTGCCAGAAATCAGTACATAAAGCCAAACACAGAGTGTATAATAGCAAAGCTCATGACTCACTGGGGCTAGCCTGGTTATGGTTAAGGATCTGCCATTTGCTGGTGCATATTTAGGTGACAAGTTTGATTTAGCACAGACTAACCAGCCTGAGGCCATGGAGTTCCCACTGCAACACACTGCACTGGAAGCACAAGCTTCTGTGTGCACATGGGCACATATTCGCACAGACACCCAAAAAGAGAAAGACACTCACTAGCAAGAATCTACAATCTACAAAGACTCACAGAGAGTCCCTCCAGACTCACACAGATGACACCAGTGTGCCAGTGTGACCCTATGATACCACTGGAACAGTTCAAGGTCCAAACCTGGAGTCTGCAGATATATAACATGCCGCTATACTGCACAGTATAATGCACACACACACAAACTACAACCAAATGTACCTACGCTACAACACTCATCAAGGAGAGCCTTAAAAAATATATATCACAGCAGATACAGGCAGGATATAAAGACCAGCTAAACAAAAACCCAAAGTACAAAACTGCAGCACTCACGACCTGCAGTGAATATAAGCTTGTTAGTTACTAGGAAAAAAACAGAAAGATGGCAGGACTGGATATGAAAGGCATAGGAGATGCAAGCATGTGGAGCAGGGGGACCAGGAGCAACTGATGACAAGAGTGACATTCAGGCAGCACAGGAAGATGGAGTCTGTAAATAACATATAAATGAGAGTTGGATGTGAAAAAATACCATAAAGAACAAAGTGAAAACTGACAATGGTACTGAGACAAAGGTTACGAAGTACTGAGCCCTGATGTGGTTACTTAACTCCTAAATATGCTGTGATGACAGTTTACTGAACAGGTAAGAAATAGAGTGGAGGACGGAATGTTTACCGTCTAACTAAGGATTTACTGTCCTCAGTGACGGTCATAAGAGAGTGAATGATTGTGTGACTCACAGCTGGACACAAGTGGTTGAAATGCACATGTAACAGTTTAGACACAATCCAATGATCACCTAAGTCAGTTTTTATTTGGTGACTTTTAGGATCCCTTAAGTAACAACCTAATGCAACCTAATTAGTGACCTAATGCAACACATTGTAAACCAGTGTGGTGTTAAAAAAAACAACATTAGCTTCACAACAAATGTAATAACTTATTGTAGCAAGGTGCTCAATGTGGCTGCAGCTAAGATGCCGCAGTGAGAGCAGCATAATAAGCCACACTTATCTGTCTGCTACCGCCAGCATCCAGCGTGTGCAAACAGCATGGTGCACTTGTTCGCATCACTCAGAGCATCTCACTACTGTGAGGAAACAAGGATGTGTCACATTAGAAAGGCTAATGGAAATTGAAAGAAGAAAGAAGAGGTGTTCAATAATAGCTCCAAAAATGTATAGTCAATGTGTGCAGACTAGGCCTGATCATTTTCAAGGTATACCGTGGTATGAAAATTGACGATAATCATACCCTGTACATTTGCTTTTCTACAGTAATAAATTCTAACGTATTAGTGTTATTTATATCACGTTTTATCAAGTTTCATGTCTGTCAGGACATAATGTTTTGTGAAATGTTTGTTCAACAAAATATTGATATTTCATTCTAATAAAGGTCATAGTAACCAATAATAGATGAAGAAGAAGAAGAAGAAGAAGAAGAAGAAGAAGAAGAAGAAGAAGAAGGAAATCTTTTTTTAATTGGTTATTATACTGTGAAAAATTCACATTGTTGCAACCCTGGACATCATTTCAACTGCTCTTGTACTTCAGTACAGCCTAAAAATTCAGTTTCATTCTTATTTGAGCTTTTTCACATTTTAGAACTGTGTCATAATCTTTCATAAAACAGCGAATTGGATAGTAAGTGGATATAATATACTACTACAGTGTGCTTGCACACTTCAAACTTTAACCAGTCTGAAATTTTTATCTTACTTTGAAGTACTATAAAGCATTGAAAACCTCAATTTCGTAACTGCATACTCGCATAGTTAATGCATTTGTCAGTGACGGTATAAGTCATCCCTTCAGCTTTCATGACACACGGTACATACAGCAGCTGTGTGAGAATTGGCAGTTCATATAGTCTTGACAAAGTCTATGATAATAAACTGCACAAGCAATGAGAGATTGTTTGCCACTGCATCGTCCCTCACAATCCATCGCACGGATCACTAAGATACAGTGAATTTCTGATACAACTTCCAACAAACTACAGTAGCTTACCAACTGGCTGCTTTTAATGGTCAGACAGAGCTCGGATTGCTCAGTTGTTCTTATTAAAAGGAGAGCAGGGTTATGGGTATTTCGGAACTAACAGAGCGAACATGGTTGAAAGCCAGCTATCGTTCGGCCTGCCGGGGGGATCCATTGCAAAGCCTTGACTAAAGACAGACAGACAGCACTAAAGCAGTGTTACACAACAGACCACATGTACAGGCCTCGGTGACAGGTGAGACTCTGAGGCCATGAGTGTGATAACATAACAAGGATGAGGAAAAACAGAGGGAGAAATGTGGAACATGAAAGTGAAGGAGGCAGAATTAAAGGGACAGAAAGGCAGAAGAGCTAACAGACAGAGAGGTAGCGAATCTAAGAACCAAAGCAAATTATTCAGTTCATCACGAGAACTTAAGCATATATGTAGCTGTAAAGACGAAGGAAAGAGAAACTGTGATTCATAAATAAATAAAATATCAAATTATAAATGTCTGTTATTAAATCTACTGGGGAATATAACATCATAATACATACATAATCTCCTTTCAAACCAAAGACTGATTCGGTTTTAATATTTTTGTGTTTTGAATGTAATGAAAAGAGAGGGGAGCAATAGATAAGGATCTCTCTCTCTCTCTCTCTCTCTCTCTCTCTCTCTCTCTCTCTATATATATATATATATATATATACATATATACTTATATGATAGCATAAGTCAATTAGAATTGTTAAATAATATAATGGGTGATGGGTGAGAAGTGACAGTGAGTCCACTAAGGCCGCAAAATTAATCAAAATTGCAATATAGCCAGGTGCAATATTCAGTTAAAGGTCAAAAGTCATAAAGAAGTTAAAGGTCAAATCTGTGAAATAACAGCACTATAATGTAGTACTGCAGTGCTGCATTCTTGTTCACTAGCTGTAAGAAAATATTTTTGTTTGCTACAGACCCAGACAAATGTCACATCACCATGATAATACAATTTCTTTCTGTGAAAATGAAAATTGTGATGCCAAGTCATTCCTACTAATTATGACTCACATCATCGAAATATCTCTCAAAATTAATTGCAAGACTTTGTCTTCAGGGAGAAAGATAACATAAAACTCAAGGTGACAAATCTTTGGCAAAGGGCCAATTCAAGTTGGACCAACCAACATCGTCACCTACAAAAACTGATTTGCTCATCAAGTTCAATAACTCAGTCCCAAAAAGTGCTGCTGCCCAACAAGAAGCTGCATGTTGATCTTAAAATGTCCATTTCTATGCAAACAAAAAACCCCTATGTCAACCCTCTCGTTAAAGACGCAAACTGTTAAAATCTCCTTCTCTGAGCAGGAAACTGTGGTGTTTCAGTGGGAAAACGAGATGCCATTCTCCTCTTTTCTCTCCCTCAACAAAAGCTGCATGTCAACATCTCACTCTGTCACTGTTCGCTAGTCTGAAAACAGAGAGTGATGGCACCATTTAGAGCCAAGTGTGAATACACCCTGACATAAGGCCTGACAATAGAACAGCCAGTCTCTGTTTGCAAGGGACCTAAGATTAGACAGCCCAAGAGGAATTCCCTGCTGGAGAGATTAGTTCCATTGATGCTGCTTTCCACAGAATATTGAGACAGACTGAGTCTGTGTGTTTGTGTGTGTACGTGAACACAACATGAGCAGTGGGTGCTGGACAAGTTGCAGAGATCCAAGTCACATTTCTTTAAACATCGTTTAACCTCTGTGATGTCAAAGGGTACAGTATGATGAATCCTGAAATATACCTGCCTAGAAAATATTAAAGCCAGTCCGCCCTCCTCCTGTCAGCTGGAATCTCCAGCTCAAAGATTCTGGCCGACCACAAGTTCACAAACAAAGTCAGAGATAAGAGCCAAACCCTGCGGCGATTGTTAGCCCATGGAAGCCCATCAAATATATCAGCCTAATGTGTGAGTCACAGTCACACATCTTCACTACTCTATGTGCCAAATGTATACTGGCCCTGTCATACAAGTGTCCTTTAACAGTGTCGCTGTCCAAGCTGTCTACATTTGTCCCTAGCAAGGATTTAAAATCCATTTGTTTTATTTGGAGATTAAACGTTTTAATCTCAATGACACAGGCTTTTGTCGTTCAAATATGAAGCTCCAAAATAAGTCTGCAGGGTGCTGCTCCAAAATAAACCACTTATCATTTGTACAATTTTGTAGAAAACCACTGATACAGTAGCATGAGGCAAATGAGGTCATCATAGAGACAGTAATCACATTCTTAAGCAACAAACTGGCGTTAACTGTATGGACTGAATTACACAGATTATTCAAATTGATTTGGTGACCTCTGAAAACATCTCTTCAGGTCGTGACAATGACATTTGATATTCACTGACTGCAACTGAAAATTAAAAGCTACCTGATAACTGATATGAACCAAAACATGTTTCTCTTCCTGGTTCTCTAACCTCTTAATCTTGTAGCCCGATCTCCTGCTTCTGTTGGTTTCAACAGGAATAACTGGTCAGATAACATGTTTCAGTGCTTTCTAGGCACGCAGTGACCCTACCCAACCCTGATGACCACGTGCGAACTTATACATATTCAGACAATGTGTGCTTTCAGCCCTTATCTTCTACATGTACTATATGATTAATTGTTGTCATATACTTTAACCTTTGCTGCACTGTTCATATTTTTATCACTTCAATGGCCTTTTAGGATAAATGGAGGTATTTTTATGATTGCAAATGTATATATCTTAGAGTAAGAACCATTAATCAGTCGAGCCTATGTCCAAGACCAGTGATTCTCTTTTTAGGATTGTATGTAATATCTATGACTAAATAGTTAACATCTGCACACTGACTTTCAGTTTATGTAGAGAAGTCATGAGGAAGTCAGAGGTGAACGGCCACTTACCTTTCAGTTTCTCCACCACACTCTGCCCGGCCCTCTCCGCCACTTGTCCATCCTCCCTCTGGTAATGGTCGTCCAGGAAGCCGGCAGTAGCCTCTGAAAGGTGGACCTTGCCCGCCACGCCCAGCTGCTCCATCAGGTTAGCCAAATTGACATCATTTGACCATACATCAAACTTGAAGCGCTTCATTCCCAGGATGCCACACAGAACGGTGCCCGTATGGACGCCGACGCGCATGCTGACGGTCTCAGATGTCTCCTGGCAGAACTGCTCGATGGCCTGGATCATGCCCAAGCCCATCTCTACACAGCAGTAGGCGTGGTCCGGCCGAGGCTCGGGGCAGCCAGCTACACAGTAGTAGCAATCTCCCAGAGTGCTGATCTTCTCACAACCGGTTAGTTCACAGAGCCGGTCGAAACGTCCAAAGAGATCATTGAGAAGGCCCACCAAGGCTGGTGCAGACTTATTGGCAGACATTTTGGTGAAACCCACAATGTCCGCAAAGAGGATGCTGACAGGCTCCATGCGTTTCATATTGAAGGGGCGGAAGATTATCTGTCCACGTGGGATGGAGGTCTTCTTGCGTTTGTGATTGTTGTGAGGGTGATTTTTGGGGTTTGTGGCACTTTGGGCTTGTAAAGCTCCGCCACTCCCTCCACCACCCACTGACACAGCTGAGGCAGAGCAGGCACCAGAGGAATAACGCTTGCCAGAGTTCTCACCACCGCCCTCATCATCACCTTGCTTCATCAGCTCATCTGCAACTCGTCGCGGCATGACCGAGTGGATCATTCGCTCCTTCAAGGCCTTCTCCACCTCTAAGTCTTTGCCATGCATGATAGCCTGGCCCACTTTAAGGAAGGTGCTGCGGGAACGCACCTCTGACATGATGAACAGGTGGATGCCAATGACATGGGCACACAAGTGGAGCAGTGCCTTGGCTGGGCCGAGCCAGCGGAGGGTGTCTCCTTCCCAGTCTGAACCTGAACCCGCTAACAATGTCCCCCATCCAGTAGTTTCATAACTCCTTTGAAGCAATGGTAGCCATTCTAATGCCTCAAATAATATAGAATACAGGAGCCCCAGCATCACTGAGGCGTACAGGCGGACGTGGAGGACGCTGTATAACAACAACAGAACCTCGATGCACAGGGAAAATGTGCCTACAGGGGAGATGCAAGGGGTTGGAGGTGGTGCTACTCTGTCAGGTGAGAGATACGAGGCATTCCCACCACCAGCCCACTCCAGCTCGGTGTAGCCAGCAGTCTGTATCTGTGGAGCTAGGGTGATGGCGAAGGTGACCGCGATCAAGAGCAAGGAAGTTTGGTTGTACAGCCATGTGTACGGCTGGGTTAACGTGAACAAAAAGAGGAGAACAAGGACGACTAAAAAGGAGGCTGTGGGGGCGAGGAAGGCCATGGGGTTGCAGCGGTCACTATTGACCCCAAAATACACCCCCCACAGTACAGCTGCCACCGCCAGGTAAAACAAAACATAACGGAACCGCCGCTGTGTCTGAGGGAAGCACCTCTCTTGGCATGCCTCTTCCAGGATGGGGGAGTCAAACTTGGGGTCCCAGCACTGAGCAGCGGAGCGTTCAAACAGCGGCGGTGCCTTCCTGCGCACCCTGGTCGTGGAGGTCGCAGCCGGTCTGGAGTCTGCTGAGCTGCAGCTGGAGGAGATGCTGTATTTGTGGAGGTTAGGGTTCATCTTACTTACTGCCCCATAGCCTCCAGCATCTCCTGCTCCACTGTTGGCAGCCTTCAGCGGCTCATGTTGATGCACGTGTGGCGCACTGTTGCTAATCCGCACGGTCACGGCGCCATCCCCGCTGGAGTCGCAGCTTACTTCCGTGCCATGCATGAGAAGCTGCCGGTGGTGTTGCAGAGTGGCCATATTGACTGGTGTGACGAGGAAAACAGAGGGTGTGCGGGAGAGGTGTAAAATATTAATAATATCTTGTGATGGCGCTCAGGCAATTAGACGCGGTGCGTGGGTGCCGCGTGTGCAAATGTGGCACAAGAGCAGGGAGGAGGCGGCGGCGGCGGGAGAGTGATAGGCGGCAGACACCGAGTGTGTGTGTGTGTGTGTGTGTGTGTGAGAGAGAGAGAGAGAGCGAGAGAGAGGGAGAGAAAGAGAGAGAGACCAAAGGTGTTTGTTGGAATAATCACACCGCATGAATGGTGAGCACGGCACAGACGTCTTCGCTACGCACACAGCAGCCTGCACACTCACTCACACAAGACGCGCCGTTCCAGTTTCTTGAGCAGTTCATTATCCGACCCCGGGTTTGCGTCAGTACTCACATTACATGTGTCCTTCTCCAAAGAGGCTCTGGGTTTGAGCCCGGCTTTCTCTCCAGCTGCGGTAAAAACACTGTCATCACTCTTTCTGCCTCCTGAATTGAACATCCTTCTCGGAAAGGACTGGTTAGTGATGCAACGGCTTCTTGTTTTTTTTGTTTGTTATGCCTTCATCAAGTCAGTCCTGACGTTACATGGCTGGAAATGACCTCCTCTGGATGTGCGCAATATTTCGATACTGCTGACATTACAAAGTCAGACAGCGTGCAGGAGAAATGCCCAGGTTTTTTTGTTTCATTCCCCCGACATCACGTTGTCCGTGTGGAAAGGCGGCGTTCAGGTCCAGGGCTTCATGGCGTGAGCACCGACAGATAGGGGCTGTCAACAGTTGGCGTTGTGCTCAGCAAGTGGCAACAAAAGTTACACTGTCCTCTTTATCTCCGCGACGTGCGCGACAAATGGCCCATTTACACTTCCTTTCTCCTCTTACAAACCTGTCGTCACGGACAGATAGCAGTGCTTAACAAAAAAAAAATGTGTGCACATAATGAATTATTTCATCATGAAGCATCCAAACTATGAGAACAATATTCCCAGATAAAGAAATATTGCATCAGTCCCAATTGAACAATCCCTGTATCTTACTTACAATGCTTTAAAATGCGTCACGTAAAAACTATAAAAATGACGCCAAACTGTTAAATTCCGTTAACTAAAAAAAAAGTGTGTGGTCAGTAATTAACGCGGCTTTACCTTCCTCTACAGCCCCTGTCATGCATGGCTCAGTGCGCTAAGGAAATGCTTTTCTTATCCCCATACATGCTCCTTCCATCTTTTTTTCCAGCGGGCCCTTGAAAATATTCCAGACCGAGTTATTTTGGAGCACTGTCCAGTCCAAGATCCAGATCATAAGAGGCCTGACAGGCAGGCCTATTCCCACGGATCCAGCCCCGTCCTTTCCTGAACTCCCTCTCCGGATCTCCACCGTTTATTCCCCCTCTGCCTCCCAAAGAGGGGGTCGGGGAAGGGGGTATGTGCTATTCAAAGAAGCGTAATCCGAAAAGAGAAGCGCAGAAAATACCATCCGCTGGCCCAAATTAGTGTCGGTTCGCCTCTGCTGGGAGTGTCTGCAACTTGTTGCGCGCAGTTGGCAAAATATACAGCTATGAGGAACAGCCTCGGTCGGAACAGGCTGGTCTATAAATAGTGATGATCAAAAGTCTTGCAATAACAACACCAACGGCGTGTAACATTTGACTGCTTTTCTTCAGCGTATCATTTGGGACAGCAGGAGTGCTTAATCTATTTTTTTTTTAATATAAAAACACACAAACAACGCAGTACTTAAAAGTCACGTCGTAAAACGCGTGCAAAACGTCAGCGATTAGGCCCCCCTCTCGTTTCCAAAAGCTCCCAAACTTTTTTTTTTTTTTTCCCAGGCCGTATTTCCTGCGTTTGGAGAGAGGAGACCCAGTTAGAAGTCTTTGGTTATTTGGAGCTGAGGCTGGATTTCCTCCCCTCGCATTCCCACCCCCAGAGCAAAGAAGTAGAAAATCCCCAGAGCACTGAAGGAAAACCCTCGGATATGGTCTTCGGTGGGATTATAAAAAAGAAAAAAAAAACAGCCCCACAAATCGCACTATCTTCTTATCTCAGCCTATTCCTTAGGTCTGGATAGCACTAGTTTTCGCTGGCATGCATGTGTCCAACAAACACAACACTGTGCGCTCTGGCTGTGGTGCGTCCTCTTCCGTCCGCCGCTGGTTGCCTCCCTTTCCCCCCTCGATACGGCTCTCTGCTGGAGTTGGGGGCTGAATAAATGCAGACCCACAGCGGTAGTTTTTTGCGGCTGGTTTTCCGTCTTTATCCGGGCAAACGTAATACCTCCACTCCCATAGCTGCCACCATCTTCGCTGTGACTGGGTCGGAAATCCTCCCCCAGCTGTTGTGGCGGTGCGGGTTGGTGGGACCAGCCTGTCAAGCACACCACTGTTTAAAAAAACACGGCTTCCGGTTTTGCCTTTCAGGAGGGCCAATGAGATGGTTAAACATTTCCATGCAGGATTAAAGAAGTACACTCACATGTGGACGCTGCACAGGATGGTGGCCCGATGAAGACAAGTATCGAAATGCCACTTTGAAAGAAGCACCATTCAGAGGGTAACCATTCTGTAAGTTAAATCTCACAATAAAAGCAAATACTATGATAATAATATGAAGAGAAATAAAATAAAATAAATAAATAAGTAAATAAATAAATAAATATAATATTACAAAAGTAAATAGTTAATGCTGATGGTTGACCTTAACTACCATTAATTACATCACTGCTAGTTTACAACACTAACGCTACATCTGTTATCCAGTTTATTACAGATTAGTCGGAATTATTTCAATTTTATTCATTTAATTCTGTATTTTGTTTAGTTTATTTCACAGACACAATGTTAATGTATCAAAAGATAATGAATGGAACCATAATTGAGCCGGATTTAGCCTAAAAGGTTACCTTACATGCATTAAAGCGCCCCAAAACGTGAATAAAACACAAGAATTTGAAGAATTTAGCTAACTATATAATGTCGAAGTATAGTAGGTCTACAACACACATTACACATTTACTAATTAACTGACTATAGCTAGTTAATTATGCTTGTATTGGGACGTTTATCAATCTATTACAGATTTAGTTAGCGAAGAGACGGGTTAACATAACTCAACAGCTAAGCTAGGCAATAACAAATGTCAGCTAGCTACTCAGTTAAGTTCTAGCTATGCATAACTTATGTGAGATAGCTCTGTAGTAAGCTAACTAACTAGCTATGTAGGCAAAACTAATTTTGTATTAAGCCTAGTTGCTGTTTACTGCTAACATTTGTTTTAATTGACAGGTGTCCACCCCAGGTATATATTTAAGATAGCTAGCCTTAGCTCCTAAAGGCTTATGTTAGCAAAGAGTCAAAGAAACTAAGCAACAACACTAGCTCGATACGTAGCCACAATTCCTTTTCAATATAACATTAATCTTGATCCTAAAGGTGAACTATGAGGTTTATACCGCGCTAGTACCAAAGTAAAGACAATGAATTCAGCGCCTTTAATTTGAAGGTTGGCTCTGACCTCCGGTACTTCCCTGGTTGTGTCCATCTAACTCGACAGCTGGTGGTGAGTGGGTGTCCAGAGAGTGGAGCCCGGCTACGTTCAGGCCAGTTGTGAGCACATTACCTACCCTGACAGTGTCTGCATGTGAAGCCTTCATCGTCACTGATGTTTTCTGTCTGATTCTTGGACTACTACTAAGTCTGCTGCTGATTGTTATCCTGATTACATTGCCAAGCATGGGCTAACAGTAGAGATGTTCTGCCTTGACGGCTCTCATCAACATGGTTTACTCAAAATATATAATTATTTTGACCTGTAGCTATTACTCACTCTAGCTGAATCTGTTGTCAAGTACATCCTACAATTTAGAAAAAAAACCAAACTTATTTCCAAGGTTTAGTTCATAGATTCCAGTCTTTTATATTTTCTGTTTTGATAACAAATGCTAAATAAGCAAGTTTGACCCAGGGCAATGAAGTGTGGCATATTAGATCACATCATAGTACTTACACGCAGCCTTCTGACACATACCAAACAGGATCATAAAACTTGGCTTGACTCACTCAAAAATAAAGCTTATTGTCATTGTTTACCAGTTTCGAAAATATCAGTGTCAGAGAGGAGAAGTCCATTATTCCACCTGCTGCTTCACTTATTTGCCACTAAAAGTGCTCTGATTGCATTTCCAGTGGGGAGTTGTGAAACTGGTTGAACTCTTTTATATAGCAATAAAAGTCAGATGGAAAATCCTCTTCCAAACGTCAAGCAGCAATCGTGTTTTTTGAGCAAAAGACATTTCTGGGAAATACTGCCTATATATTGAGGAAAACAAAGAGAGATACACCATTATTTCTGGACCATTATTCAGTTTTTTTCATTCATTGTGTTGTTTTGGTAGAACACACTTTACAAGCACAGAAACCTCTTTGTGGCACCTGTAATATCACTGCCGCCCCACAGTGCAAAATTAAGAGGTATGAAAGGAACCTGTCAGTTTGGCAGAGGTTTAATCTCCAAGGCCGAGTATGTTGAAAAAGGAAATACCACAAGGAAGAAAGGAGGATGGTTTGCTGTGCAGTGACCTATAACACAATAAGAATGATTCAGGGCGAATCGTGCAGAGGAAAAACAAAAGTTGTGTCTAAAGCACGTAGGCCGTCTAATAACCAAGGCTGTGCAGTTTGTGCTTCATTAGCACAGATTGACATGATACATGTGTTTTTATTAACCACGTTATTTATAGCTGGAGATAGTGAGCTGATGAGATTGTGAACAGCAGGTGAATAGCCAGAAGATAAACAAGGCAACACAGAGTTATAGTGATTGAGCTCATGTGTGTGTGTGTGTGTGTGTTTCTGTCTGTCTGTCTGTCTGTCCTCCTCTTGTGAAGAAGCAATAATGTTTAAACTTTGGAGCCAATAAAGCCAGTGCACCTCTACTCTCAGTTCAAATGTGTGTGTGGCGTGTGCACGTGCCCGCGCATGTGTGCCCTTATGTTCAAGAGCTTACAAGAGAGGCCTGTTTGCATTGATAAAGCTGCACTGATAAGGCTGTGTTAGCGTCGTGCCTTCTGAGCACTGCCCGTCAGCTCAACAAACACACAGAATATATGAGCTCCAATACATATTTAATTGTGTAGCATTCATTACACGTGCACAGGGGTGTTCATGCCGTGTGGCGCGTGAGCGCGCGTCTCGCCCTGGTGGGGCTGATGTGATGTTTTATCGGCCTGCTTTGGAGAAATTAACTTCTTGCCTCAAAGCTCGGGGTCAGCCGTAGGACAGATGCAGATTTTCGTCAAAGTATTCATGAGATGCTCCAGTGAGGAGACAAGCTGCCATAAATATGGTGACAAATAGGCTTAACTACACTCACGTGAGATGGCGAGATTTATTTGTATTAATGCCTTCTACTTTTGAAAAGCCAGTGTGTATTATTAGCATTTTATTTGGTCGTTCTAGTATCAGAGCTTCAGGCGTGTCGGTGTCGACAGGTTATTCTGCCAGTTCGGTCTCAGTCTGAAATATCTCTACTGCTGTAGGATGGATTTCGAAGACGTGTTATACGGACATGTTTAGTGCCTTGAGGTTGAATTGTGATTCCTCAGGTGATGCCCTTCATTTTCCACTAGCGCCACGAGACGGCCCAGTTTCTCACTTATACAGTGAAATATTTCAAAATCTACTCAATGAATTCCAACAAAATGTAGTGTCTGTATGTATCTGTATCTTGAGTGTCACCATGAGGCTGACGCTTGTTTGGTTTTGAAAGTAAAGCACCACCTTCAGCATTTGTCCAATGCTTTTACAAATTACCTGCAAAGCTAATGACATTCTCATCAGTCTTTAGTGTTAATTTGCAAATAGTAGCTGACATGCTGAACTTAGACTGTAAACATTATATCCTATTAATGTCAACTTGTTGGCACTGTCATTGTTAGCGTATACTTGGTTTCCATGAGACCTTACAGTACATGACTTTGGTGCAATGTATTTTATTTTATTTTAATGAACAGTCTTTATTACCGGACTGTCTTTTCTGACTATTAAATCCATAAACTGCATGTTGTGGCCTACCAGTGCCTAACCATATCTTCCACTCTTAAAGCAGCATTATTTAGAAATGGTCATTTTGTGTGATTTGGCGCCCCCCACAGTTTCTGAGTGCAATGCCACTGTCGTAAATATAAATCCCAGGTTTGTAACAATGTGTCAGATGTAATGTAGGTGCTGACTACAAACAAAACTCATTACGTCATACCAGTGTTATGTGTTGAGAGCTTGTATGTTGACGTAAACTTGAATGTAACGCTGTGATCCGACCCTCTCACTGAAGCTACACAGCGCAGAAACAGTTAACCATCAACATGATTTGGAAGAAGAACGGTAATGATCCATCCATCAATTATCTTGACCCATTAATGAAAATCAATGAATGGAAAGAAACAGAATGTAAATATTTATGCAGTAGTTACGTTACTCTACACTCCAGAAGTGTGACCTTGACAGAGAAAATGAATTGCCATTATATTTCATTGCATTCATTCTATTTTAATTCTATTTTTCTATGTGAGGGTTTTAAATCAGTGGAGAGAAAAAATCTGCTGCTTTAACTGAGAGAAGCTGAAGGCTGAATTTAACAGGGTGCCAGAGTGAACTGAGCACACTTAAAGGAAGTTAGTCACAGATACAAATGTAATAACGCGCGTGCACAAACACGCTCTCGCAGACACAGTGTTAAAAAAAAAGTCATCAACATTCAACCCAATTACATTATCTGTCTCACTGAGTGGCAAATTGTTGTTATTATGTGTTATAGTCCCTCAAAAAGAAAGTCACACATAGGTTTTGCCATTTATTACAAACTGCTGCATGCAAATACAGCTTTGGAAAAAAATATTTTACACTCATAAAACAGCCCTTTTGTTTGAGTATATGGAGAAAAACAAAGTAGACTGTGAATGTACAGTTTAGTTATTAATACCCTTGGAACAAAAGTGGTGTTTTATTCATGTGTATTTCACTTTTTTGCTAGAAGGGAATGTCCTCCTATTTTCTCATTTTCGTTTTATTTCAAAAGTGAAACGTTGGCAGCTGATGTAAAGAAATGAAGCTTTTTTCTCTTATGTTGTCAGTCTGACTCACACATTGAACAGAGGTGCCTCCTGGTGGCTGTTTTTACTCACTGCAGGGGATAATTAACCAACAGCTATTCAAAGAACAGCATATTTAATTTTTTATTTTTTAATTTAAATGTTTTGTGTTTGTTATTTTGTGCCCACTCAGCTCTTGCACATTTAATCCTGTTTCTAATACGTACAATGCCGTTAGTGTATGAACAATTGAGTCTGCAGTATTTTATTCTGAAGGTGCAATTACTCCAACTCCAGAGCTGTGTCTTTGGAGGATGAGAGTGGGTACATTTAGCTTGTGTTTTGGCCCATATTTCCCTGCAATTTGCAGCTAAGCAGCCAAATGATATGAATGATGTATTGTTTGAGTGGAAGAGATGGCAAAATCTGTAACGTCGTCAAGCCTCACAAAGGAAACCAAGCCTGAAGAGTTTTTGTTGTCGTTGTTTACTCAAAAGAAATCACTCAATAGAATGACAGTTACCCACAGACCTAACAGAAAAAGGGAAAGATTACATTTTAAAAAGGAAATGCCCATGTGGTATACAGCCGCGTTGAGGTAAATCTAAATACAGTTTGGAGGGCTGAAGAGGCCATGGTGGCATTAAAAGCTTACATGAACAGAGAACTGTGATTAAAACGTTTCTGGAGAATACCATGATTGTATTCAGTCAATTCAGTCTCTGAGCAGTATTGAAAAATGTTAAAATAACACTTTCTTTAAAAGGGGCACTATGTAGTTTTCGAGAATATATTCAAGCTCAGGATTTTGATGAGCTCATACTATAAACTTTTTTCCATACGTGAATTCTTTCTCAGAGGAAATTAAGGTCCCCAGAACTCTGTTTGAAGATAGAAAGGTGGCGGGGTCCACCAAATATCAACAAAGTAAACAGTATCAAGCTGTGTCGTTCTTTAAGGTCAGTTTGTTTATTCAGTTTATCCAGTCATGAAAACAAAGAGAGTTTGTCTATTTAGCTTTTTGAGGCATTTATAAAAAACAGTAAATGAAGATCTTTCTCTTCCGAATAAAATCTCTTCCCCGAACTACATAGTGCTCCCATATTGAATGTACAGACAACAATACAGAGAAGAAATGTCAGTGCAGTATACAGTAGTGCAGTACAGTACAGTGCTTAAACATGTGTAAATCACTACTAAATAAAACACCACCAGAGCACCCTTCTTACTATTTTATTGTCCTACTGTTGAACATACGAGCCCCAATATGGTAATAACTTCACTTGGTCTAACAGTAAAAACACAGCACAGCATTTGACTGAGTCCTCAGACATTGCAAACAACACAGAAGACATTGGTTTGGCAGCATATACTCTATCACTGTAGGAGTACAATCTCTGCCAGCAACTTTCTCTGAGGACAAAATAATGTACAAACCTGAAAACAATGAGCAACAATCATTCTCAGATTTCATCCACATGAAGGGTTTATATATGACATTTGCTTCTCCTGCAGACGTTCATCAGATTTTGGCAGACAGCAATGGTTACAGATGGAATTGATTGACTACAAGCCCGTGTTTCTACATTTTGTTTTCTACCAAACTGAAGTCGAAATTTGTCAGTTGTAGTTGTTTGTTTTGACTCACTTAAAGACTGAAAGGGTGTCGTACAGGACAGTGTTTAGCAGAAGGTCTTGATAAAGTCACAGAAAACCATCTGATAATCATTTGGGAATACTTTTCTATCATTTACAACCTGTCTGATCCGTCCCAATGTAGTCAAAGCCGTCCATCTGGTGCTGTGGGTAAAGAAACAAGCACTGAGAAGTGCTTTAACCCAGGTCTGCTTGGTACATCTTGACACATTTTCTACTCGTTTTCTCTCCCTGCTCAGTCTCCCTGTAGCCAGTCCTGAAAATCACAGCAGCGGGGATTATTTCAAGAAACCCTCTGGCTGCTGCCGCCATCTGCCTCTTCTGTTCCTCCTCCCGCACCCCTCTCCTCCATCTCATTGCTTCCTCCAGCGATTCTTGGGTTTCTCCTCACACCCAGAACCCTCACAGGTACCAGGAAGTGGAGGCGGGGGTGGTGGTGCGGCCTTTGCTGGGGCAGGCGTGTCTGTAGCCTTGCTGACGCTGCTGAGCAGAGCCGGGAGCTCGTGCGAGATGGCTCTCTCTATCTTCTCCAGCAGACAGCCGCTGGTCCAGCTGCAGTGGGAGGAGAGCTGCTTGAAGCTGGAAACCGGGTTGACGCCGAAGAAATCCTGGTAGGCCTCCTTGTCGGGCAGGTCGAACTTACTGACATTGGTTTTGGCCAGAATGGATTTGAAGATGTAGTACTTGTCCGGGTCATTGACGATGTCTTGGAACACCTCGTGGGGGTCGCTAAACCAGCCCAGCTTGTCGTAGTAGGTCTGGAGGTACCGGTCGACCAGCAGGGCGTGGATGCGCACACGGATGCCGTGCTGGCGGATGAAAGCGATCTTGTTCTCTATCTGATTCTCAATCACCTTAGAAGAGAGAGAAATGAGAAGAGACAGGAAGATAAACAGAAAGAAAAGAGAAAGAGAGGATTGGCGTTCCCACTGCAGTAAAAATACCACAGTTATGAGGGACTTGAGTACCATCTTCACATCAAGTGCTGCTCACACAAAGATAAATCAGATAGGTTGGTTTTTATGAGTTTTAGCCACAATTAAGCTTCCAAAGTTTCCATTTTTGTGTATCTAAAGTCAAGGAATCATATCGTCAGTGAAAACAAGTCACACCTGGTTGAGGTCCTCCAGCAGCGAGATCTCCTCCCTCATGAAGAGCTCTCGGCTGGTGTCTGCGGAGTAGTCCGTAGGCCAGAAGGAGCTCACATAAACCCGAGGAGGCTCGGTGACGTTGATCAGGGGGGCCATGCTCCAGAACAGGGCTCCATAGACCCTCATCAGGTCCTGCGTGGAGAGACTGTCGGCCTTGTTGAGGATGAGGCGAATCTGGGACTCGCGGCCCTTCATCTGCCTGAAGAGCATCTCCAGCTCCCCACCCACGTCCAGCTTGGTGGGGTCGAACACCAGGAAGATCAGATCAGCTCGATCGATGAACCACTGGCACACCTCACTGTAGGGGTAACCTTGGGGGAGGAGGGAGGAGATACAATACGCGACAAGATAAACATATATTTTAACATTTGACACGTGAAAAGCTTTCTTTGCGACATAACAGAAACAGCTCAAACTTGTGTTGACTATAAACCCCCCAAACATCATTGCAGATCAAGTACAACCCCTTTAAAACCGCTCAAGAAACAAAGACACGAGTATCAAAGCGTCGACCTGGCCTCCAGCTTCCCAGATCCCGACTAGATCAAGCATGCATGGGACATACCAGACCAAGTCTGATCAGTGGAGACCCTACCTCCCAATCAACAGGATTCAAAGGATTCACAGCCAGTGCCCTAATGCCAGACACCATAGGGCACTACTGAAGGTCCTGTGTCGAGCTAAGTCCGATCCATGGTGAGGCTTCAATGGATCAGGTTTGGTCAGACATGTCCCATTGATGCTTGAATGTATTGGGATCTGGGAAAATTGTAGTTCAGGTCGACGCCTTGAGCTGTTTGTCACAATACGCAGTTTTTTGGTATGGAAGGGCACATTGTCCTGCTGGGGAGTGCCTTCGCCATGAAGGGGTGTACTAAGTTCGCAACGATGTGTGGTTGAGTGCTGCGTGTGGTTTTCCACACGCAGCACTCAATTGTATCAAGATGATAGTGGTTTTAATGTTGTGGCTGACTGGTGTGTTGTACAGAAGAATGAAGTGACTTTTGTAAATCCCACACACTGTAATGTAACAGACACTTTTGATTAGTCTGCATCCTTTGTTTTCTGCACATTGCTCAGTGGTAGACCTGTCTGCTAAAAAAGTATTATAAACTGAACTGAAGTCTGTTAGAACATTAAAACAGACTTCACTGATTTAGTTATTGATTGACTGGTCGATTGTGCTTCCACCCTGATGACTGTCTGTATCTGTCTGTATGAATATATCTCCGTCAGTAACGGTCACCTCTCTCCTGCTGCTTGCGGTTTTCAATGATGCCGGGCGTGTCGACGAAGGTGACCGTCTCCAGCAGCTTGTGGGGCATCTCAATGCCCACCAGCCGCTCCAGGAAGCCTTGGCCGAACTTCTCCAGGGGGGAGAAGGACCGAGAGCTGTCTGCTGCCATGACGATGCCCTCTACGGTCCGAGACTTCTCACCGTGCATCAGGACTGTGTACTCAGAGGTGGTGGGCTCAGCACCTGACAGAAGGATGAAGATGAACACAATTTGTATCTGTGAGTCAAAATAAAATCTTGGTTGATTTGATTTGACCTAATGTGTGCATAAAAGCTACCTAAGCTAATAGCCTTCTTTAAGCCTGACTTTTCTTAAAGAAGGCTTAAGTAACTCACAAGTTCCCCAAAACTAAGCATGTATTACTGTTAGAATGCACTTAGCTGATAGTGGCTAAAATAAGTTAATGTTAACCAACTTTATAGACATTGATGTGTAAACTGAAAATGTATTTCTGACTTTAGGACATTTCTCTACTTGTGTTACTGTTATATTATGTTTTAGCAGTTGTACTTAAGCATACTGTATGTTTTAGCATGTCATAGATAAACATTTTAAAAGTAAAACAAGAAGGTACCGCAACATTCCTAACCAGGAGACATATTGGCTGTAGCCAATATTTAAGCATGGAGTCTAAATGACCAGAAACTTACAATTAAGTCTCAATTCTTAAATCATTTAAAAAAAACAAAAACAAAACAACAACATTTGATATATGAGGTTTTGAACATATCAGCAAACGACTTTTTGCTGTTTTTTCCTCCTCCAAGCACAAGTAATTTGATGGGTGAATAACTATACCAGTAAGAGGAGGCATGATAGCTAATTAGCTGTTATCAATATTACGAATGTTGTATAAAGCATCACTAACTGCCCAGTTTTAATTTCTGTACAAATAACTTCATATTTCGATATTCAACATTCATATCATTTTTGTTTTTCAATTGATTATTCAGACAAAGACAGGGGAGAATCTTCTCAACCCATAAATAAACATGGACCAATCCTTCATTTCTTCATTTATTGGGCTAAAACTAGCCAAATGTAATGTATTGTTTAAAGAGATACTGGAATCAGCCTAGAATTTACCCATCAACGTAGAATGCAAACGCCCTCTGGGTTCCTAAAACAAGCACATTCCCAGAGAGAATTACAGATGACGTGTCCGCAGTTTCCTCAATGGAAGCTACAGCCATGTTTCAGTTAATATGCTGGATGACAATGTCTTTAAAGTAACAGACCTTTAAAAAAAAATGGCAAATAGTGAGTACCTTTAACACTATACTTGTAATATATCAACATAATTATGAATCCTCATCACTACTCTGGCGATTTCCACTCGGATAATAGCTGTGTTGGTTGTGCTCTCACTAACAAGATGTGTCACAAATAATCAGCTTTTATCAGTGTGAACCTGTGTAGAGTCCCTGGGAGGTGCCGTGAAGACCCAGCAGGTAGTTGATCATGGAGGACTTGCCGACGCTCCACGGCCCCAGGAACAAAACCATGGGCTTCGAGGTGATCTCACCATCTGCACAGTTTGTGACAAAGACACACATAGAAAGAGATGGTTTGAGAAAGAACAAACTGTGCCGTATCATTCACCCACTTTGACTTGCCATAACACTTTGTTTCGCATTGATGAATTCAAGGATACGATGGTCCAGATTTATTATACTTGATATGTCTAACAGTTCATGAGCACATCGAGCTAGGCAGAGCTATGTTTGCCGTAAAAACATGGCTTAATCTGGTTGTTTCTGACATGCTGTTTAAGGGTGGTGATGTGTGTGAAATAAGGGCTGGCCTGACCACTCATATTCACAGTTAAGATTTCCACTAGTACACAGAAAATAAATGAAACAGGCACACTGGAATTAAACATACTGAACACTTTCATAGTCTATGCATCCCAACACCCTGACTGTGAAGGTGTCTTCCCATTCTGCACCACAAGGGGTCCCAGAGTCACATGTCACAGTCTGAAGTCTCCATCCTGCTCCTCAGCAAATAAATAATGCTCCCTGCCCTCGGGCTCGATGGAACAAAGTTGTAGGGAGTCTGGCCCACACAAAGTTCCCTTTAATTTTCAGCAGACAGAGTCCTCATTGTGCTACTCTGTGTGCCTGGTTTAAATAATGTCAGGACCTGGCGCTATTTCTTCTTGATTATGACTATATTTGTGCTGCGCCGTTTCTGTGCAGCTCCAGTTTATTGGCCATGAGCTGCATGTACATGTAGTATGGTGTATAGCCGCGGTGATTAGTCGATTAATCAATCGCAAAGACAATTGATTTCCACTTACTTCGATAATCAGTTAATTGTTTAACACATTTTTCAAGCAAAATTGTCAAACACTTTGCTGCTTTTCTTTGTCATTTATGACAATAAATGAAGAGTCAAGAGACAAAAGAAGCAATTTCAAGACGTCACTTTGGGCTTCTGATGAGCTTGGCTCAAAATCTTTTGACGTTTTTTAGACTAAACAATTAATTGTTTAATCATGAAAGTAACTGGCAGATGATCATTAGTTGACATCTAGCCTAATGCAGAATGACAATATCTTTATATTCTACAGCAATTTGTTTTTTTCGACATGGTGTTAGAGTTGACAGCAAAATGTCACAGGAAAGGATTTAAAATATAAATTGCCATACACGTTTTTTTTTCGCCAGTTTTACAGTACATTATCTGAACTACAGAGCAATTAAAGTCATAAAAAGACAAAACTGTCGCTGATGTGGGCCAGTACAGCCTGCTGAGATGTGATATTTGCCTATACAAACAAACTACTGTAATTGCATCTGAACATGCAGTTGGATCCAGGTTTAATCTCCAACAGGAATCTGGTATTTACCTGTGACTTCATGCTGCCTGAGCTCATTGTACTTGAAGGCCTCCTCCATTGGCTTGATGGCTGTGTGGTATATGTTCAGCAGCTTCTTCATAGCAGCTACAGAAAGGGAGAAAGAGAGAAAGAGGGAGTAATAACTGGGATATAATTACCAGAAGACATTTTGGACAAGAGTATTATTAATGTTCTTGCTACCATTACTGATTACAACAATTGCTTTGGCAGCGCACGATGAATCGCCCTCATAAAGTTTATTGAAACGAGCCAAGGTGATTAAGAGACTGGCTCGGCTGCAGGACATTGGCCTCTCCGAAATGAACCAATCTGGTCGGAGAGAACAGAGGTGCTTTCATGCTGAGGACAGAGTTACTCTTTTGGCTGATTAATCACCTGCTTCGGGTCATGTCTGCAAGCTCACACACACACACACACACACACACACACACACACACACACACACACACAGACACACACACATGCACGCATACAGTACACACACTCACGCATAACAGCCCCAGGACGGAGACATCATGAAGCAATTTTCGGAATAGTTTCAGCAGAAAAGCCCCCCAGAATTGTCTCAAACTTCCTTTCATTCACATGCAAACACATCTGTTTTTCTTTTCCATCGAGAAAGTAGCTGTAAACATTCAGCCGAAAGTCTCATTTCAGTACTGAATTTTAAGGCATTTTTGCAGCAAAGGTCTGAAACACATTTGAAACGGTGGGCAAGCACAGCAACGGTATCGCTGAACATCCGATTTTTGATTATAGGATGTGGGTTTCAGTGGCTCTGTGCATGCATGTGTATCAGTATCAGAGTGTTTGGGTGCATACGCGCTCTGGTGGGAGTGAGGCTCGTCTTTCACATGCCATATGCGAAAGGAGAGAAATTGCAAACCACATGTTGTCTCTAATAACTAATAACTTTGAGATATCTTGTTGTTCCTCACCTGATAACTCTGCCGAGGGTTCAGCAGCAGCCAATCGCAGCGTGTCCTCGATGTGGGAGCGGTCCCTCAGCGGCGGGCCTGCTGACGCCTCTTCCACATGTGCTAATTGGAGGATCAGAAAATCAATCAGCTGTCAAGGAACCTGACATGAACCTCTGCAGGAAATAAGTAATACTTAATCTGACAAAGAAGGCCTGGAAAACAATTCAGCTGTTTCTCTGCATACACTCACAATTAATGACAATGTGTGTATCTGCTGAATGAACCACATTCTCTGATCTACTAAAACTGTCAGAGACAATTAGTCAAAACTCAGGCAAAAGGTTTCCTGAGTTGTGAGTGACCAGACCATCTGAGCTGAGTACAGGACCCAGCTGTTATATCATGCTGTTGTCCATCCATCGGACTATTCCTTTCCTCTGCTATTTTGGTTTGTTTATTTCTGTACTGGAGGTTGTTGCTAATTCCCCTTTAGCTACACACCGTGTCATATTCTGAGGGTTTGGCATGCCCGGGAGAGGAAGACAGAGACCTTTGCTGTCATTTCATGACCCATCAAAGTTAATACCCGGTGAAACAGGAATCACATTTCCCAACAGCATTTGGTGCAACGTTCCAATAAGGAACACTTTATATTTAGCTTTATATGGTTAGTAAATGATGTACAATTGGACAATTCATAGGTCAGTAATTAGCCTATTGTCTATTGTAGGAAGATTTTTTAAATGTTGACAGGTTGTGAAAAATCCCCTTGGCTGATGTCTATCCTTTATTAATTAGTTTTGGTCCGGATGCCCTGCAGCTCATATACAAAGGTTATGTGGTTAAATAGTTAATAAGAGGGGTCTTCAAAGCAAATTAAAGTACTAGCTTGGCAAACAAACCAAGTTATGCCGGTTTTCACCTGTCTGTTTGTTTTTCAGAAGGACTACAAAAAACCTAAAGAATGGATCTTGGATGGATCTCGGACCAGAATAGACCCCACCGATTTTCAGTGCAGATCAAGATGAATAGATGGCTGCAAGAAATGTTTCTCACTTTCTTTAACATTAACTTTAAATTATGGTTAAGCAGTTACGGGTGATTTAAGGTTCAGTAATACAGGGCCACCAAGTTTGTTATTGGATTATGCTTGATTGACTTAAAGGGGACTGTTGGGCTTGGCGAAGGTATGAATGAATGAATTTTTCTGTGATCAAAAGAAAACCTTTTGACAACTGGCATTAGTTCGGAGAACAACAAAATTTTTTCATCTCGCGGTCACAAAAAAGCTTTCACGTTATCTGTGAGAAAACAAGAAAATATATCCTTCGATTAAAAATCAGAGGAACGTGAAATAAGTGTAGAGCAGAACAGCAAAAGCTGAAAATGTGACACTACTCATGTTTAAAATATGAAGCAGGTCTTTCTTGAAATAATTTCTGTGGGTATCCTTGACAATCCAACCTTAAAAGATACATTAAACAACCTCCAATGACACATCGGTGTAGTGAATGGAGAAATGAGGTGTGATCAGAGTGAGAGATGGCAAGACTCAGCCATCATCATTTATAGCAGGTGCTAACAACCGGACACCAGATAATTGCATGCTTCCTTAATCACAGAAGTATGGACTGGATGGGGACAGACTGACTGTAGCAGGATCCCCCCGGCTCTTCTTGTCGCTGCTTGGACTGTCTAACAGAATGAAGGCAAGACATCGTCCACTGTTGTCAGTGAAAAGAACTGAGTTGCCTTCTTTGTCGGCATTACTTTTTAAGTGACAGGAAAATAGCTTAACTGCTCTATGACAATTGGACTTACTATAAACCAAGTTGTCTTTATGTACCTTTGGCTTTAGATGGTGCAGGCTTCTCTGCAGGAACCTCTTCCACTGTCACGTCCTCGACAGGTGCCTCCTCCACCACAGGAGCCCCCTCCACCACAGGAGCCTCCTCTGCTGTGGTTTCTGCTGGCTTTATCTCCACAGTCACAGCCTCTACTGATTCTGGTGTGACCTCCTCCACAACAGGCTCTGGCTCCACTTCAGAGACGATCTCTGGCTCTGGTTCAGGCTCTGGAACCACTTCACTGTCTGTCTCTGCAGTCAGCTCTGGTTCTGATTCAACCTCTGGTTCTATTTCAGGCTCTGGTTCTGATTCAACCTCTGGTTCTATTTCAGGCTCTGGTTCTGATTCAACCTCTGTTTCTGTTTTAGTCTCTGCTTCTGATTCAACCTCTGGTTCTGGTTCAGGCTCTGGTTCTGATTCAACCTCTGGTTCTGGTTCAGGCTCTGGCTCTGATTCAACCTCTGGTTCTGGTTCAGGCTCCGACTCTGCTGTCACTTCTAGCTCTGTTTCCTCAGGTTCTGAGTCTGCTTGATGATGCTCCACTGGCTCCTCTTCTGGTTCAGTTTCAGTCACTGAAACCTCCTCCTCAGCAATGGTAGCTTCCACGGTTTCCTCCTCAGCTGCTGCCTCTGTTTCCTCCTGTGCATCCTCATCTTCGGGTTCCTCAACAGTTTCTCCATGTTCAGCAGCAGGTTTCTCCTCTTCTGCAACTTCTTCCTGAGGTTCAATCACCTCCTCTTCCTGCTCTCCTTCCACAGTTTTCTCCTCCTCTTCCTCAACCTCAGCTACATTCTCCTCCTCTTCAGATGATGCTACCTCCTCGACTACTTCCTGCTCCTCAACACTTTGATCCTCCACTGGCTCAGCCTCCTCCACGGACTCTGCCTCAGCCTCCTCCTCAGATGTCACCTCCTGTTCCTCTACCTCTTCCTGGGAAGCCGCCTCCTCCAGCAGTCCTTCTCCATCACTTGTGATGTGTTCAGAGGAAGCATCCTCCTCCACAGGAGCTGCTTCCTCCTCCTCATGCTCTGAGGTAGAAGCTGGCTCTTCTTCAGTCTCTGAGGCGGGTTTTGTACAGGGCTGGCATATGGCCCTCTCAGGTGCCGGAGTGTCGTTGGAGGAGCTCTGACTGGCATGCTCCTCCGTTATGTCACATCCACAGGAGAAGAGGTCTCCCTCTGGCTGCTGGAGCTGCAGATGCACCAGAGGCTCCTCATCATGGATGGAGGACCCTGCCAGGAGATCTAAGAGGAGAGGAGAGGAGGAAATGTGATATCAGGTAATGGGGACATGTGACAAGACAGCTGCCTGAGCAGGTACCTCTTTCCAAAAACATTTTGAATGTATGAGAGACTTTGACCACTAGAATACAAATAAGATCTTAGAGTAAGATGTAGAATTCATCCTTGATCAGACCACTGACAATCATTAATGGTCTGATCAGGGATCAGGGTTTTAATGTTACTATTATTAATGTTATATAAAATCTTTCCTTTGCTCCTCAGAAAACATCGTGTTAGGGGCCTGTTATCCATCTATCCACCCATCCATCCATCCATCCATCCATCCATCATCCATCCATCCATCCATCCATCCATCCATCCATCCATCAAGCCATCCATCAAGGTCTGACAAAATATACTGTATGATCACGCTCCATTTTACCATCACTCATGAAAAAAAGACCAAGACGTGCTTGAAAAAAACCATGGCCTCCGACTTGGAGGTGCTGAAATCCTGGCATCACAATCAACTGCAAACCACCTCAGTGCATGCTAAAGGTCACTTTCCAATGAAAGTGACAAAACGATGTCATCTGCAAGAAGCAAACTAGACACTTTCCTCAACCTTGCTGCTCTTTTGTTAATAACACAAACAAGATTAGAGACAAGGAGCAAACTTGACACCCACTTAAAATGTGTTCAGCTTTGTGCCAAGAACACAAACATAGCTCTCACTTTCATAAAAGGACCAGATGGCTTGTAGCTACTGCCCTGGTACCCCACAGTACCCCCACAAAGGGTTACCCAAGGGACTTTATCTAAAGTCTTCTTGAAGTCCATAAAACTAATGTAGACTGTAAGGTCAAACTACCATGACCCCCTCGGCAACCCCCAAACTCTTGTGGCTTCTGCTAGAGGTATGAGCATACGTCCCCAGACTCTTCAGACTCTGCCTCCTCCACAGAGGATGTGTTGGTTGGGTTCAGGAGCTCCTCAAAATGTTATTTCCAGCTCCTGACATTATCCTCAGTTTGGCTCAGAATTTCTCCTCCCTAGCTAAGAACAGTTTGGGCCAAGCCACGCTTTCCCCTTCTGAGTCATCGAATAGTTTGCCAGAACTTCCTTGCGGCCAAGTGAAAGTCCATCTCCATTGCCTACCCGGACTTCTCTCACACCTGGGTTTTTGCCTCAGCAGCTGCTCAAGCAGCAGCCGTTCTGGCCATTGGTTACCTCTCTGCTGCTTCAGGAGGTCTCCTTATTCAGCTTGATGGCCTCTTTTAGCACCGGTGTCCACCAGAGGATTCTCCCTCTGCCACCATGGCAGGTTCCTTCTGATAGCAGCTCTCAGCAGTTACATCTATAATGGTGGCTTTGAACATGGTCCACTTAGACTCCATGTCCCCAACATCCTGTGTGGATGTGTGACATGGACAGAGGCCTCTGCCAGAGGTTTCTAGTTCACCCTCACTACATATTTGGATTTATCAGGTCTGTCCGGCAGCTTCTCCAGTCATCCGATTAAAGTGAGCACCAGGTGTTAATCAGTTGACAGTAATGTTTCTCCTTCTCTGCAGGTCTGTTGATCCATGTGATCTTACTCATGTGTGAGATACTCCAAGTAAGCTGGGTAGTCTGAGTTGCTGCCAGGAGCGTATGCAAACATGTCAGACAGAGCCTTCCTCTCAGCAACTTGCAGTTTCAAAGGAAACCTTCTCATCTCAAGCCGGGGGCTTGTGAGTAAGCCCACACCCGGGGCCTCTCACTCAGAGCAGCTCCAGAAAAGGAGAGAGTTCAGCCCCTTTACAGGAGTTTGGTTCCAGAACCACGTAAAGGTGATGCAATACAATAAAACTGATCCCAATGAGGGAGGTGGGCCCAAAGTGTGGTGGCTCCATAAAGTTCTCTCACTGTCATGTGACCATGTCACTAATCTGTCTGACTTCGTTGAGTTCAATGGTCAGCATAAAGAATGTGAAGAACTGGTAACTCTTTTGTGAATTTTGTATAGACTCATTTCTCATGAGTGAGAATGAGACATAACCAAACTTTTGTTCTCAGATGGAGCCTAGATCACTTGGACCAGGACTATTGATGATGACTGACAGTTATATGGAGCAATCAGATTGTGTGTAAGCCTCACAGCGCTCTACTGGGACTGACAGGGTTAAAGTCACAATGTTGTTTAACTCAGAGGAAGTATTTTAATTTCAATTCATACAGCAGTTATTTTGACAAAACAAATATGCACCCATAAGTCTCAAAAGCTTGAGACAAAAAAGTCCATTGAAACGCATTTCTGATCAATCAGACTGCATGGTGTAAACTAGCAGGCCATCCGCAGACCAATCACCTTTGTTTATTATGTCAGTACTTGACCAGCGCTCAGTCACTGTTCAAGAACAGAGCATATCAGATGTTCAGCACCTCGCAGATTTAAGACTCAGATTTCAACTCCTTGAATGGTGACACTAAAGCAAGAACTATTTGAAGCCAACGTGTAGTGGACAGTTGTGCAGATAATCTAAAAGAAGACAGCTGAGTGGACAGGGTGACTTGGAATAGAGTGTTGAATTTATTGTCTTTAAGTGTGTGAATGTTGTAAACCACTTAATAGGAATTTCCACTGAAATGCCATCAAAAAGGAGCCAATTTTAGGTTACTTACGGCATAAACATTGTTATTTTTTTATTTTGGAAAACACCCAAAATGAGATTTCAATTTCAGCATTTTAAAACTTTTTGGGGGCGACTTTCTTTTTATTAGATGAGAAGTGATGGGAGAGGGACGCCGCACAGCAAACAGGCCAAAGTCACAATCAAGTCTGAGCCACAGTTTAGGACTCAGTACATTGTGTGCCCACTCTACAGGTGAGATGCTGGCCCACCCTAAGGAAAACATATTGAATGTATCACTGGTTTTAAGTTGTTTCAATCTGTACAGACACAATTCACAAATGTAATGTAAATCTGTAAATCTGAGCAGCATCAAGGCCAGTACATACACAGTAAATCTGGCTTGAGCCCGACTCCTTCTGATATTCAGGATCTCTAAAAACATTTTCTTTTAAAGTGTGTTACATTGAAATACAGTATATTTGATGTTCAATCAGTGTTTGATTAGAAATATACAGACTGATTTTAGACCATGATAAAGAAACATTCTGAAATCCAAAGTAATATAACACAACTACTAGCCATAAGTAATTGTTATTCAAAAAATGTTTCATTAGCAAATAAAGTCGATGCAGTGTACAAGACACATAGTGACATTACAGTCTGTGGAACACACACTGTAATTTGGCCTGTTCTGTCATAAATGTCTGCATTTCTTATCGAAATAAATGATAAGAAGTGCAAATGAAATAAATAATTGGAAGTTGATTTATATATTGTAAATTGACATGTTCTTGTAAGCATTGTCAAAGCTGATTATATGCTCCCTTTCAGGTCAATAAAATGCAGAACAAGACATTTACAAGCTGCTTGCACACACTGTCCAGATCACATCCAGATAAACAGACACTGCCATCCCTCAGCATCATGAAGCAGATTACAGTTACTATAGCTTCAAAACAATCGCAGCTAAAACAAGGGACTCCCTCTCTTTTACACCACGCGCATACTGTATGTACATTAGATCCTCTTCACAAGCACAGTGTACAAAGAGCATAAGGCCACAACCTCTGTTTAATTATAACTGCCTGTGAAGTTTTGAGACTGAGGAACGCATGGTGGTACACAGTGTGATATGAGGCAGCTAAACGCGACGGTTCATGTTACAAGATGGGGTCAGCGTGTTGGATGAAGACTAATAGCCATTGGCAGCTGTCACTGGTTTTACACATTCATACGGTTTGTGGATCAACGCCCATCATGAGCACACCAGCTAATGCTAAGGAAGAAGCTAACTCGTGTCACAATAGCTTATACTCTTAAACTCTTAAATCTGATCTTTTTGGCCACTTGGGGACATCTGAAAAATGTTGTGAACCATTTAGTGCTGGCGCAGGTTAGACGCAAGTTAATAAATAATAAGCAATGTAGACGTCTCACCACCAGGGTCCTGGTATTGTGCTGCACTGGCATCGCATATGGAACCATATAAATAGAACAGTTAACCTCATTAGTGTCACCATTACAGTGCTCCTTCAAATCATGTTGTTCACTTGGTAATGTGATAGGTCATATAATCTTCGGGCTCCCACCCAGATTAAAAATTTGGATGATGGCAGTTGTACTTTCTTTGCCGGACAGCAATAATCCATGAGTGAAGCATCCCAGAGCAGCTGACCATACTGTAGAGCAGGGGTGGGGAACCTCCGGCCCCCGGGCCATATACGGCCCGCGAGACAGTTTGGTCCGGCCCGCGAGGCAATCCGTAAATACGTTCACAAAAAATTAATTCAGGAAAAATAATGCCCCCGGGGCGGGTGTCCGTCTTTCCGGGCCATGACCAAGGTCATTGAACACAACATCAGCGTAACTGTCATCGCGTGTCATCTCATCGCGTCGTGTCCTCAGTGATTGACAGGTGACAACAACGAGAGGAGACTCGCGTTGGCTAAAACGGGAGATGGCGAGTAAGAAAAGAAAAGTTGGTGCAGAGTGTCGCTCTTTCAAAGATAAATAGACGAATGAATTCTTCTTTGGTTTGTTGGGACGCTCCGGCAATAATGAAAACTCAAACTTTGAGCGTCATTATATCGCGAAACATGCAGAACTGGATGCGTTGAAAGGACAAGTGCGCGTGGATAAAGTTGCCACTCTCCGAGTTTGATTGGCCAGCAAGCAGTTTTATCCAAACCGCGAGCGGACCAGGACAACGTGACTCAGGCTTGCTTCGTCGTAGTGAGTGAGCTAAAAGAAGCTGAAACTTCATGCCGAAGGTGAATTTGTGCCTCGTTGCCGCTGTGGAGCTGCGCACGCCAGAAAAAAATCAAGCTGTTCCAAAGTGTCAGTTTGTCTCGGAGAACCGTCTCAGATCGGATTACTGGCATGGCACAAGACACTGAGAAATCATTTAAGGATTCTGCAAGAGATTTCCAGTTTTTCTTTTCAAAACTGACTCTTGCAAAGACTCGGCTCCGCTCAAGACCGACTGATCCAAACCTGGACAACCAGCTGAGAGCAGCATCGTCATCACTGCCACCTGACATCAGACATCTCACTGAGGAGAAGCAGTTCCAGCCATCGCATTATATTAGGTCACACTGATATGATAATGATACTGATAAGTAAGTTTTCCACCTCAGATTGGCAGCAGACAACCTCATAATGTACCTCTAATCATTTCAGAACATTCTGATGTGAAAATAAACAAATACGGCCCTCTCAAATCACTTGAAAAATGACATTGGAGCTATATTCAGCCTGCCTTAAAAAAAAAAAAACTCCCTGTATCCACTCAACAATTTCTCCTCAGATTGACAGTAGACAACCTTATATAAGACAGCTCAGATCTGTCATTTTCGAGTAATTTAAAGCTGATATATGAGATTTGAGAGGGCTGATTTTTTTTTAATTTTTTATTTCACATCAGAATGCTCTGAAATGATTTTAGGTACATTATAGGTTATCTACTGCTTAAACTGCTAAACATCAGTGAATATAAAAACCAACAGGAATAGACAATTAATTGTATTAAAACACTAAGATACAGTGTATCATAGTGTTTTAATTCAATTAATTGAAATTAAAAATCCTAGAGGAAACACTGACACTGAGATGGATGAAATTAAAATTGGCTAAAACATTAATTAATAGTCATGATATTTATGTTATTGCAATGAAGTTTAAAAAGGCCATAAAATCATGTTGTGAGCTGCTTACCTTTAAAAAAAAAAAAAAAGGTCATGGCCCCTGAGAGACGATATGAAAATTGAAATGGTCCTCAATAGGAAAAAGGTTCCCCACCCCTGCTGTAGAGCAACAGTAAACTGTCTGTATATTTAGGCTAACGTTAGCAATCATACCGCCGTCGACAGAAACCTAAACTCATCCAGACTTGTTTACCTTCTGCTTTTGTTTTTTTCTCTCACTGCAACATGTTACTACAGCAAGTTGTGGCATCACACTGATCTCCATTTTGTTTACGTCTGCTTCTCCATGAGTTCACGTGTGAGAAGAAGTAGTTCATCAAAGTAAAGTGGAATGGTAATTCATTATGACGATCATACAATAATCATGACAGAAGTAGAAAGGAACCGTTCCTCTTTGGTTTTGAGGGACGCTACAAAAAAAGCTTTTAGAAAGCTAAAGAAAAAAATCTGCCTATAAAGTCCCTTGTTCCTGCTGTAATAATGTACTTAAATAACATGACATGACACGGTGCATCACCAGATGATCTGGTCTATGGATACTGCACCAACAGTAGCATGGCTCTCAGCTGCTTTCTGTTCTAAATGTGAATATGAAAGTGCGACTGTAAAGCCTTGTAGATGAGACCACCAAACCAAGATAAGCCTTCTCTGAGTAAAGATGCATTTACTGTATATTTTAGGCTGTGGAAGGCCGAGTGCTCATCTAGTTATACTAAACGATGCTAGCAGGACATCATGTACTCTCCTTTTTCCCGCACCATCCTCCATGACGGCTTCTTTGCCCTATTTTAAGACCTTAAATCACACATCAAACAATTTTGCTCTCATGATGTCGCCTGTCACCTCTTGTGTCTGGAAGCTTTGTTAGCTTAGCACCTCCCGAGGGGATTGTCAGCATTAGCGACCAGAGAACATCAAGTTTATATTCCCGAAGCATCCGAACTGCGTGCAGACTGTGGAGATGAAGATGTTCGGTTCCATAATGTTTTAATGCACAGTGATGGTAGTTTTGCTAGTCTCATCCCAAATCCCCCCCCAAAAAAAGGCCAAGTAAGAATTTGGTCATGGAAGGTTACTGTTTATCGTTATACTAACACAGCCAAACCTCTCGAGTTAAATCATTTGATTTCCAGCTTATACAGGACATCGTTGACCACAACTGGGATTCACTCTAATCAATTAAAAGAGTTCAGACTAACCCTAATCTGGGGTGTGAGAAAGTCTGCTGATTTTAATCACGCCAGATTTGCTGTAAGCCTTGACAGCCTCAGGGAGATAGTGAGTTGATCTAAGGAGGAGAATATTAATTGTGCACTCGCTCACTGACACTGGCAGAGGTCGCGGTATGAGCCCGTCTGGCCCGTGGCATTCACGAGGACGGAGCTTGGTAATGCTGTTGTGATGGAGCCACGAGGGGGGTTTGGGTGTAGTCCAAAGACATAGTGCTACAGCATCGTCAGCATTGTAACATGAACAGCAGCGGCAGCCAAGATCCTCAAGTGTGCCGGTGAAGATGAAATGCCAAAGTTAAGTGACGTTACATAACAAGGTCAGTCCATGATGTACTGTATATTTACCGGTTTGAGTAGGTTGTGTTGAAAAGAGTAAATGTGCTAAATGTTGTGAGATTTTGATCCATTCATTGGCTGGTTTATGTGGGAAGCAGGTATTTGACTTGTGATCATCATGATGTGATGATTTAGGATAAGTTCAATGCAACATTAAGAGTTGCATTGAGCTTATCCTATATTATATAAAAATGAGAAATAAGTTACCACAAGGATCTGCAATCACACAAGCTGACTTTAGGCTCCTGGCTTTTCTCTACACTGCATGCCTTGACAAAGTTATGAAGATGAAGTGGAGTGGGAATTTTCTGCTCTGGTAGCACCCGGTGATGGCTAAATCCAATTACAGTTAACATAGTTAGGAAGATGAAGAAGATGTGACAGTGGGGAAGGAACATGAAACAGAATACAATTATAAGAAATACAAAAATAAAATGGTGGAGCCTCTAAGACATGTAAAGGAGATCTATTATAATCTTTCACTTTTTTTCTCCTTTGAATAGGTTCTTGTGCACATGAAGAAGACCTTAAGTTAAAATGGTCACAAGTCCACAGCTGAAAACAGCTGCAGTTGGAAATCAAGGTGATGAGAAGGAACCAAAACATTGAAGTCCAAAGCTGTAAAACCAAAACAATTAGCTGAAAGACACTTAAATGGATGGTAGAGCTGAAGGAAGCAGCAGAGGTTTTACTGGTTCATCAATCCTAATGTACTATTTCAAATTATTCATGGTTATTTAATCAATTGATAATGCGAAATTATTGAAAAGTGCAGCTTTTAAATGTCATCTTTGATAGTAAAGTACATGGTTTGCATTGTTATCCTTATTGTTTCCTCAAGCATTAATAAAATACACTCAACCATCCAAAAAAACAGCACATTGTTTATCAGAAATGTATTCTACCATTATCAAAATTTAGTGTGATGGGCCTCTCTGGTGGTTCCTCGCCCTGCGGGTGCTGCAGTGAGGCCTGACAGAGCACAGTGTCGTGGGGATAGAGTGGGACAGGTGCCTGCATGTGGGCTGGATGGTACATCTTTGAGACCGAAATAGTCTCACAATGAGTCAGAGGGTGAAAAGAAGGAGGGATAATTCCACTCCTATTTCCAGGAGGTGTGGTGCTCCTCTCCTCCCCTGCGACTGTCGCGAGGCCGGCCTGCAACTCTGCTGCACTATTGCTCACATTCCCTGCAACAGTGCGCGGCAGTGCGTGACTCAGTGTCTCTTTAAAGACCAGGAACAATAAATGCGTCAGCACAAGCGCTGATGACATGCGTCCTCTCCAACTGCGTAGGTCGAGCCTGATGGCCTCGATGATGAATGATGAGCTCTTCTCTTCAGACATCAGTCCACGGGAACACAAACAGACTGCCTCAAGTGGTTTTGTAATTCTGGCTCATTTTTAAAAAATCAGCATCTGTCTCATACTAATTAATTAAAGCTTTTGAGCCCAAGGTTAGTGTTGTGCTTTCAGTCTTTTTTTCTTCTTTTTTTAAAAAAAAGAAATCTACACAGCTCTTTTTTTATCACTGGCAAAACTGCAACACATGCGCACACACACACACTCTCTCTTGCTAATAAACCTGCAACATTCATGTAAGTATCTCGTGATGGTGTGTTCTGTTTGTGTCAAGGGTCACACTTTCTGAGACACACTCACACAAATCTAAATGGATGGAGTGGTTCCTCCACTCAATCCACCCAGCTGTACTTCTACTATGTTTCTCCTCATTTACCTCATCTTTTAACGGAAATCATCTACTTATGTAACTCGGAACAGTCCAGCTGTTTGGCAGCTGACAATCCTACATGCCCTCTGCTGTGCGCTCTCATGCCCATTTTAGCTGGGACATCCCCTCAGCATGGACCCTGCTGACTGAAATGACAGATTAGCAGCTCTGCAGGCAGCGCAGAGCAGGAGCGATGAGGCTTTTTTTTGTTGTTGTTGAGACATTTGAATGCCACTTTGACTTTAGCTGTGGGCAAAGTGCGTTTGTTTGCGTTCGACCTTATCTTGTCGCTTCGAGTCTTTGTGCAGGATGTTTGCTTTCTCAAGAGTCTTAAAGAGATTTGTATCAGCGTGGCATTGGTGACCAACGGTATCTGGTAACTTTGTCTGACTGACGCCTGACACCTGACTACGGCAGCTTGCAGAGGCCAAAATGACAGGCGCAAGGACAGACAAGGGTATTCTTTGCCTCGGCTTTAACAAAGCATGACAGGTCACTCAACAGTGTGGAGAAAAAAAAAAGTGGAAACAAGAAGACAACTGTGATGTCTTGCAGCTGTTACTTCCAATCTGCTTAGTCTAAAGACGTATTAACTCATTTGACTTTATAGACTTAAAGGTAAGCCCATGAAACATCAAGCGACTAACTCCCTCACACGCGCTTAAATGCTGTGAAAAGACAGTCAACCCAAAGATAAATCCAAGGAGAAAAAGAATAATTTACAGCTTTTGCTTTGGCCGCAGGAGCAAATCAGAGCGACCATTTGTAGTGAGTCCAAGTCGATCCGCCAGGGCCGTAACTGCGCTTCTCTCCAGGGCTGAGAGAATAAGCAGCAGCAGGACAGTTTCCATCAGTTGGTGTTAAACCTCAGTCCCTCACTTTTTCTCCCATACAGCCAAAAAGGCTCCCGAAACATAAGGTACGCTTTTCCTGCCAAATTAGCTGAGTTTACATACGCTGTGGTGTGAGTAGATTGAAAACATGGGCTATTTCAGCCAAACTCTTGTTACAAAAGACGAGGGAAATGCAGAAAAGAAACAAAAGAGGCAACTGTGTGAGACTCAAACTGACAGGAAGCAAATGGCCAGTGCATGGCTCATTAAGTTGCGTATATTGTGTCAGTAAATCAAATAATTGAACAAAAAAGAAGGATTTTTTACAGTCAACCCTCAGCAACACAACATTCAAAGCTCTCATACACGATAGACATGCAGCTGTCTGACTGAAGTGGGTCAGCATTTCCATTTCACACAGCACAATTGTTTAAATAACTCTCTTAAAAGCATCCAACGGCACAACAACCGGAAAATATTTCCCACAAACCCTGTCGCCCTCGACCTTACCTGCAGCAGACAGGCTCAGCAGAGACAGCACGCAGCACACAGACAGCAGAGACTTCATTTTGGCTGCCAGGGGCATTCCCCTCATCTCCCCCGGCTATATATACTGCTCCGGCTGAAGGTCAGAGGGCATGCCAGTGGACGTGGCGCTCAGCAACTGTCACCATATCAGCCATTGTGGGTCAGAGAGCAGCTGCCTGGCCCAATCAGGAGAGCTGAACAGAAGAGAGAAGCAGGAAGAAACTGCCAGATTTTAAACGCGCTCATCTGTGCAAATTTTAACCTCTGATTATCAGTACACTCCGGCAGTGTGTTTATTACAGGGTTTGTACAGCTTTAGAATAGTAAAAGTCAAGCACCCCTCAAGCACTTTCAAGGGACCTAAACAAAACATTTCCAGACTCTGGAAACCTGTAAAACCTGTAAACCTGTAAATACAATTGCAAAAAATAAAGTTTACCAAATTTCTCTATAACCAGAGCAAACAAGGCATATTGTCATTTTATTTGACAAGATGTTCAAATTAAAGGTGCACTATGTAGTTTTGGGGAAGACGTTTTTATGCCTAAACAAACCGAATAAACAAACTGACCTTGAAGGACAACATAGGAATTTCATACTGTTTTACTTTGTTTATATATGGCGGACCCTGACACCTTTCTAGCTTCAAACAGGGACCTTATTTTCCTCTGAGAACATCTGGTTTATTCAGTTATGGAAAAAATGAAATATTTCAGAATGTGTATTATCACCTCATTGACATTGTAGATTTTGTTTGGATTTCTTCATGCCCCTTTAACTTTGATGTTTATCAATCTTTGAATTTGACAATGGGATTGTTCCATTTTGAATAAAAAAACATTTTGTTTACATGAGTGCTTTTGTAGTGGATGTTAAAGTCCGTGTAAAGCAAAAATAAATTTGTGTGATGAGTTTGTCATACCACAGAAACATGTGTCATTGACCACTGAGCCAAATTTGAAAGATTAAAAAAATTGCCAAGTATATAAAATTAGGTCTCAAAATCCTGGAAAAACAAGCACTTCTCTCTGCTGTGAAACGCTGGGGGCGTGTCAGTTAGAGGTGCTGGAGCTGCCTCCTTGTACTGCAGGAGGATCTAACCTTTTTTTTTTGTATGAAAATCTTTAACATTTGCAAAAGTACAGACAATCAGATATAGCAGGCACTGAGTGATAAGACAAGATACAAAATGAATAAAAAATATATCTCTTGATAAAATAATACATGTAATTGGAATAGAATAAAATAAATATGTATAAGGCATTTCTTATTTTGGGGTAAGTGAAAATGACTTTTAGTATTGTAGTGTCCGTTCAATTTTCTTATTTGGCATCAAGCATTTCTCAGACTTGATTCTCAACATCAGTATATTACCGGTTTTGAAACTTAACACTTTAAATACTTGTAAGTCTTTGTACTGATTGTGTAGAAGTTGTTGAGATTTTAAAGCACCCATCTTGTCACCTTTTACCCATTAATTATCAATGCCATCCTGTACTGTATTCATTACTTTCCAGACCGATGTTTGAATAATAAAAAGGTTATTTGTCACAGTTTGAGATGTGTAGCAACTGATTAAAATGAGGCCTGTGAGCCACCTGTATTTATCAGAACTGTCAACCCTGGGCTGCTGCTGCCACATGAGGAGTCGCTCCACGTCACCACCTGGTGGACAAAAAAACTTCACACCATATATAATTAAAGTAAACCATGAGGCAGAGGGGTGTAATAAAAAAAGTACAAATTTTATTTTTTTTTTCATCTTTACAAAGGCCTGTTTACCCAAGTTTTTATAAACAAAATATAACAGCTTCTCATCGACCTGGACTGATGGAAAACAAAACAAACAAAAAAATAATAAATCACAAAAATATATAAAAAAAAAATGCTTGTCACCAAAAATGGAAAACAGGACGAGAAAGACAGAAGAAAAGACAGAAAAGAGCAGAACATAATAAACAGCTGCTGAGTCACAGCAAAGAGTTTACAAAAAATAAATGGCAAAAAAATATCTTCCTCATCATTGATTCAGGCAGTACAGAACAGCAAGTGCTTCATATCAAATATCTCAAATTCCACCAAAAGACAGCAGTGCTGCAACACAATGTACAGAAACATTTGGGGAGCAAGTGTTCAGCCGACCAATGACAAACCTCAGCTCAGATTCAAGCTGTGCTTTACCATCCATTAGCGAACCACTGAACCCTTCAACAAAGTTTCACAAACAATATGAGAACCCCCCCCCCACCGCCCGCCCCCCACACACACGTTTGGCATGAAAAAGACTAGTCTAACCAGATATAAAATTGATGTCAGTAAGTGAAATAGTGTCCACGCATCTCACACAAGACAGTTTCACACTGAACCCATCAGTCATGTGTTAATGGAGAAAAAAAAAGAAGAGGAAACCAGCGTTAAAAAAAAGAAAAAGAAACAAACTTTCAAAACAAAAGCCCGCTTTAGCAATTATTAACATGCGTTCAATTGGCAACAGAACATGTGAGAGATCAAAAGACAGATACAAATCCAAATAAAAAGGAATGTTTACAGCATCAAGTCAGCGTATCAAATTGAGTATGACAGGAGGGAGGCTCGAAGCAGGGATTTCCAGTCAAATTCCCGACACGAATATAAGCAATGAAACATGAGGTGGACAGACTCGGTGCATTTTGGGGAGACATCTGTAGTTCAGCTCAGTGCTCTTCATTAGAGTTCAGAACTCTGTGAGGCATCTGATGCACCTAAAACATACATCGACCTTCGATTTCCAATAAAGCTGCTGCTCTTGTGTTTTCGTTTCCAAAACTATGTTTTTTATGGGAAGCTGGTGTGTGAATTTATTTTATCTACCTTCTCCTGTTTTGAAAATGTAGTTTTTCAATTTACATTTACTATACTGTTATCTGTCATTCTATGCTGTAGGTTATTGTTGACATCAGTATGAAACCAGTGTTTTGAAGGGTTTTTCTATTTATGTGAGTAAAAATCACAACTCAACACAAAATGTGCTGTCATTTGTGATCAGACCTCCCTGCTCCGCTGCCCTCTAAGCAATTCCGAGATGTGGAAATGAAGCGTATCATTTCCCAGAAATTTCACACGTGTAATAAACAAGTGTGAAGTTACACAAAAGGTTTGTGCCTCAGCTCACTGCTGGTCAGCAGAGCACCTTGTTGACAAAGAGCACCACAAGTAGAGACTACATTCTTTGTTTCATACATATCCTGTAGGTGTCATGCACACACCTATCGACGGTGCATAGATAACTTCACCTCATGTATAAATGACACCGACAAATGTACTGAAGATGGAATTGCATAAATACCAAAAACTCTAGTGCATAGTCACTGAAATCAACAAACCAAGACCAGAAGATAGACTGGAAGTCTTTGGAGGAAAACCAGAAGCCTTCATGCAAACAGAGCGCGTGAATCACACAAATCTGTTTCAGATTTTCAAACCAGCCAAATGTTCCATTAATTCACTCAGTTTGATCCAGTCAAATTGTCAAATTGTGGAAAATTAATCAAAGTGTTGTTTCTACTTTAAAAACCCTTTTTTTTTAAGTTAGTTCTTAGTTTCATTTGGTTGAAATCAAACTTCGCAACAATTCCCCGCAAGGCTTCCGGTTCCCCACAAAAACCTGACAAACCTCCAATTTTAAGTTGTTAATCTCAATATAACAAAATCTTCACTTTCAACATTCAGTAACCCTGACGAGAAAAAAAAAAGTTAACAAAACAATGAAAAACAATAATAACCAAAAGACGATCAATGTTAATTGTTCATCAGCTTATTTTTAAGGGCTTATTTAGATATCAAAAACACAACGTATGTTTTTTCAAGTAAATCAGATATAATTTCATTCGACATTTAGCCTCCGATTAGCTTTGCAATTAGGTTTAACTTTACCTTTGTAAAATTTAGAAATGCCTTCTGTTGTAGTTTAAGTTGAGTTTCGTGGCCACGGGCACTACGATATCATGTGACCAACCAGGAAACAAAAAAGAAAAGGAAAAAAAACATATTAAGACTGGGGAAGAAACAGCTGCAACTTGATATCCCTTAAAGAATCAAGAGCTGCTTGCTTATTGTGTTGTTACATTCAACTCTCCATTGTGCTCACTATCATTCTGTGGCACAAATAATACTGTCAGTGCGCCAGTGACGACAGTTAGCTGTGATACTGCGACTGTATGTAGCACACATAAACACACATGACGGACGGACGGATGCTGATAGCTGTTTACACGAGGAGACCCTCCAGGTTTCAAGTAGCCACAGACCGGCTCTGACAAATCCCACAGGAGCTCCTCTGCACGCTGACCATCCTATGTTTTCAATTTTTACAGTACATGACTGATACAGAGCTTAACCACTGGATTTTAAATTTTTCATAATGCCGAAGAAAGATTTTTTTTAAGTAGTCAAGCTCCTGGAGGGAATCTTACAGTGAGTAGGTATTTTAAGTGTTTGTGTGTGTTTGTGAGTTCATTGGGTGCATCAGTTCATCGAGCAGTCCTCCCCCTCTGTGTCGGTGTCTGTGTCTGAGCAGGCGGTGTCCATGGCGACGTGCGCGGGGCTAACGATGACCGCTCGCCTTTGCTCCTCCTCGGCGCTCGCCCTCCTCTCCTGAGTGCGCTCAATGTGCTGGATCGCCTGGAAGAAGAGGGGGAAAAACACACTGAAGGCTTTAGCAAGTATTCGGTCTACTAAATGTTCACAATTAAACGATAACTTCAGACTATGAAAGATAGCTGGGAACATGTTCAACAATGGCTCTTTATACAAAGTAAAACAAATTCTGACTAATACTAAAGTTAGTTTTGATGAAGAACACTTTGCCAAAATATCTTAATCAACAATCAATCCATGACTAAGGCCATGTTCATATTTGTTATCACCATCACTCCGGGGTTTTCCAATCACTTTTTTGTGTTGCAGAATTGCTGTACCAGCCTGTCTGTTTACACCAAATTCATCAAAGAATGTAAAATATTGATGGTAAGCATGTCAACTCTTACATATACAGTAAACAATAGCTAATAAAGGCTATTTCTTGAACGCCTGTGGAGAACCTCCCCAGACTCCCATTAAAAAAAGCTACATTTGGAGACCCCTTGCGTTAGGGTCATTGTGAAATGCTGTCCACAACACATTCTTAAAAATGTGGGCCTTATTTTTGGCAAATGTTATACATGAATATATTTCTTTCTTTGGGTAAAACACAGATCAGCTTGTTCCAGTGCTGTAGCTGTATATTTGCATACAGAGCAGGGAAGTGATTTGAGATGACTTCACAGTGACTTAAAAAGAACATCATGAGACTAAAAGTTCACTACATACATTTAAAAAACGTCAAGACATTTGACACAGGACTAAGTCCAAGTCATTTTTAACAAAAGCTGACTTCATTAACACTCACCTGCACAATAGTGTCCAGGTTCTGTCTGGATGTTGACACGGTGCTGGTGTGGACAGACGGGCTCATGGTCACCACGGTGACATGATGGTGGGGGTGCTGAGTTAGTGTTGGGGCTGGGACGATGACTGTGGGGTGGTGAGTTGGGGCGGGGGGAGTGGGTGGAGCCAGCACCTGGAGCAAAGAGAAAAATATAAACAACATTAATATGTTTTAATTTTACAACAGAGACTGTCTGTGTTACACACAACTGCTACAGATGAGGCCAGTGATTTAAAAAGGGCCAGAACAGTAGCCATCGATCAAACCGTAGTGTAAACAGAGAGGCCTACTGTTTTTTCAAATGTGTGTGTATGTTTCTGACCTGTGGACTGTGTGTTTGTCTGTCAGCGGCGTGGATCTGCTGCAGCCGTAACAGTGTCTGGCTCTGGAGGATGGCCTGCTCCTCCTCCACCTGCTGGGTGATCACCTTCAGACGCTCGGGGCTTATCTGGGTGTCAAGAGATCGCACCTGCACACACAAACACACACAGAGTACATGAGTTATTACATTAAGAACCACTTCAGCATTGATTTAAGGGCAGCTTGAAACACATACAAACCCTCTGAATTATTGCGCAAATACAGCAATTCAATCTTAATTAACATCATAAAAATTACAAGGATCATTTCTACAGGAGTTATAGATCAGAATGCTGATGTGTACAGCTCACATTACACATTGTGTTCTATTAAAACTCATAAATTCTAACTTTTAAAAAAACATCTCAACCACGCAGCAACTCTGTTTACTTTCCTGTTTTACTTCCTGTAGAAGTCTCTGTTTGTCTTTTCAACTCCTGTCAAGTCTCCTTTGTCTTAACCTGCTGTTCAGGTAGGTCCAGGATATGAGCTTATCAGCAATTAGCTGGGTTACTGGTAGATCTGTCAACAACACCAGCTGCCCTCTTGTTAAGGTGACTGACACTGAAAAGGCTGGTAAAATGGAACATTTTGTCCGTGTATTTCGGTTGTGCTTGTCCACTGCGACCATTTTACGTTCTGGAGAACCTCTGTTACCCCGGCCCCTCCTGCTGTCTCACCTGCTCCTCCATCTGCATACGAGCCGAGCGCTCCTTGTCCAGTTGCTGACGCAGCTCTAACATCTCCCTCCTCAGCTCCTCAACTTTCTCCTCCTCCAGTGTGTCTGGAGAGCCGATCCCTTCGTCCTTCTCCTCCGCTCGCCTCCTCTTAGGTGATGAGCCGCTAAACTCCTGCATTGCCATGGAGGACAAGTAAGTTAAATGTAAAACATACAACATGCATATTTACACATTTAAACTTAGTGTGTGGGTGCTGCCAGTCAGCTTGTATACAATCTGATGAGTTTTCACTCTACTTAAAAACAAGGCATGCTGCTTGAAGAAATGGCCAGACGCTGTTTAATCATCTGCTGATAGATACAACATCACACAGCCGATGTGTAGCACATTTAAACCTAACCCCACATAACAGGTCACATGCTGTCATGGCCCAGTGAGGCACAGTCTGACATCGAGTGACTTCTTACTGAGGCACACTCAAGCCAGTCAGGGAAATGTTTTCCTCTGAGAGACTATCTCTATAAGATTTTTAAAAAATTGCTCCTGACAAAACTTTCAAAATACACAAATCACTGCTTCATTGAAAAATAAACATTTACCAGCAGAGCAATTAGGGAACTAAATGGAAAATCAGCCTGAAAGTTGGGAAACCATTCAACTCAAACAGTTTTGGTGGTAATGTGAGGTGTTCAAGAGCTATTCAAAATAGGCTGTAAACAATAACGATGAGATACAATTGGAAAAGGCTGCTACCTGGATGAAGCGTTTGAGCTGGTTGTTCTGTGCCAGGAGCTGTGTCTTTTCCTGCTCCAGGGCGAAGATGTAGTCCGCCGTCTGCTGCAGGATAGCCGCCTGTTGGTGGTGAACCAAAAAGATAAATGAGTATAAGAATAGTACAAAACGGTCAGTGAAGGAAACTCTAATCAAGACCATGATGTATCATAATATAAGGCATCGTTTCTGCACCTTGCTGAGTTTCTCTCCGTCTGTGTGGGGCAGGAGTGTTTTCAGGGACTGGAAGCCTGCGTTGATGCTCTGCATGCGCCGGCGTTCGTTGCTGTTAGCAATCTCGCGGCGGATTCGTCTCTCCTGGTCCTGGGCTGTTTCCGGACTGAGGGGGATGTTGGCCAGGCTGAGGAAGAAGGGTCAAAGGGGACAGACAGTCATTACCCTGTCGTCTGTGTCCAATGAGCAACATATAAGCTCCTCTCTGACACATATTTGATAATACTTCTTACTCCGGTTTTAGTTCAAAGATTCACCTTACAAACTACATACATCACAAGCAATGCAGCTAAACGAGAATTTGACATCATGTTAAAATAAATCGAATTAACACATTCAGCTAACAACACACAACTATGAACAAATCTTCTACTCTTCACCAAGTCAATAAACAAACAGCAACAATACATTTATGAGCCTCTTCTCTAACTGACCACTTAAACCGTTCACCTTGATCTGCACTAGGTTGCAGTCCCGATCTCTCTACATTCCTCAGTCAAGCTGCCTGGAGGTCTTTGAGTTTTGCTGAACTCAGTGCCCTATCACACACCTCCACCCCATGTGGCTGGAAATTATGGTAGGAAAACATATGTGATATTTACTCAGGGGGAGAAATACATGACTCATTAAACCTAAAGATGCTCACGGTACCAGGAAGATGACAAATCTGGAGAACTAGACCTGGGATGTTTACAAAAATGAAAAGGTCAGACAGAGGACACAGCTCACATGGCTATAAACAAAAGATGAGTGCGTGGGTGTGCAGCTCTACTCTAATGTTCAAGCTAAATTTAAAGAGTCTGATTTGATTCCTAACTGCGTGTTTACAAGCCAGTGACGTCAGTTTAACTAAAAGCAGAAAGGCTGAAAAAACACCTTCATTACCTGTATGCACACCAGACCAGTCATTCAATTAAAAACACGTCTTTATCCTCTTACTTTGAAAGCAGCACTCTTAAATGTGTGGTTTAAAATCTCTAATCAACAGATTAAACCCCTTATGATGAAAGTATGGCGGTCTGAACAGCACAAGCAACATTTTGGCCTTAATTTGGTCATTTCATCTCTTAAAAGTTATTTATTGTACACATGTTCATTTAATGTGAAGTGTTCAAGGGTACCCCAAGAAATACAGTGAGGGGAATTTTGACGCCTTGTGATGTCGGGTTAAGAAACAAATAGAAACAGAAAAAATGAGCAATTTAAAAAGGTGCACTATGTAGTTATGGGACAGGAGAGGAAGATTTTCGTTCATGGATTTCTTTTTATGCTTGAACAAACTAAATAAACTGACCTCAAATGGTAACACAATTTCATACTGTTTTCCTCTGTTTATATTTGGCAGACCCTGCCACCTTTCTTTCTTCTTTTTAAAAATATAATATTATAAGTTCTGACACATCTGACTGGCACAGACACATATTAGGTCTAATGGATCACAACAATAATGACAAAAATCGTTAAAGCTTCATGGAGAAAGTTGGACTCTGCCACCTTTCTACCTTCAAACAGTGTTCGGGTTGCTTACTTCCCACTGAGAACAAGTCCACACTTATCACTATATATCAATCAGACCATCGACCTGAAACCGTACAGAAAAACCACCACATCTATACCCACACAGGTGAAACCTGCCGGGGATCAGTTCAGAGATGAGATCAGCTGTTGTCAGCTGTCGCTGCCAGGAGCTGCGGACCTCCAACATGGCCGCCTGAGGGCGCGTAGACAGTCTGGACGGTAGCAGCAGTGAAATGTGACTCCGCCAGCAGCAGCAGCAGCAGGCCCCCTGGCATCATGGAGAACAATGCTTTCTACCGTTAGCACCGAGCTAGCACTCACTCACTGATATGCTGCTCGCGGAGACAGACCTGTGTCCGCCCTCAGACTTGTATGACGACGTGTTTTGGTTGAACAAGCTGGTAAACGAGTAAAAACAAGTCCGCACACACACAATACAGAGGGAGAACGAGCACGGGATAGCTAGCTGGTTAGCCAAGCTAAGCTAGCGTTAGCACACGACACAGCCATGGCTGCTGCGCGGAGCATTACTTAACCAGGCGTGTGGCGCAGCCGAACCCTCATTTTACCCCCCCATGTTTAACACACCTCCAAATAAACTTCATATATAGTTTATCTATTGAGACCGCTGAGGGGTGTGAGAAACTATATCGTTATAAACGTGTGGTTTGGTGTGTAGCAACCAGGCGGCGGGGAACACGTTAACTACCACGTGGTTGCTGTTCAACTGGACGCAAATGTATCGATTTCATCTCGCTGATTTACATATTTCTGAGCCGAATAGGTGCAAACATGCCCCGTAGGTTGTTACCTGTCATTCGGCCTGGGCAAATGTAATAACACAAGTTAAAAGAGACTCTTATTTCCTCGTCGCCAGCGGCAGCAGCTGGCCAACGAGCTGCTAATTTCCACAACCATGCTCCTGCTGCCAAGACATCGCAGCGAGGCTAACAGCTAGCATGCTAACTGGAGTCGCTGCATTACACACACATACACACACTATACCGCCACACGAGGGACGATATGTGCGAGCAGTTTGGTATAAACAAAAAAACAGCTAGCTACACACCTGCAGAGACCCCCGATAACATCCTTCTCCGTCTTCTTGAACTGCTGTAAGGACGGTATCTTCTCTGTCGGCATCATGAAATATTCCATGCTTTCAGAGCCACCTTCTGTAGTCCGTGTTTTCTGTTCCTTCTTCCTCCACTGCTGTCCCTGTTAAGATATAATCACGCACGTTTTCTAGCACCGAGCCGTCGCCGCACTCCTCAGTGACGCATACCGAAAAAAGTACGGCTTCAAAATCGGGCGATCTGAGGAGCAGAGTTAGAAAAATTAAAAAGTAAGTTCAGGCTGTGTTGCTTCCCACAGCTGATGGGGTTCCCTCCAATGTGTGTGTGTGTGGCTCCTTGCCTCCGCCTACTACGGGTCTGTGTGTGTGCGTGCGTGTGTGTCTGCTGCCTCCGCCTACTACGTGTGTGTGTGTGTGTGTGTGTGTGTGTGCAGCTGATCTGTGTGAGGCGGGAAACAGCTGGTTGGAATCAGAGACCGTTTTCCGGAGAGCAGAACAAACAGAGCAGCAGCAGCAGCGGAGTCGCAGTGTGTAGCTGCAGGATCAGATCCTCACACACACCGCTGCTGCAACACAACCATCAGCGAGGAGGAGGAACAACAACCTGGAGACACACGCTCAGCTGCACAGGTGTTTGTTGTGACCCACTGAATCACATTGATCGCTTCAGGCATGAATTATATATATTTTTAAAATCTTCAGTGCTTGTTTTTAGTCTTAATAAGTGAAAAATCATATCAATAATATGTTTTTTTTTCAATAAATGTTATTTTGAAGGAGATCAACGTATAAAAAGTGATTCTGGAATAAATGTTCAATCCTTTTTTATTCTCAGACAACCAGGCAGGAAAACCACAAGAAAAAGGTTGTACCTATTAAAGGTGTTAGGATTACATTTAACAAAATGTAATAATAATAATAATAATAATAATAACAATAAAATAATAAAATAATAATAATACATTTTTTGTTATTCTGAAATTCACGCACCAAAGGCATATATTCTTCATTTTTAGACAAATTATCTTGTACTTAAAATCTGAAGACTATTTAATATGGCTATTGAATTAAACTATGCAAGTGTAAATTCTATCATCATTTTAAATAACACACATCTAGATAAAGTCGGCAGAATATATTCTTTGGTGTATATTGTCCCCATGAGTAGATCGATATCGCCTATATTGAGTAAAAAAAAATGCAGCCTACAAGGAATTGTTTTGTAAAATCTGCATCAAAGTACTGCTAACACCTTATTTTTCTATTTTACTTGTCTGGTATTCTGATAATAAGCTAATTCCAATGGTAAGCTACTTGGTACTTTGCGTCTTCCCTTGCCATCCTGAATTTATCATGCAATATCTCAACGTGACAAAGAGATACAAAGGCAATGTTTCAATGGAACTGTGGACAGAGTTTTGGGGATCCCCCACGGTGATTGGGACATGGTACTCTCATTTAAATAGTTAGAAAATGTTTTCAAATATCTGTCTCTTGTAGTGTACATAATGCTGAAGAGGGTTGAAACTTAAGTAAAAGTGACCTAAAGGCAACACATGTATTTAAACCTGATTTTGCAGCTCTGATCATCTCGGAGGATCGACAGATTATTTTTACCTGCGGGCCTCCTGGTGGATTAATCCGGCCCTGGCTCCACCAAATTAAATTTATCATTCACCAGATTACCACTTGAGATAACCTTCTGTCACATTCTGTCTTTCTTTTATTTTTATTTTTGTCATTTCAAGTTCAAGTGCATGTTTATTTGTCATTTCAACCGCCACAATATGTTTTGGAAAAGGTTTTCGTTTTTTGACCAAAAGATAAAACTGATTTAAACATTCTCACGTAGGTTTAATATTAAAACGTGATGTAATACTAAGCACCACCGAGAATTCTGAATTACTCAAACAACTGTGATACACACAGTCATGCTGAAGTAATAATAAATAAATAAATAAATATAGTATGAGAACATTGAATAATCTATAAAAGTTATTCATCATGCAAAAGTATAAGTCATTTTCTGGATACACCATACGTTCTCTCACTATGAGTAGTGTCAGTGTGAATTAAATCCCTTTGTGTTTGCCGAGTGTTGGTCAAAACCATCAAGTTTAACGGTTTGGTAACTTGTTATGCTGTCAAAACCCATGACATTTTTAAAAAGGTTTTAAATGTTATTTACAAAACTATGAAAGATTTCACTGGACATGTTGCGTAACAGGGAGACAGTGATGTAACAGGTAATGTGTATATATAACACAATCCAACATAAACAGTCCAGTATAGAACAGCAGGTGGCAGTAATGCACCGAAGCAGGAAGAGAGAGGGATCCTGAGTTTACATGTGGTGTAAACACACTGTTGGAGGAAAGTTATAGTGCGTAGACGCATTATAACCTGAGACCCTTTACTGAGATAATCGAAAAATCTTCTTCAAACTTTGTACCTACGCTTTTAAAGGTGCTTTAAAGATACATCAATAAATAGAAATAAACCTATTTTTGTGAATGAAAACCCTCATCCAGAATGTCAGATTGATTTAATTTCTTCTGTGTGAAACCTTCAAGACAAGATGTTTTAGTGAATGTGCAGCCACAGATGGTAAGCAAGTATTTCACACTGATTGTCCCTAAGTTCCTCAAATGTGCCTAAATGTAGAGTAGCTCTGTAAGGACATGGCGTATATCAAACCACCACACCTGAAGTAGTGTTTCTTAGGTTTTTATTTTCTCCATGCAATAAAAGTTCGCTATACAGAGCATAAAAACAACAAAACATTACTTTATATATTGTACAATGACAAAGATAAATATTTGGCCCTTATTCCGCCTGACAGTTAAAAAACACAAAACAGATCTGTCTCTGCTTTTGCCCACATATCTTAACCAACACAAAGAAAAATATACAACCTTCCTCTAATCACCTTAAAGTAGGACATCATCATTTTTTGAGAATACAAAACTGATGGTCGGCTACTTACACAAGAAAATACCCTTTATATTACATTCTGATATGATAGTAAGTTCAATATAACATCTGCAGCAACGCTCATCCATATTTCTATCACTGAAATCATTAAAAATGCGCAGCACTCAAAGATATCATGTAACATACAGCAGAGCAGGGAGCACAAATCTTTAAGCCAAGTGCATCTTTATGATATAATAAAGCACTTTTTTAGTATTAATCACATTTTGACAGTGGGGTTAATGCTGCAGATGAGTACGGACACACTACAGATTCATAGCTTCTTTTATCTTTAACCCTGTAACATCTTTAAAAGGCTGGTTTCCTACAAAAGGAGAACAGTCTAAACACACGTTAAGACAATTTAAGTACAAGAATGATTCAAACAAGCCTTTCCTTTGGCAAATAAAAACTGGGAATGCTTGAAGATGGTATTGCAGTACAGGCTTGACAAGATAGACAAATAAAAGGAATGACAGTGTGGCATGACAACCAAACAGCCAAATCATCAAAACGCTTTTGACGTATGACTGTCAGTCTCATGCAGAAGGGTAGTTCCCTTAGATGACCCTTTAAAAGACCCCGTTATGATAAATCATTACAATTCCAGGCATGATCCTCCTTCCTCTGTACCATGGTGTGAGATGTCACGCTAAAACGCAAAGTCTGATAGTGTTGCTTTGTCAAAAAGATTACTGCTCTGATGGAGCGCCTCCTGTTGGCACTGATGGTCTGGTCCTCTTGGAGGCAGATTCCTCAACAGCAAAAGTGTAGTTGTACTGAAAAAAAAAGAACAGTGAGTTTATTCTTAATGAGAATAGTTTATGTTTGTAATTTGAAGCTGAGCTGGGAGTCAGATGTGACCCTACCTCATTTTCGATGTCTTGGAGAGACTTAATGCGAATGTTGTTTAGCTGAGAGTTCAGCTGAAGTGTCTGAGAGAGGAAGATGACAAAAGGAGACAGGTGTGTCACAATGAGAAATAAACTGAGGCAAAAAAAACCGAACAACTCATTTTTAATTGAATCCATAACTTAAGCATTGATGAAAATGTCATACCGTGCTGTTTGCCTGGATATCAAACTTTGGGTGGAGGCTAAAGGGAACTCCATCTAGAGCTACAGGGAGTGAAGGCAGGTAACAGTTGAGTGGGCTGCCCACAGTGACAAATAGTAATAAGCTTCCTGTGAGTGAGGAGAGACTTGGAGTACCTGTGATTCCCTGGAAACTGCTGTCAGCGGGTTTGTCCGAGCTGTCCTTGCTGCTGAGGCTGCAGCGTCTCTGACTCAGTTTGTTCGCCGGCATTCTAGGAGGAGGGTTGCTATGGAGACAAATAGATAAATATCAGGGCTGCACAATTAATGGAAATATAACCAAAATTGCAATATGACCAAGTGCAATATCCAAATCACAAGAAGCTGTTTTATTAAGGTCAAGCGTGTGAGCAAACAGGATTATAATGTAGAAATATAGCACTGCAGAGATGTCTTGGCCAACAAATCTTGTTCTCCAGGTGTAAGAAAAATGTTTTGTTTGGCACAGAGCCTAACCAATGCCATTATCGTGACTGATCTCTTTTATAATGAGTACATTTTTTTTAAAAAAAGAGAAAATTAAAATTGTGATGCAAAAATGATCACTGATGAAGATTTACTATAAAAATATCATGCAGCCCTAATAAATATTATTACCAAGAGTAAACAATACCTTTTACTAATATCTCATCATACAGTTCACTTCAGTTTATTCTTACTTTCATTTTTCCTTTTATAATGCTAAATGTTGTTTATGTATGTTAGTGGACTCCGTTCTAAACTAACATTAGCTACAGTTTCTTTCTGTTAGCGCAGTAGAGAGAGGCACTGAGACGTAGCACTTGACAACGTCCATAAAGTCACATCCTTTGGACTGCCGTGGAAAATCCGACCCAAGTCCTTCCTTAATGAGAGCTGTACCTGGGTCTGAGGGGCAGAGGAGCAGACGGCTGCTCCAGTGAAAGTCCGCGGAAGTCCAGACTGACACTGCGGGGCTTGGCTTGAGGCACGGGGCTCGTGAAATAGCCCTTTCTGCACCACAGCACGTAGCCATGGATGTCTCTGGGGGGAAAGGCACATTTAATATTACATTAACAACTGTATCATTACCATTCACAGTACTGAATGCACAGTTGAAAGCAAGTGATCATGTGAAGACAGATGGGATTTAAGAAATGCCTTCATAAAAAGAGATGTAAATGAAATATTTTGTTTATGTGAATGTCACTGACCCCACGTATGTGTGGTGCTGCAACATCATTTTGCTTTTGGCTGTCAGTTTAACATCCAACACAGCTGTGTCCACGCTGCCCACTGGGGCGACACGCACACACACACGCTTCTTCTTCGAAACAGTGGCCCCTAAACACACAAACACACACATAAATACAGAGACATGTCCATTAGACTGAAAAATTTAATCAGCAGAGAGTAAATAAGACATCAAATATCAGGAGGAGATCAATTATCAGGTGTGTGTATAAACACCTGTCTCTGTGTACAGTATGTGTGTGGAACCAATTTTAGCTTAGAGACAATAAAGACAAAACTGCACGTGTGTTTACACTTACTTGGTTCAAGGTGCTCTGCTATATAGCAATAACCATGAGGAATAGATTCCTTGTCAGAAATGAGCTGAATGTCTGTCACTACCATACCACCTGCCAAGTCCTGGAGAGAAAGAGAGACACAATCTGAAGAAGGAAGACAGGAAGGACAAGAGCAGAGAACAAAGGACATGATGTATCATCCGTGTTCATTGTAACTCTGTCTGTTACCTTGCTGTAACAGAGGTAATATCCAGACTTCATCCCAAAGCTGCGTGTAAAGTTCGCAGCTGCTCCGTCCTCTGTGATGCTGATCTGCAGAAGAAATAGGCGACAGTTAGAGACACAACACATGGCGAGGGACAGACCGATTATCAGATCCGATGTTCAGCCTTTTCCAATTATCTGAAAAACTGTCCATTCTGTTTATTAGCTTTTTGTCTATTTGCCTTTATTCTACATTCTGTTTCCAGTTACAAGTCCGTTTGTCAGCAGGATACACAAAAACTACTGAGCGGATTTCCACTTAACCTGGATGGAGGATGGGTCTCGGTCCAGAAAAGACACTTTTAACTTTTGGTTTCAGATCTGATATAAGGGACATACCCAGGTATTTCTCCTTTAACACGCGAGATTGGGCGCTTTGCGACACATCGCACATTTCTCATGAAATAATGTATGGTAAAAAGCAGGTGTACTTAGGTGGCTGGTATCTACGACTGAGCACAATCTGATGTGGATCCAAGCAAAAATCTGGATCTAGTGGATTTAATTATAGGCTTGATGGAATTAAAGGGGACTGTTGGGCCTGGCTGGAGGTATGCGCTCTACTGAGTGCCATCTAGTATAACACTGCACTGATCTCCCTCTGTGCCCTCACTCAATGTCCGTCCACGACACTATCAGATTGGTTACACATTACGAGTAACAGCCAATCTTAATTATAACTATACATTTTTATCTGTTCCAAACATTGATTATCGATCTCACTGCTTACTAATTATCTGTATCGATGTTTTAAAAAAAACCCAAATAATCTTGGTCGATCTCTGCATCTGACATGGATGCAAATATACCAAATTAAAAATTAAAAACGTAACAGTAAACACATAAAATACCAATCGAGGTTGTTAAAGATGTCTCAAGTTAAGTTGGGTCTCGTTGGTGACTCTTTACTTAACTATTCTTCTTCATCTTCTCTTTAGCGAGGCACTACTCTCCTGTACTGCAGTCAAATTCATCCTGGCCAACAGAACAGAACAGGACTGTGGCTGTGCAGTGCAGTTCTTCAGTGTGTACTTATCTACCAGAAACAGACAGTGCTCAAGACAAAACCCCAAATGTTTTTAGTCCACTTGAAGTCAAGATGAAAGCTGGGTGTTAGCTGGGTCAAACACTGAGTTTGAATTCAGATCCAATGGATAAAATTATGACTCGGATAAGCATTAACTAGCTGGTCATGAGGCCATTCATTATAGTGCTCGAGTGAAACAGGCTCTCTCTCATATTCAGTGGCTACACAACGTCCTCTTGTGTTCGGATCTTTAGAACAGAAAGTTTACATCACTGTTAAACAACCACTCGGTTTCTAAAGGTCAAGTTTCCAACTCATCCAAACACATCTGTCCTACTTAAGATTTCCAACAACATTTGAGTGACTGCAAACACAGCTGCGCCTTCCCTAGCCTCTCTGTAAGCTGTCTTTAAATTAGAGACTTTACTTCAAGTAAAGATTGGTTATGGCTCCACCAAGGGCCTTTAAGGTTGTCAGCTATAATTATACTCTCACACAACTTTAACACAGACGGAAACTGTTCGTGGTCACTCTGGAGTTAAATATGGAAATACCTGGTTCCTATTTTTTTGTAGGTTTAGCATGGACCCTGTACACGCCAGGCAATTTGACTGTCATAACAGGAAAAGCACATTTAGATGGGACTGTTCCAGGGCTCTGCTGAGCTGATGCTCACTCATACATTTGACAAGTCAAAATGTCTGCAGTGAAAAGGTCTGTTGCCGCTCTGATGGCAACTATGCACTTTTGTTTATGGATGAGTAAGTACATTTCATCTCTGTTCCTACCAGGTTAAAATCTTTGGGGCAGGTGCCGGTGTTGGAGGTCCACGCCACCGCGGTGATCGGTCGGGCGCCTCCCCCGCGCTCCATCAAAGACATCTGGGGAAGAGAAACAAGTAAACAAGGATGGTTCATGGCGTCTGGAAGGGAGGACAGCATAAATGTTGGATTCAAACTTCAGATCTTCATCAGTCTTGTTATTGCCAGGAGAGGTTGTTATACAAATTACACATTGTGTTAGCAGACATTCTAATGATCTGTCATTCTGCTGTATGTGTGTGTGCTTGTGTGTATAAATGTGCTTTCTCTTGAGCTTACTGGCAATGTGAGAACCAACTTGCTGTCTGACGCACAAAGGTGAACAGGCTCCCATTCATTCTAAGAATTCATGTTATCCCTGAGCTACATTGTCAAGGACAGAAAGATCCTGTTCAGTCTAAACAGTCATGTTTCCTCTATAGAAAGAAAATATTTAGTGCATGAATTCAGCCCTGACTAGAGCAGTGAAGTGGCAGTTCATACTGAGGAACTTTGCATTTCCATTTTAACTATGAGATGGTTTTATGTTTTTCGTTCTTCTAACCAAGCACGTTGTTTTGGTAGAAAGTAGGGTCGGTTAATATGGAGAAAATCTTCTATCAGGGTATATGTAATTTTATATTACATGTTGGAATATGATACATTTTTCTGTCAAGTTCATTTTAAATAAAAGTAAATATTTCTGAGTTTGTATTTTTACCCCCTTACCTATGGGATGCTGCTGCAAAGTACTCAATAGATAAATGATGTGGTATTAAATCAGTGCATATACTTGTGCATTCACCAATACAGATTCCAGCATTTTTCCAGTGTCACAGGATTTTCTAATAACAATGTCAGTATTCAAACAACTCTACCTTACAAATCAAAGTGCAACACTAGAGTGATGTGGAAATTATATGAAAATCGACAGCATTCTTTGCTTACTGTTTTGTTGTGTTGTTTACAAAGGTAGACTACACACAGAGCCACCATAGCATCAAAGGTACAGCCACATCTCAGATGACAAGACACATTTATGTTGTCTCATTGCATCTTATCATATGACCTAGAATACCTCTAGTCAAACCTGTTGCTGTGGCCTGAAGCCTTTGTGGCTCCTGTAAAAATAAAGAAGCATCTGCACTTGGCCCTGGACAAAAAGCTTTATGTTACATGGTGTTTGAAAATGAAATACCCAGAAACTGACTACTGTCCTCAGCTTTCACACGAAAATACTCAGAAAAAAGAAACCAGAGTATGCGATCCATATTTTAAACGAACATGTTCAAATGCCAGAAACGACTGATCAGGAGTGAGAGTAGATGGGAGATTAATCTATTAACACACTTACCTACACTTACATGGGTAAAACATATTGTTGTGTTATTTTTGTCACAGGGTGGAAAATCACTGCCAAACACATGCAGGTAGCTTCAATAAACACTGGACGAGCTCTGACAGTTTTACTGCTCTACCAGCAACTCTGGAATAAAACTTCATTAAACTAATATCTTTCCTGACAAATTCACGTGTAATGTTACAGAGTTATTAAAAAAGAAAACCAGAGTGCATTATTAAATCTATTAATAAACACTGGTTATGAGTCATGTATTTCTATGTCAAGCCGAGCTTAGCTGACAATAGTGGCGACTGTTCCATTGAGAAAACTTCCTACTGCTTCATGTTCAAAATAAGCTTATTTCATTTTAGTACATGAACACGCTCATGTGTAAGCAAAATACATACTTACTTTGTTTATGTGTTCGCGTCTGGCTCTTCGAGGAGACACGGTTTGGCAGGCGAACAGCTTCTTAGTCCACAGCCGAAACTTCTTGGTCTTCCTTGTCAAAGCAGGAAGTGCTGAATCCATTCTGACTCCAACTCCCATCAAACCCCGGGGCAACACGTCAGAGTTAAGTATTAACTCGATTCTGACCACAAGATGGCAGCATTATAACAGACTTTAGCAACCTCTTGGCCTCGTCTTCTTCTTCTTCTTCTTCTTCTTCTTCTTCTTCTTCTTCTTCTTCTTCTTCTTCTTTTCTTCAAATAATCAATTTGATGATCTGGATATTTGTGGAAGTTTTTGAAAAATGTTGTTCTAGATAATGTACTCAACAATGGAAGACATTAAGATGTAGCTCATTATTTTTGCCTGTTCACTAATACAGTGGCAATTAGACCATATAGCAAATATAACCCAAGACAAAAATCAGTAAAACCTGAATAAAACAAAGATAAAAGAAAACAACCCTGAATATAACAATGATGAAAAGAAAACCTGAATAAAACAAAGGTAAATATAAGTAAAACCTGAATAAATCAATGATAAAAAGGAATAAAAACTGAATAAAACAAAGATAAAAATAAATAAACACTGATTAAAACAAAGACAAAAATAGTCAAGATTGAATAAAACAAAGGTAGGCCTTAACATAAGTAAGAACTAAATAAAAAAAGATTAAAACATCTAACACAGACAGGCTTAAATACAATACAATAATATTTAGGATGTTTTGAGATGTGATTTAAAAATGACAGGAGGGTAATGAACAGTATATAAGAAGGGTTTTAAAAGGGCAAGGAGGAGATGTCTGACAAGGAAAACTAATTAAGCACACACACACGCAAACACACACACACACACACACACACACACACACACACACACACACACACACTGGTTTAAAGGACAGAGATATGATGTATTCTATCTATATATAATCTGACAATAAATTGATCGTACTAACAAGTGAGGCACTGCATGTGTTGCCAAGACCTGATGTGGTTTGTTCCTTTGCCACAGTCCTCCATTGTTGTGTAATTTAAAACACATCAATGAGCCACAACAGAGCACGGGCTGACATGTTCCTTCATTAGCATAAACATTAGCAGCACTGAGCAGTTCGATCAATACTCCCTCCTGCTGCCATGAATACTAAGGAAAGCGAACGTGTTCAAAAAAGGTAACAAATGTACTATTCACTCCTGAATGAATAGTTTTAGCTTTGCTGGGCTGTTTTAGGAAACTACTTTGCCCTTTTCCATAACAAAATCAAATACTTTGGACCCTGTTTTTATAAAGATCTCTAGCAGGAGCCAATGGGCACAGAGCAGAGCATCTCAGAGAGGGATGGAGACACAATAAGCATTGAGGACACCATATGTTTTTATCTTTTCATGCCTTGTTGACAAAAACAAAACATAGTTGAGTGTTATCCTAGGTATCCCTTAATGTGGTCTTTAAATGTAAGAATGTAAACGTACAATAATAATAATAACATAATAATGATGATAAAATAAGTATATCTCTAAAGCAGCAGCAGTGAGGTCAAAATCTGAAGACTCTGATCTTCTTTCTCCCCCCATGGTGAATGTTTTCTGGGATGTTTGCATCTGTTTTAAGTCATCTGTAAACACAACAATATAAGTAACCCAATAAAAAAAATGAAGAAAAAATCAGCTATTAAAATGGAAATCACTCCTAATCTTTATTATTCTCCTCATTCAACACAGAGGAAGCTGCACACGCAGGCTCTCTCCATCTGCAGAATTCGGTCCACTGTGTTGTTCGGAATGAGGCCCTTTGTTAGCTACGCTCATAGACACAGGCACTCATCTTAATCCACTTTAATGTTATGTGTACATGTGTGAAACTGAGACACTTGATTGGAGCTTCCAGAGGTGCTCACGTCCCTGTTGGCATGGCAACATGCAGAGCAGACCACAGGGGGTGGTTGTAGGGGGGGGAGGCTGGAGCGGGTGGACTGTTCCATCTCTGTGGAAATGGAAATCAGTGTTTATTGAGAGCATTTAGCTTTATTGGCTGATTGGCCAATTAATGAGGATGAGCCAGCTGTAATCTGCTGAGACTGAAGCAAGAGGGAGAGGAGGCAAATTGCCAGCGAATGCTTCAGTGTGTGTCTGCATGCCTGCACATCTGCGTGTGTGAGCGCTGGGGGAGCATGCAGCTGCCTGTGTGTGAGTGATAGTAAATATGAGAGTGATAGACTGAGTGAGAGAGCATGTTCAGCGACTCTGGCACTTCCCACTATGATTCATTCATCTTTTCCATCGAGTCAGCCTAGAGTGAAGGAAGCAGAAACACATGCGCTGCACTCATGTACAAGCGTAAAAAAACCACACACTTCTCAGCAGCACTACATCTCAAACACACTGAATTGATTTGACAATATACTATTTTATCACTACACATACACATACTAATACACAGGGCTTTCCCACGACTTAGATATATGCTTTGCAGTGGTTCAGAAAAGGGTGGTGAGTGTAAGAGTCCACTTTGGCCACTAAATAATGTTATATCCAACCAATGGAATGAACACATTTAAATTATAAATATTTAAAATAAATATTGCAGAGACAGTTATAGCTATGGAGGAGTGAGAGAAAGAATGGCCAGTGGATATTTTAATAAAATAAGATTAGTGTTAAATGCAGTAGTGATGAATTTACTTAACGTTTCTACAGCCACCTTTATAAAGTTCTTAGCAATAGAACCTTTATTTCGTCATCTGAACTAATAAAAATATCGATCCGCATCAGAATTAAATACAATTGCAATTTGGGAACTAATTGTACAACATATTCTAATTAAAAAAAATAGTATTTTCAAAAGCTGACATACCATCATGATTGCCACCTATTAAAACAGGTTCGAATGATGGTTTGCTCATTTGCATGATGCAGATAAAGCTGAAACTGATCAAACATAACATCTTGACGGACAATAATCTCATCACAGACAGTACACCACAGCAGTGGTGGACTCCGGCTGTCTGAGGGGCAGGGGAGAGGAACATAAACAGGGCACCAGCTCCATGTGTTGGGACACCAGCATGCAGAGAGTCGTGATGCATTTATGGTGACACAGTTCCAAACCCTGGTGTTGATTCAAATGGTTTTATTATGTGTCCAGTATAACTACTACACTGCTGTAAATAAAAAGACTAAGTGCACCATTTAGAGTCAAGTGGAAGACAGCTAATCTTCCACCATATAGGGCGAGTCGACCAGTGCTATACAGTACAATGAGGTCACCATGAAGTCAATACTGTGCATCAGTAATGCAGTCTTTGTAGGAATAGGGCGCCCACGCGCGCGCGCACACATGCACACGCAAGCACACACGCAAGCACACACACGCACACGCACACAGCCACACGCACACGCACACAGCCACACACACACTCACTCACCCACACACACATTCAGTATTAGTCCGATTTCAAATCAAGCTGCAGTGCTCCCCAGAGCCCGCAGACCTGCGTCAAAGCTGCCAGAACGAACCGGACGCCAATCAATGGAAATTTCAAAATAAAAGTACTAATTTACGAAGAGGCTTCAAATCTTGCTTTACAGCCATTATCTTAAGAGCCGTTTAATTTCTGTGTAGGGTCACTTTCTTTAAAGGAAAGCAAACATCAAATAGTGTTTTTTTTTTAATAAATGCACTGCTGCTCTTTGTATTTCAGCAGCAATCTTATTCTGTGTGGCTTTGCACTGGGTATCAGATCATTTTGCTTTGTTTACCTCCAGGACAAGTCTGTAAAACACACCACATACCTCTATCAGATGCATACAATACAATAGCATTTTTCTAACAAGAACATATAATCAACAAAGATGAGAAGGCTAATGAATTAGAGCAAATATACAATAGAAATATCCTAATTCAAAGCTGGAGTGTGTTCAGGCAGCCCTGGTCACGAGTGTCTTGTCCAGAGTGCTTACCCCATGTGCGTAAGTATGCTAGGATGTCTATAATGGGCAAGCCTGCCAAAGAAACGCAAACATAGATGGATTGATAGATGGATGCCCCATCAGAAGTACAAACTACCATGGGACAATAAAAACAATGTTTGTGTCTGTAGTTTCACAATATACCTCAAGATGGTACTATCTGTTTTGTTATTGTGTTCCAAACAGTGGACTAAGTATCCCTATCCAGTACTTAAATGTATTAATACCACACTATGAAAACAATCCACTGCAGGTGAATGTCCAGCATTCAAAACCTTACCCAAGGAATAGAATTATCAGCAAATATACCGTGCATCAATGTATCAGAAGTAAAAGTACTCATTCTAAAGACAAAATGGCCCCTGTATATGTTTAAATATTATATATAATGTTTCTGGATTCATATTACTGCTAGATTGATGTATATAATGCATATTACTGCTGTATATGGTAAAGTTTGTGTTTAAAAATCTTACTCTGAAAAGGAAGTAGTAACTAAAGCTGTCAGACAAATGCATAAAATGTACTGCAATATTTCCCTCTGAAATGCCTCTTGCACCTTATTTGGAAAGTAGATACAAGTAAATAAGTAAATACAAATAACTCAAATTTGTCCTTCGAGGGTAACTTGAGGTGTGTTTACAGGCATTGGACAGTGCTGCTACCTATGTGAAAAGGTCTGTATAAATCCTTTGTGGCTCCAGAGGAAAATGCATGTAATCTGATTAAATGCCTTCAGTGATGTCACTCAGTGGCTAAATTGCATCGTGGGTAATGTAGGCGTATACCTCGGATTCTGCTGTTTCAATTTTGATCATTTGTTTTTAAACTATCTATCATGAGTCCAGCAATGTTATGGGAATGCAATGCTAGACATGCGCTTTCCAAACCTGGCACCTACATTACCCACAATGCATTTTAGCCACTGAGTGACATCACTGGGGGCAATTTTTATCACATTACATGCAGTATTACTCCCTAAGACCTGTAAACAAACTTTGATGTGTAAAATTGGTGGTGTTAGCTGTGGATGAATACAAAACAGACTTGTTCACTGATTTCGGCTCAGTCACCCTTTAAACATGCGCCTTTAATGCGGTTAACCGTGTTGAGGTGTATTACTTTGAAATGCTTGAGCGGAAGTAGCCTCCTCTCATCCTGTGTAACCTGATAGCGGACTTCATTGCTCCGTGGTGTTTTTCTGGGAGGAGTGGAGCAGCAGGGAAACAAAACAGCAACAACCAATGGTACAAACCTAGCTTGGACGGAACCACAGATGAAGCTGCTCGGTTACACCTCTTCTACACCGTGTTTGAGTCGAGTCCGTCGGCTCGCACTTTTTATTACTCGTGTATAAAAGGGGGGGCTGGTGGACACGGCGACATCAGAGGCTCCCGGGTCACACAGCATTATTTAACGCCGCCTGTCTACGAGGTTTTTATTATTTCACTGGCGTTTGCTGAGGCTGCGCTTTGGGAAAGGGCCGAGCACCCCCCGAAAAGCAGGAATGAGTTAGCTGTGTAACAAGCTAGTTGTGGTATTTGTTTGCGTTTTGTTGCTCACATTAAGACCACTCTCCATCCCCGCTGTTTGCACGTATGGCCGCTCGGATACAAACAAACACCTTTCGTTTTCTTTTGAAGCTTTTCTCCCCCTCCGAGCCTCCTGGTTTTGTCTTTTCATGGGGGAGAGGGGATGTGCGCATGCGCGGCAGGCTACTCTATAAAACAACAGTATCTTACTAAAGGCTAGTATTTTCGTGAACAGTGCCAAAGATTAGCCTCAGTTTGTAAAGACCTGTGTGATCCGCGTTTTGTCGTTTTCTTCCGAGAAGTGCTGCACTTCTGTCTCTTTGTTCTGACCACGACACTCCAGCAGACTGCTCTCAGCTCTCAGACTTGAGTGTGTGTGTTTTTTTTTAATTTGCAAAACGTTTCAACCTCTCGATTTTCTAAAAAGTTGCTGAAACTTTTGTTAAAAAAGAGCCCCCCTTTGACGACCTCCCCCTCCAATCTTTATGGAGGACCAGGCCCGCATGATGTTGGGTCACATTGGACTAACTGGACTGTCTCAGGAGGATGTGTGCGATCCTGACATCTTACGGAAACACCAGAACCTGGGTCAGCCGCAGCAGGACATTGGTGACATCCTCCAGCAGATCATGACCATCACAGATGAGAGTCTGGATGAGGCCCAGGCCAGGTAATAACAGGGGCACGTGATCAGACCCTTATAGAAGACAGAACATGTCTAGGAGTGAGTTTAGAAAAAAAAAACCGTCATCATCACAGCATCCCTTCGAGCTTGCATGGTCTCACAGATAACATCACGTGCTGTAATACATGATACTAACACCCCCCTTTCTCTAACATACTGCTGGACTCTTTGTGCCCCCTTCACCCGCTGTCCATCGCCACCTTTCACCCCACAGGCCTTAATACAGATCTGAGCTAACACTGACAGCAGGAGATCTTTAAGAGCATTTAACAGCCATTTGGGAGTTTGACTGAGGGATTCCTCTCTGTTTGAGCCTGTAATAGTCCCTGTTGCCTATCTGTTGTAACCCACAGCACAGTCACAGTAGTATTGTACTGGCCATACACACAAATGTCTTTGTGGTACATCACACCATCTGTGTAAATATGAAAGTATACCCCTAAAATGGCAGAAGAAGAGATGAATAAGTAATGATTTTATAATGTATATGTCTATCTAACATTGCTCACTTGGGTGAGTCAATTGCCAAAGTTAATTAATGAACTTTCCATCTCTGTTTTTTATTGATGATAAAGAGTGGCATACATAAGAGAAAACATAGATCAATTGAAGAAATATACATACGCTGACATAACAGTTAACAGCCAATTATTTCCTGGATTAATGGATCAGCGGTTTGGATCTATAAAATTCCAGATGAATGTCGATCAGTGTTGCCCAAAGCCCAAGATGAAACCTAGTGTGCTGTTTTGTCCTCAACCTAAAGATCTACAGTTTACGGTCATAGAGGCGTTAAGAACCTTGAAAGATATCACATTTAGGATGATCGAAATAGTTAAGATGAATCATTAGTGTAACAACGTGTCTCTCTTTCTCCCTTCTTGAGCTTCACGCTCTCTTTTTCCTTTCTTTTATGATGTATGGTTTTGTATGTTTTTTTGGTTATGCAGACTTTTACAGCAAGTTGAGATAAACCATTTTTGAAACAACACAAACATGTCACAGTATCTACAGTCTAAAACAGCCATAAACTAACTCATAAAGTGTCTGCATGAAAGGAAGGAAACATCACCATAAGATGTATCAATATGATATTGTAGAAAACCGTATCATAATGTATTGCAATATTGATGATTTGTTCCCAGACGTGTTCAAAGTGTTTCTGTGTGATCTCTTTTTGTTCTTCTTCTTCTCTTGACTGAGGTGAGTAAGTTCAGGTGAATTAGACAGCTATGTGCTCCAGCCTGTTTTCAGTCAAAGGTTTTAACAGGTCTGATTGATCGTTCGAACGCAGCCTGTTCGGCACTGACTTGCTATGTGTCTCCACGATCTACTGTTGATGGATGTCAGTGCCTGTAGGAAACAAAGTCTACCAAAGAATGGTTTGTAATTCACAACCTCTGTCTGTCTCTCTGTTGTTCTTTTCCCATAACAGGAAACATGCTTTAAACTGCCACAGAATGAAGCCAGCCCTCTTCAATGTCCTGTGTGAGGTCAAAGAAAGGACAGGTAAGTTGTCCGATTGCTTCCTGGTCTTGACATCAGCCAGGAATCATTTTTACTCTTTTGGTGCTTCCGAAGATTACTTCATCATTTCAGGTCAAATTGAAACTATAAGGATACAGGTATTTAAGGGTACAACTGGGTATTTATTTTTGACAGTTAACCTAATGATGCAGAGACGGAGAGAGACTGGAGACAGAAAGACATATAACCTAGAGGATTATATAACAGTACAACTACAAGCCTTTTCTCTTTTTCTCCCTCCCTTGCTCTCATGCTCAGTGTGTCGCACTCTTTCAATTTGTGATGGTATTTTTCTAAAACGCATCCTTTGTTGGCCTCCCTGGAGATTTTTACATAGAAACAGACACTTATGACTTGGAAAATCATGGATGGGAGCAACAGAATCGTCTAATCGGGGTGATTAACATCAGGAATGTGTGCCAGCAGCTTGGATGATGTAATTCTAAGATAGCTGTTAATTGCTTATGAATAGCAGTGATAAACTGTATAGTAGCAGGTTGGTGTGGCTCAGATGGCCTCATTTAGTCTTTCATTGGAAGGGAATCATCTTTATTTAGCTTTTAAGTGGAAAACTACAGTCTGAATTTACAGAAGCAACCACAAATGGAAAAGGCAACAGTGAGGAAAGATGTAAAATGTATGCAATGGGAATATAGTTCTGATAGAAGCAAAAAGGGGGATTTTGTAAAGTTGGAAGATTGATCAGATAATTATGACACCTTTCTGTAAAAATGCTCAGCTGTGATGTGAGTTCAATGCCTTTCAGTCAGCGATCTGCTTTGCTCTGAAAGCAGGATAATTGACTGCTACCTCTCTCTCCCCTTATCTTAATTGTTACGATAATGAAGGATAAGGCCCTGTATCCATGTAGCTTTTTTTTTTCTCCTTTCTCTTTTTTTCAGTTGTTCTAAAATGAGGAGACAGTGTATGTGGCAGCATGCGGCTGCCTAGAGAGAAAGCGCTGCACCAAGCATTTTTTCTCAGAGCACACTGACTTCTTTATATTCAGAGTGCTTTAGTTGAAAATCTTTTTCTTTTTCGGAAAGGTGATGGTTTTGCCACTGTTGCTCTTTTTTAAGGTAACCAATCATATGTTAGATGGGGTGGGACTCGTTACTTGTCACCCGGGCATCCAAGAAAATGGAGGAAAAGCTTGTTCTGGCTATGTCTGTAGGGCTCTGACACATTATCCATCAATGTTGGGGGAGTCGATGTGCGTTCGTGACTCCAGTTTTTGGAGTGTGTCACGTACTGTTGGCACTAGCCGGCGTTTGCTGACGGCTTTTGGCCGATAAAGCATGTTGAATTTGCCGCAGAGCCCGTGGATCAGAGAAATCACTCTGATTGGCAGTTCAGCTCAGTGAATTAGTGCTTGAGAACAGAAACTAAACAAAAGAAAGGGAAAACCAGGGAAAGTGTCCATGATTTTGCCCGTTTGGTGCAAGTTCTCTTTCAGTTTCACCTTTGCCTCTTTGCTAGTGCCATTTGCAACTTTTATCAGACGTGTTCTCGATTAGAAATGGCTTTACTCGCGAGAGTGGTGCCAAATCGGTATCATAACAGCGGTTTGTAAAACCATATTCTTCTGGTTTCCCTCCCTTATGGATAAATCTGCCCACATCACTGTCATCCTACATCTGCCTCTCTTCTCCTCCAGCCTGACTCCTTCTTGCATGCCATTTCTGACAACTCTATTTTTACTGTCTCTATTTTCCGGGAGTTTTCAGAAGTATTACAGTGCTCAGAATAGAGTGAAAAAGGAAAAAAACAAAAGACAAGAAGGCCAAAGGACACATACTGTATACACAAACACATTAGGTACAGATGGGAAAAGAAATGAAAACAGAAAGAAAAGAGATAGAGGGAGAAGAGAGAGAGTGAGCGAGGGAGGGACAGATTGATGGATGAGCTGGAGGGGGTGGTAGTAATGGCTGTGTTTCATGGATTGGCAGGCACTTGATAATCTCCAGACCCCTGAGTTTTGTCAGCCTTCACTACAATCAGATTCTCAGTGGGGGACAGTTTGCCACCCATGGCCTCGCCAAGCTGGATTTACTCTGTGAGAGAGCTCTGTCCCACAGTCATGGACTACAGCTCATTTATCTTGTGTGCTGTGTGTAAGTGTGTGTGTTAGTATTTGTACACTCAACTAGGGGTACGCGATCTGGCCAAAAAATAATATCACAGGCAATTTATCGCGATTACAATCCATGATCTAAATTGTGAGTTATTTTTTTCTCCGTTTTGAAATATCCTGTGGACTATAGCCAGCCTTGAAATACTTGCCAAATTGCTCCAACACAATATTGCATTAGAGAAAGTTCTCCTCCTCATCTAGTTGGCTACAGCACTCTATTGGTTTCTTCAGACATCTGCTGGTCAAAGAAGTTAAGACATCTGGATATGGAAGTAACCATTCCCAGATTCCAAAGTAGATTGTGGACATCTTCAATATCGATCACAATCTCAAATTGTCTCATTAACAGTAATTAATTGCTGTAAGTGGACTACATAACCCAAATGAGGGTCACTTACTGTACTGTAATATGGTTTGGGAAATGGCTAGTGTGTCTGATAGATTGCCAAAATTAGAGGCGATCACCGTTGAGTGCTTGTGTGTGTGTGTGTGTGTGTGTGTGTGTGTGTGTGTGTGTGTGTGTGTGTGTGTGTGTGTTTGTGTTTGTGTCTGTGTCTGTCAGCCAGATGCGGAGGCTGTCATCATCCTCGTTGAGGGATTATGAATGTGAGACGATCTCTGGAACTACCTTGTAATTGCCAACTAATTTGCATAACTGTGCAAATTAACAACCTCTCAGATGAGCTTTCATTTTTCACTGGGTCTTTAGTCGCTCCTTAAGAGCTGGCGTTAATTAACAGCTCTGTGTGTGTGTGTGTGTGTGTGTGTGTGTGTGTGTGTGTGTGTGTGCGTCCTGCTTTCTTTGGGCTTGGAGAGGAGAGCTGGCATCACTACCACAGCAACATGTTTGTGGCGGTCTCTGCCTCCTCTCTCTCTCTCACAGTTGGCTCAATGTATTGACACAGATTCAGACCTGATCCTCTCACACACAGGTCCACACAAACACACCAATAGTTTCAGTTTCATACATTCACACACACACTCACACACAATATTTGATTTAATATAGAGTTCTGTTTGTTCTCATACTATTACTTGGCTGTGTGAGGGAAAATTGTCCAAAACTCCTTTTTGTAAGATTCTCTAGTGTTTCACCATCATTACCACCTTTTTTTAAATGTATTTTTTTGGCCTTTTTGATAGAGTAGCTGAAGAGGTGACAGGAAACAGGATGAAAGAGAGGGGGAGTGACTCGCAGCAAAGGGCCCCAGGCCGGGAGTCGAACCCAGGTCCGCTGCAGCAAGGACAAAGCCTCTGTACATGGGACAGCTGCTCTACCAACTGAGCTAAACGGCACCCCACCATCATTACCACCTTATGCTCATTAGTTACTATATATGCAGAGACTGCACCAAGTCAAGTATGTAGGTCATAAGATCAAAAACATGGGCTTATTTCTCAAGTGCCATGTTTTTGTGATATTACAGAGGTCACATATTGCATCTTTTAATGTTAATAGTGTAGTTTTCCCGCCTTGTGTTTCAGGACATGAATAGTACTGAATAGTATGAAACAAATGGCAGTAAGGAACAAAAAAGCTCTCTGCTGGCTTTGAAGGGGTTGCTGTTGCACAACAGTTTGTTACAAATTGTGCTTTATACTGTGTGAAAAGAACATTTGAATGAACAAAAAAGAGAAAAATAGTGAATAAGCAGTACACTAATAAAACAAACACCCTTACGGTTAAACAACAACTTGTTTTCTGTGATTCTTTCCTTTCTTCATCACAGAGTGGGTTCAGAGTATCACTATGTCTGTGCTGCAGATGGCTGTGGAACGTTTGTTCAATCAGATAATTAAAAAAAACAGTTTAATGTTGACAATCGGAAACAAGGTACTGATCAGCTGGCTGTTTGGAAGCAGCTTAAAGGTTTGGCTGAATTCCAGCAGGTTGTGTTTGTTGACACATATGCTGATGTTATGTAGTGGTTCTAAGTTGTGGGTTTGCAGTCTGCTTCCTGTTTTTCTTGTTCCACATGGCTGAGCCAAAACTTCTGAATGAACCCTATGTAAGTAGGATATACAAAAGGTATTTTTCTGTTTCCAGTGAGAGTACAGAAGTAGGTGCTGTTGGAGAACGTCAGCGGGAAGTTACCATATATAAAAATCTGTTATAACCGGAGGACGTGGCTTTGACCATCTGCCCTGCCAACGAGTCTTTAACTTTTCTCTGTCCTTCTCGACAGCCCTGAGTGTCCGAGGCATCCAAGAAGAGGACGGCCCGGACCCTCAGATCATGCGTCTGGACAACATGCTCTTAGCGGAGGGCGTCACCGGTCCAGACAGAGGCGGGGGGTCTGCAGCGGCGGCAGCAGTTGCCGTGGCAGCTGGAGGGTCGCCTAATGATCAGAGCTTACAAAACACTGAATACAGAGAGAAGCTCGCTCACATACGACAGATGTACCACACTGAGCTGGAGAAATACGAACAGGTGTGATGCTTATAGCAGGAAAAGAGCGCCGTACAATTGTCAGCAAGGCAACTGAGATACATCATTATAATAATTATAATGACACAGATGTTTATGTAATAATTAGGACAGAAGTGTAGTGAGTGGACTTAAGGGGACGCCGGCAAATATAGTAGAATATTTTGACCAATAGATATAGGTGCATCTTATTATTACAAGTTTAACTAGTTTGAAATGTTATGTCAGCTTTGTTTCCCTATGTTTGTGCAATGGGGCATTATCAAATGAAATGTGCACTGTATGCACTATCTGATAATTGGACAGTAAGGAAAGTCAGGTTTATGATTAATGTCTAACTTTGTTGACATATTAGAGTTTAAGTTTTTTACAGAGTTTATTAAGGGGAATCTCTTTTCATCAACCCATGAATCAGAAAACATTGTCAACAGCTATTTCAAAAATCAATTTTTCGTCATATTTTTGCGAATAAGATGTTATATAAACAAGGCTATGAATGATATATGAACAAACCCCCTCAGCAGAAACCTTCAGAATATAGATGGGAATAAAACTGGCAGGTTTGGTGTATATAAGAGTGACTGAAGTGGAGATATCTTGTTCACAGTATGAGTTAAAACTTGAGAAAACAGCCTTTTAAAGACATGTATTGTAAAATCCTAAAAAAACATACCTCATACATTTTTGGACAAGTCTTTTGATGGTTTCTGATTAAATGTGTCAGTGAGGCCATCTAATTAAAGCAACATTATGTAGAAATTGGCTTATTTGCACCTTATTTGACGCCCTCCCCCCAGAATTTTTGAGTGAGTCACCACTGTCGTAAATACAAATCCCAGGTCGGCAACAATTTGTCAGACATAATGTTGTTGCTTACAACGAACAAAACTCATGACGTCATAACAAAGTGATGTGTTGAAAAATTGTACACGTGTACATTATGTATCTCTGTGATCTTGCCCTCTCACTGAAGTTACATAGTGCAGAAACAAGTGATATAGACACCATTCATCCTGTTAGAAGACACTGTACCATCAACATGATTATGAAGCTGTTATATTAAGGTAAAAAGTTACATAATGTTGCTTTAAACAAACCCCAATTTACATATGATGTGAACTTACATAAACAGTTAAATGTTCACTTTGGATGTTTTTTCCCACCGTGTCTGAAAGAATACCTATAAACAAAAAAGCCCCAAATCTTTGTATTGTAGTTTGCATTTGCTGAAGAAAAACAACACATAACAACCTTCTGTCTGTCTCTCTCACCTTCATACGCAACCTCCTCACTCCTTCTCCTTCACACAGGCTTGCAACGAATTCACAGACCACGTGATGAACCTGCTGCGGGAACAGTCCCGCACGCGACCCGTCTCACCCAAAGAGATCGAGCGAATGGTGGGAATCATCCATCGCAAGTTCAGCACTATCCAGATGCAGCTGAAGCAGAGCACGTGTGAAGCTGTCATGATCCTACGCTCCAGGTTCCTGGACGCCAGGTGGGTTTATTTTCCCGTCTCCTCCTAGAAACTTACAGTGATGTGAGAAGGAGTTTTTTTCCGTTTGTTTCTGACAGTTAATCGATGCACTCGCCCTTTTCTTTCAGGCGGAAACGAAGAAACTTCAGCAAGCAGGCGGCGGAGATTTTGAATGAATATTTTTATGCCCACCTGGCAAACCCGTACCCCAGTGAGGAGGCCAAGGAGGAGCTCGCCAAGAAGTGTTCCATCACTGTGTCTCAGGTCAGGTCGTCAAAGACATGCTGGGACCAGAAAAAAAAAGATGAATCGTACATTTAATTGGGCATGGTTACGAATAATGAAGCGAGCTCACCTTGCTCTTGTCTCTCCAACTCTCTCAGGTGGCCAACTGGTTTGGAAACAAGAGGATTCGGTACAAGAAGAACATGTCAAAGCTCCAGGATGAAGCTAACCTGTATACCAGGAAGTCAGCTGCCAGTGTGTCTTCCCAGGCGAGCCAAGCCAACTCCCCAGCGACGCCAAACTCAGGTACACACACATGAAATCTAAGGTGGAGAGTCACCTCCTCTTGTGAATGCAAACACCTATTTGTCTCATAGGTAGGGCCCATGAGCAGTGGAGAGAGGTTATTTCTCAACTCATCAGCGCAGGCCTTTCTCTGAGCCTGGTCCCTCAGTCACTGTGATTGTCTTTAGTTATACCTCCTCCCCCCATGTCCTCTTCCTTTTCAGTTTAGCTGTGCCAGCTTAATATGACCCGATGAACAAAATGTAACTGCCCTCGAGGCTAGTGAGACATGATAAGATGTAATGCTATTAGGATGTCCTCACAGATTGAACAAAAAGGGAATGAGATGGAGATTGCTGCATTTCCATTGTTCAGCCGACACTTCAGTGTTGAGATAAAGTAAAGCCCAGCAGAATCAGCTGATTCCTCGTTCATATCAGGGGTCTGCTTTTTTTTAAGCCTTTTAAAAAGGATAATCTGCAAAAGAGTGCAAATTAGGGCTGAGCGATGTAGGGAGGGGGCAACAATCGCACAAAATGCCAATTTTTGCATAATGTTGCTTTATGCTACGTGGCTTTCATTACATTTGCCCTGAACAAAAAAATTTGCCATGCTGTGAAAATAGTCTCGCATTTCCACATTTATTTTAGAGCCAACCTGCTCTATGCTGTTTCTGTTGTTGTGTCACATGTCCAACAACACAAATATTAAAAAGTAGGCTATTTGCGTGTCGATGAAAAAGTGTTTAACAAGAGGAGACTCTTTTTCTGTGATTCTGCCCTGATGGATGTGTCCCCTTTGCAACACAGTGAGGAAGATTTGTCCATAGTTTTGTGTTGTAAACAAGTGCTCTTAATTATGTCAGTGGTTTCAAATGGTCTTTTAAATTCTCTATCCTGTACTGTATCTGTGATTTTTCTTGTATAGAACCTAATTCGAACTCACTTGAACTAGAAGTCACTTTCAGAGATGTGCATCTGTTTCTTTTGGTCCCCAGGAACATGTAAGAATTTTGGGTAAAAACATTTGAAAAATGCCTAAAATGATGCATATAGCACCTTTACATTTCTTCAAATACTTCATTTATTCAACTTTAATTTGACTCTGCTTTGACTCCATGTCATCAACATCATATAATATTTATACACCCAGACTGTGTGAACCAAAAGTCCCTGTCTGCCAACAGGAGGATACCCGGCCTCGTGTTACACTCCTGATGGGAGGTGATGAGGAGGACCTGCCCCTCGTCACGGTCTCCATGTGAGTAGACATGGCTGTTGCTATAGTTACACACTCTTAAACTGAGTAGCCATGGTAACAGCCTTTCTCTGTGTTGGCGCGTGGTGTGGTAGGCCCTAGTGATGTAGATAACTTCACAGAAACTGCGCAACATCAGCATCTGAGCTGGACACCGCCAGCTTTTCGTTGAATATTAAAGGAAACATTCACAGTAAAATGTAATTCTGCCAAGAGAGAAAATGGCTTGCACCTTCATTTGCATTTGTTGATTTGGTGTTTTTAGTTATTGTTGTGGAGAAAAATTAGAAAATCATCCCAGAGGTTTTTAAATATATTTCACAGGCTTGCGCTTATCGACAGGATCAAGAACCAAAGTTTTAAATAACAGACATTCAACATGATGCCCATGTCTTCCTGTTAACAGTGAGAATGTTAGGGGGTAATACCTTGCTAATACGCTAGCCATGAATAAATATACTGTTGAAATGTTTTTCTTTTCCCATTTTAAGACGTGAAGGATTTTTCTAATTTACCTGACAATTCAGAAACTCTGAGAATGATAATAATTTTGTGAACAAACCGATCATCTGAGAAAGCAAGAGTGCTGCCAAAGTGGATGTGACAAATAACTTCTTATGCACTGACCTTCACAACCTGATACATTAATAACTCTGTCAGTGAGTCTGTGGGTGTATATGTAACATCATGGTCCTGTCTGCATGTGTTCTCTGTAGGTTGATGATGGCTGGCAGGACAGTGGTGCTTCCTCCTCCTATCTCCCCACACGTGAAGTACCAGGCGGCAAGCTCTACGCCACCTCCAGCTGATGCTCCACCTTCTGCCCTGCTCCCCACTCTGTGCCTCAGACTGATACAACTCAGTCTGAAGCCCAGACTCCTCACATCTCAAAATCTTTTTTTGTTCGTCTTTGTGAACCTTTTCCCACATCCCTTCCACACGTTTTTTATTCCCTCCTCTTTACAAATATGTTGACACTTGTGTTTTAAAAAAAAAATAATTACTCACCACACTTTTCTCCTATTTCTTTTCAATAAGATAAAATAAACAATGAAAAGAAGCCTTTTTTCATGTACTGCATCACCTATGAAGGTTTAGGGCCTGTATGTGGCCTTGAACCATCATTTTTATTTTAAAGAATTAAGATACGACAAAAAAAGATAGCATTTAGATTTTAACATTTCTTTATTCTCATTAGTTTTTTTGTTGTTTTTTTAAGAAAACTGCTGTCACAGAGAAAATGCATTGAAACGAGTACAACAACATCTAAATGGCAGAAATGACCAAAAATGGATAAACACGTAGTCACTCTTTATATTTTTGCATCCTGTGGTGTTGCTTCAGACACGATCTGAGTTTGAGTTTGTTTCCATTAATATGATTGTAAAAACAACTTTGCTTTAACAGTAATTATGTTTCCTAAATGCTTTTGAAGCAACCAAACCAAAGAGGCTTCCACCCAGGATGTGCCCATGTGCACACTTGAACTATTTAATCAGCTGTAATATTTATGTTCAGTTTCTGATTATATTATATGGGTTCATGTGTGTTTTTTTGTTTTTTTCATCTGTGCCCTCTAGTGTCGAGCAGTGCCGCTGCATCTAACAGGCTTCTGGATATTTTGATCAACCGTTTTTTTTTTTTTTCTTACAGAGGAATGTTTCCTTCCCAAACTCTTTTATTCAATCTTTTTTTTTTTCTAGTTAATCTTCAATAGTGAATGTCAACAAATCCTGAAACCTGATAAACAGAGAACAGGCTCTATTATTCATTTATCTAGTGGAGAAGCTGCTGAGGTCAACAGCTGTCCAGCAGTATCTGATAATGTAGTGAGTGCCACACAGTGTGATAGCTTAGTTGGATTAAATGCCCCTGAATTCAAAAATGTAAAAAAAAAAAAAGAAAAAGACAAAAAAGTGCCACAAATGTTATTATTACAATAAATTGTGATTAGGATTCGTATATAGGATGATGATGATGTAATATTAATTACACTCTTAGAAGACACTCCCCTGTAATGTTACATAATGCAGACATGTGTTGTAATAGCAGATTTCATGACTTGTGCACCCTGTTAACATGGACTTTTTTATTGCATTTTGTTATTCTGCTAACATTAAAGTCAATTGCTACGTATCCTTTTTAAATGTCTGTTTCCTTCCCTGCAGTGAAAATAATTACAATTCTGTAAGGAACAGTTCATACAGGAAGTGCAATAGCCAGTATTTGGTTTGATTGTAGCGATCCAAACTAATCTGATATGAGAAATTACGTTTCAATCAAGTTCTCATATATTTTTTTCAATGTTTTGAAGCATTCTTTGGGTGACTCACTAAAGTTGACAGGACAAAAAACAAGGGCAACTTTCTTTTGAGAGTTCTTTGAATTCTGTTTGATCTGACAGTCACATATCTGTCGGCTCACTGGTCGATACGATACAGACACACGGAGTCTGACCGGGGTGAGATCATTTACGTGGAAATCAGGACAATCCTCTGAAAACTAAAGTGATGAAGTCAGTGTCCACACGTATTGCAGTTTGACACACTTTAATCAAAGGTGTACGATGTAGTTTAGGGGAAGAAAATTGTTATTAGAAGAGAAACACCTTGACTGACTGATTTTTCTTTTTATGTCTTAAGAACACATTTTCATACTGTTTTACTTTGTTTATATGTGGTGACCTTATTCTCCTCTTAGAATAGCTTGTTTATTCAATTATGATAAAAAAAAATCCAGAGTTTGTATTATTGCTACATTAATACTACAACTATTACAATTCTGAGTTTGAATTTCTTCTCCCAAACTACATAACTATGTTAACAAATTAACATTCTTACAATCACACAGTCCTGCTTCTACACTAATCACACGTATACGGTATCTGACAGCGTCCGCTCAGTTAGCAGCATGTCAGTGTCCCTAGATATCAATCATGCACATCAGAATATTTTGGATTTCGAAACCAAACATTGGATTAAATAATTCAAGAAAAGCACCAAATAACAATGTATTAGTGAAATGCTTTGCACATGACTGGTACAAGTGCACAATGTTTGAATAGAGGAATGGGTAAGCCAGGGGTTAAAGGTTGAAAGGGATTGTATGTAAAAGAGAGAGGCAGACACAGTGAACGAGAAATTGTACACAGAGGAGGAGTGGGACTGTTCTCTCGTCATCATGGATTTATCACCTGGAGTTTTGATCCTGTGCTCGCTGTTAGCTTCAGGTAAAAAGTCTCATCTAGTTTATGGAGGATAACCTATTGTCTGTCAATTTTTCTCTGAATGTGCCTGACCTCTGTAGAGATGTACAGTATATCATTTTTGGACTTGTAATACCTCGTGTTAAAAAAAACATTGTAAATGCTGGGAAAACCACTAACATGAATCTTAAAACCTGTGCAAGTCAAACCAAAACCATCCGCATGTTTACCAGTTTGGATAATCCAACCCTTTAACGTAGTAATAAAATTGTAATAAAAGTTTTGAATTTTGATATTGCTGACACAATGTCTGTGATAAAACGTATTTTTCGCTCCGTCATCAGAAGCTCTTCTGTTCAGCCTGCGTGTTTGCTCAGGCTGTTTGCTTTGGGGTTGCTGTTCGTTGACACTGTATTTCACCCAGTCCTGTCTAAAGGTTCACAGTCTCGTTCGACATGTACGTGCTCTTGCATTTGTGTGTTGTTGCCAGTCCTGTCTTTGTGTGCAGTGGCTGGCCAGGCTGCTGTCGTCACAGTGGAGCCCCGGACTGCCACTGTGCGCCAAGGGGAGTCAGCCAGCTTCAGGTGCCAAGTGAGCGGCGGTGCACAGCCAGTTGGGCCCATTGAGTGGAAGAGATCCAATAACCAAGCATTACCAGGTCAGGAGCAATAATGTATGTGCATAAGCATTGTTCACACAGTATCAGCGTCTGTGAAGTTTGTCTGAACTCTACTTTTACCTTGTAGACAATGCTAAGCTCGGTCCTGGGGGCTCTGTGCTGACCATTGTTAGCGCCCGACCTGCAAACCAGGGCCAGTACCACTGCAAGGCAGGCAGCTCTGCAGGCCGCGGCTCTGCCACCGCTCTGCTCAACGTCAAATGTGAGCTTCTGTCTTCACAATTCAGTTAGAAACTGGAAGAGTATTTTACATGGGCTCCTTTTTTAAATAAAAATAATGAATTAGCAAACGTTTGTAAAAAAAAAAAACATTTTTGTGTTGGCGCCAAAAAACCCCAAACGCCAGGTGTGGAGATTTTTACCACCTTTAAACTCACAAGCAGTGATTATTTAGCAGCTAAAGAGCCGGATGTTTCCCTCAGAAGACCAAAAACAGAGCTGAGAGAGGATGAATACTGGACACACTCTAAACAAGCCCGACAAAACAACTTAAAAATGTGTTCTCAGCTTGTTCCTGCTGCCCCAAAACGTCAGTTAATCTGTCTTTCATGTCCGTGCGACTCCCGTCAGTTGCTCCCAAAGTGCGACTGACACCGGCAGGGCCCCTGCGGGTCAGGATGGGCGACCCCGTGTCAGTGGAGTGTCGTGCCACAGGCAGGCCACGCCCCAAGCTGACCTGGAAACGTCAAGGCTCCACCCTGCAGCTGGTTACCAGCGAGGCAAATGACGTCAACACCATACGGGTGAATTATGAGCACGTGCACAAATTATACTTTAATTTGAACAAACAAAACAGATAAACAAACAAAAATTAATCTTCATCTCTTTTTTTTCAGTGGCCTGCAATTCATCCAGAGGACTCAGGAGTTTATATTTGCCAGGGTGTAAACAACGAGGGGGTGACGGAGGTCAAAGTTGAGATCGTTGTTGAGGGGGGGCTGGGAGCACCAGTGGCTTCAGTGGGTGCCACAGAAATAACAGGGGTTGAGGGACACACTGTCACAATGGAGTGTCAGGCCAGTGGTAAGATTTGTGTGTGTGTGTGTGTGTATATCTCAGTTCTACTGCTGCTTCTCACTTTTCACCTTGTCCTCTCTCCCTCTCTCTTTTCCGTTCCAGGCTCCCCTCCTCCTGTCATCACCTGGTCCAAGCTCCGAGCCCCGTTGCCATGGAAACACACAGTGGCCAATGGAGTTTTGACACTGACCAGCGTGGGGCGCCAAGATTCAGGACAGTACATCTGTAATGCCACCAACACCCATGGCTACAGCGAGGCGTACGTGCAGATGGAGGTGGAGAGTGAGTCTACAACACAGATGATTCTTTGACGCTGCTCTTTGGAGTTCTACTAGATTTTATTTTATTTTTGTAATCCACTTTTGTTTTTTCAGTTCAGGGTGGGTTTGCTCTTTTAACATGAGTTTTTACTGATTAAAAATGTAGAGTTTTTGTTTAGTTCTTATACATTTTCCTTGATTTTAGGTTTTATACAATTCTCATAGTGGGGCAAGATTTAAGGGTTAGTTATCTTTTCATGACTGAATAAACAAGCTGGTGGCAAAGGTGGCAGGGTTCGCCACATATAAACAAAGTAGACAGTATGAATGTATGTTGTCTTTTAAGGTCAATTTGTTTATTCAGTTTATTTCACTCAGATCAGTCAATGAAGATCTTTCTCCTCTGATTAAATGGCTTCCCCAAAACTACACAGTGCATCTTTAGGTCAAGTTTTTAGTTTTAGTTTTTAGTTTAGTTTCAGTTCATGACACTAACCTTCCATTGCTCATGATGAGAATGACTTCTTCATGCAGGCCCCCCGTACGCCACCTGCCTGCCTGACCAGGTGAGGCTCCAGCCCGGCGACTCCCTGAGCGTGCAGTGCCTCGCCCACGGCTCTCATCCCATTCAGTTCGTGTGGAGCCGGGTGGGCAGGACGAGCCTGCCTGCAGGTGCACAGAGCACGAGGGATGGACAGCTGGTCATCGCCCACGTTAAACTGAGTGACAGCGGAACCTACAAATGTGTGGCCACCAACCACATCGGCTCCAGTGAGGCACTGGCCAAAGTCATCATAAAAGGTGAGCTGGTGTTTACGTTGAGGCCATCAAGATAACTGATCTGACGTTCTACTCTTTCTTTTACTCTAATCTTTTCCTCCTTTGCTTATGTTTACAGCTTAATCCACTGTGATCGCACAATGTCTGATCAACAAACCATCTATGCAGCGCTGACAACTTCTGCAGGCCTGGTGTGAAGCCACCAAGACAGTTAATACTGAGAAATCAGACAACATGATATTTAATAGATTCATATATTTTGGCATTTCAAAGTAAAACGTATCAGCGCTGTTCAAACGTTTGGTTTTATTGTGAATATTCAGTTAATTTTGTACTTTTATAAAAAACTGATGCTGTTCTTATTGTTGCCCATGTCTCATATCGGCCTTCACAAAGCTTTTCTCTCAAACCATGTGTGGAACAGTGTATGTGTGGGAGTTTGTTTTGCTGGAATGTCTCTGCACCGAGTCTTCCTCCCTTCATGTCATTTAGGTCCAAAAACCAAAAGGAGGGCACAAAACAAACAAAATCTGGTCTGATAGAAAAGCTTATATTAAGCCATTAAATGTCAAAACAACAAAGACTAAATTAAATAAAGGTTCATTTAATTCAAATGAATATGTTGTCCCGAAAAATGTTTTATAAGATGTCTGAAGTGTGTCCATATTAGGGACTGTCAACTGATTATTAGGAGGGAAGGGGGTCAGTCAAGTGGTAATGTATTGTGTCTTAACACCCTTGCTAGACATGCCCAGATGGTGTTCAAGTTAAAACTTGTAGTTTTCAGTCACAAACCACGCTGACTCAAGTGACATCACTTAAGGCAATTTTTCACATTTCACACATCTGCCTCTGGAGCCACAAAAAAAAGACCTGTAAACTGCAGACATTTCACATCAGCTATGTGAGGGTCCACTAGGATCTGTGTGATGTACATTGTTTCATCAGAGAGTATGTGTAAGCAGATCCACGCATCTTAAATTTACTGAGACCACACTTGCACTGCAAGGGAACCAACTGCCCATATGCTAGAAAACCAAAATGGCCGCCAAGTTTGAAGAGGCTTTGCAAAGACATCCGTGCAGTTTAACAGTGTAATTGACAAAGCAGCTCTTTTTCTCCTTCCTGGAAAGTTGTCAACATTTTGATTTGATCTGATCTGATCTGATCTGATCTGATTTGATCTGATTTGATTTTGCAATGTCTTCCTGTAGACACTGACACGCTGTGCATGTGTGAAACGTGTCCTTTAAGGCAGACTCCAGAAAGACTCCATGTCCGTGCAGTCGGCAGTCATTCATGTCTGTTTGGCAGTATAATCCGGGCCAGAGTGTCGACTTCACTTACTGGAACACAACACTCCGTCAGTTCGGAGAAACAGACAACACTTGGCTCTTTTTAACTCTTATTGACCGGATGCAACTTTCCCAACAGTGCACCATTTTTTTATGTGCACACTGGCGACTGTTTCCATGAAGATATTACAGTCTTAAGTTGTAACACTGCTATATTAGTTTGAGACATTAGAGGGGAGGTTTTTGCCCTTTTTCAAAGGAGGTTCAGCCTCCCTCCACACCAAACTAATTTTCATGCAGTCCCTTAATGTTTAAAATGTGTGAATGCCTTTACATGTGAAAGATTATATGATTGGTGTGCAATCTGGGCATTACTTCACAGAGTCACTTCTTTAACCACATGGTGGCAATGTGTTGCTTTAAATCACACACATTGCCTTCAGGCTAAAGAAGAGCAACGTGAGCCCTCACACCCTGAACAACTGGAAGGACAGATGCTGCGCACAGTCAAGCTATTGTTTTTCCAATGACTACATGTAAAAAAAAAAAAAAAAAAAAAAGCTTTTGGCTGATCACTGCAGCTGTCTGTGTAAATATGAACTGTAAACTCCTCTTTGAACAGGCGAAGTCCAGTTTGATCAGACAAACGTGTTGCAAAATTGCTCGCTGAGGGGGGAAACCTAAAGCAGCCTCGACTAAATGAAGTGTTAGCTCGACATTTAGGGTTTGTGGCTGCGGCTGGAGGTTGGAAAGAGAGCTGCCATTTCCAAAGCTGCTGCCAGGACACAGTCTGTATCTGCTGCTTGCGATCGTGCTCGCCTCGCTCGTAAAAAAAAAAAAAAAAAAACCTCCACAGAGAAATAGGCTTTACCCTTTAGACTGTTCCTCCCTTCATCTTTACAATCATCTTCAAAGCTGGGGAGGAAACATCTGCCCCCTGTCACCTCACTCCACCCCCTCACTTCACAGACAGCCCGAGGGAGGGAGGATGACGGAGAGCAAATACAGACTGCATTAGAGCAGGGAAATCTACGTATTCTTTTAATTTGGAGTGATAAAGAGTCTTTCGGTTTAAACGGAGGGGGAACATTTTTTTTTATCAGTGACGGAGAGGAGTCTCTTATTCATTAGATCTGATCCCCCTCCTGCCTTTGTATACATATCAACTAGACATGGACATATGGTCTCTAATGGAGTCTGATGTAAACAATGAGGTTCATAGGAGTCCAGATGACATCCTCGCCAAAGGATGTGCCCACACACTCGCACAGATAGTTTGTCACAATTTCAGAAGCACTGCATCAGTTTATATTAAAGCAGGGGTACACAACAGTGTTGCATTTAGTCTGCACCACACATTGCTTACGTTAGCATTAAGAGGTGAGGAAAGGAAAAAAATCTAAATACAAATATTCATCTTCCTCCACGCCATATATTCCACCAACGGTTCTCCTGCACTAATAATGTGGGAAAGCCAGATCATTCAGGAAGGAACCAATGAGGTGAGAGCTTCCCCAGGAAGTGATAGGTGGAAAGAGGGCGCCTGTCAAGTCTGTTGCTATGGTTTCCACCTGGTTAACTCGGGGGCAGCAGTTTGTAGAAACAACAGCTTCTTCGGGACATAGGAAGGCAAGCTGAAGGGGAGACAGGGAGGCGAGTTCCTGTATTGTGTTGGCCGCGGAGCTGAGTCGACAACCAGAGCGCACATTATCACTTGCTGCCTTACATCTGATCTCTCTTTGTGTCAATGATAAGTTCCCATTTCTTACTGCTGCAACAGGAAGCCACAACAATCTGCCTCTGATGTCGATCTTCACAAGTCATTTCATATAAATCAGCCCATGGACAGAAAGAGGAAATACAGCAATCTGTCAGTGGAAATGGGTTTAACTGCTGTCAGGAAGGGCCGAACCATTCCATGAAATGATTATTTTTCTTGCTTTCTCCCTCATCTGGATGAGTAACGTATGACATGTGCTTAAAAGCCCAGGCTTGACATATGACACAGCAATCGAGCAATTAGTCTGAAAGGAACAGTTCACCCAAAAATGAGAATTCATTCTTTATCTTCGCACCCCCATGCTGACGGACAGTTGGGGGAAGTTCTGTAGACTACAAGACATTTCTGGTTGTTACAGCAAAACAGCATTGCAGCATTTTCCTTAGCAACTGAAGTAGAGGGGGACTCGTTTTTAAAATGTAAGAAACAATTGAAATTTAAACACGAGATGGCTCCATACAATGTAATCCAAGTCCCCAGAAGCCTTTAGATCACAAACTGATTGGAAGATACATTATTTACACCCTGGACGTGCAGTCAAGCTCGGGCACCCACTTCAAATGGTGTGCACGCTAACTCTTTGAGCTTTGTAGCTACGGTGAAGATTTTGGCTTCATAAAAGGAGTAAATAATGTCTTTTCAAATCAGACTGGGATCTGGGTGCTTTTGGAGACTTGGGTTACACTGGACGAGCTGTATGAAGCCATCTACTGGAGTTGTTTTGGAGAATGCTGCAACACTGTTTTGCTGAGAAGCTCCAAAAAATGTTTTGTGGACTGTGAAACTTTTTACATTTCTGGATCTTATTCTTTAATGCTAATATTCCCCTACAATAGTGGGGTAGTGGTACTCAACCTGAATGAGGAGACCGTCCTGGGGATCACTAGATGATTTAAGGGGTAAGAAAGAATAAAGGATTATTTTGTTTTCCAGCTGCAATATTTGTTCTTTCTTTTTTCGTATAAAATACCTTGTGATGTATCTAAAATTCCTTAAACCCGGCAGTGTGTAACATTTGCTCCTCCTTCTTGCAATGACATCAATAACAGAAACAATAAATATGTGCTTATGACTTCATAGGCTCCACCAGCTCCAACAGCTCCGTCTGCTGTGGCCTACTGGGTCACTACACTTGCTCCCCCTTTAGCTCTGGCAAACCCATTTTTGCTGGTTGCCTCTCTCCTGAAGGGAAGGTCGCAATAAACACCCAATTTGAAATTCAGACAGATTCATCTGATGATACTTATGCCTTAATCAGCATTGTGTGATGTCGTTTGTCAAGGACTTGAATATAACAGACGTTCATTTATATGTAAAAATCCCTCACTGCAGGTTTAAAGATGCACCTATCAATATTTTCATATCAACAATGGGAAACTGTGTAGTGTCAAACGGGTTTGCTAGCGGTAACCAATCCACAAATGATTATCCCCCCGATTTAATTTCACCTCAACTCTTTGTGTTTGAGCTCATTGTTCTGATTTTACAGCCCACGGCTGTAGTCCTTTGTCTCACATTCACCGTTTTCATCAAGCTTGTTTCAAGGAACAGGCAGCCGTTTTCAGTAAAAAAAAAACTCTCATGAACCTGCTATTTACACCCTGCTCAGCACCAAATAGCAGACAGAAAAAGTTAGCAACTAGCATTTAGCAGGAAAAAAGCCAAATATTTGTTTCAGGAGATGGTGGAGACCAAAAACAGAGCAAAAATGGGAGAAAATATCAGGTGGACCTCCAAATGGATGCTAATGTCTCTTTGTGTCGGCTGGATGTGTAAATAAGGAACTGTTGTGAATGCTTTAGAAGAGGATGATATGTCAGTGTTGTTTCACTAATGGTAAAAAAAACATTTAAAAAAATCAATAAATGTAGTTTTAAAAATGAATAAGCTCATGGCTTCTTTAGGCATCGAGATCACTACACACGTCCATTCATTGGAAACAAAATCACTGTCAAATCCACAGTAATTTATTGTGTTTGCGCACAATTAATTACAGTATACTATTACACAGTAGAATGCTGTGTATTCAGTAAAAGAATACAGCATAACAGAGGGTTACTAATCAAGACATTACAGAGTAGAATCACAGTATATAAATATATCCTGTAGAAAATCACAGTAACAAACAATGTACTGTGTTCAAAATACAGTAACCAACAATTTGCTGTAGAAATCACAGCATCGTACTGGGAAATGTGCATTAGGTAAATAACTGTGTTGTTATAGAAATACCTTATTTTCTGTTACAGTCAAAACAGAATCACTGTAACCAAAATACAGCACATGGCAATTGCTTTATTGTATCCTACAATTACATGATTGTTACTGGTAATAAAAACAGCAAAAAACACATTTCTTCTATAGTAAGTTACTTGTCAGTGGCCGCAAAGTTTGTTACTGTGCTATGTCAAGGGCTTACAAGCTTATCATGTTGGGAACCACCTCACTAAGTGACATTTTTAGCAGATACAAATTCTGTTGAATTCTGTGAAGCTGTTATATAGGCCTAAAGGTTGATTACCACAGACACCCTGGTAAAGCTGATGTACGCAAGTGTTATAAAACTTCACTTTGATACTTTCCATCAGCGCTCGAGTCTGAGAACATTTGCGCTCTCAGCGACGTCTACAGTTTCCGTTCTTGGCTGTGAAGATGTACACTTTCACACCCTTTTTATCATCATCAAACACAACCTGGCTTGAGGCAGCACTGGCAACAGCTACTGGCTCTTGCCTGGGTTGTGTTTTAATAGTTTTAACAGCCAAACAAATGGGGAAGAGGGCTGTGAAGGTATTTAACAGAGGTTTTGTGGAATCCCAGGACCACGACTTGGTTCCAGGATGAATGAATTGATGACAAATTGAAGAATAAATCAGTGACTCTATTGTTCCGTTGTCCATAAATAGTATTAGTGACAGTATACCCTGTGGCTGTTTCTATCCTTAATCCTACATTCATTACCATTAGTCCTGGAACAATCTCTGTGAAAACCTTTCAAAATAAGGTCCTCTGAGATTTAGACTGAAGAAACTGATCAAATCAAATCAAATCAAATCAGTTTTATCTGTATAGCCCAGAATCACAATCACATTGCCTCGATTGGCTTGTGATCACCTCCTCGCTACCACCGACTGACTTTGGCATGTACCACGCAATAACACGGAAAAACACATCTGTCACACTTTGATGTGTTTAGTAAATTAATTTTGATCCCTCGGAAAGCATTTTTTTCTGATTATATTTGTCTGACAGATTTAATGGTAGGGTGGCAGTAGGTGGGGATAAAACATAATAACAGCCTGGCAGTGGCTGACATTAAAACAGCCATCTGGCTGCAGAGACGCTGCTACTGCTGCTGCTGCTGCTGCTGCTGCTTGTTGCTGAGCACCATAAATACAAACCAATCGCGGTACATCCTGTGATCGTAGCCTTCTCCTCTTCACTCAAACCACAGAGTAGGTCATCTATATCACACATAGTGCACAAACGCTTTCACTCCCCTGCTCTTCTTCCTGCCTTGCACAAAGCTGTTACTTCTACATTTTTTGTGGATGTTTAGGCAGACTGAAGCAATCTTTCGGATTTTAAACCACAATCGTGTATACATATACGTGTGTGTGTGTGTGTGTGTGTGTGATGTGTTTGCGTATACCTTGTCTCATGACGGTATGTCACTGGTGTTTGTGGCGTCAGGAGGAAACCACTTGAGGTTGCAGAAAGGCTTGAGCTGAACTTCTAGTTAAAAATATGCAGTATAAAAGCAGAAGAGAGAGGGAGGCGCGCAGACTGATCACAAGCAACAGACACAGCAAGTTTGGTACAACATGTACTGCGGATCACATGTTTGAAACTGACTTATATTGTTGTACAAAGATCTCTTCGTTTTCAAAAAAGAATAAACAAACTGACCTGAAAGGACAACACAGTTTCATACTGTTTCACTTTGTTTATATGTGGCGGACCCTGCCACCTTTTCTAGCTTCAAACAGTGTTCTGGGGACCTTATTTTCCTCCGAGAGCAGCTTGTTTATTCAATTATGGAAAAGATGCATATCATAGTTTGTGTCATTACCTAATTAATATTGTATGAAAATTCAGAGTTTGAATTTCTACTCTAGAACTACATAGCGCCTCTTTATGGGCATTCTGAAACACATTTTTCTGTAATTGCGTTGATAAAACATCAGCAGACCTGCGATTAAAGTGGGTTTATTTTCTTTTCAATTATTGTCATTGTTATTATTTAGATATAAATCATTAAACAAATGGTTCTGTTGCGACCCACTATCAATAACAATGACATATGAAAACAGACATTATTTGCTCACAAGAGGCCGTTTACGGTAATAAGTCAAATGAGTAAAGTTGAGTCAATTCTATAGTGTCACTATTAGCAATACAACCCACTGCCTGTCTGTAGTCAACTATTTGTGGTTATACATGTCTTTACTCTTCTATGAAGCTGTAAGTTGGGAGCTGATAAGTATGCAAAAGGTCAAATAAAGTTTGTATGAAAACAGTGCATAAAAGAAAAAAAAAGCGAAGAGACGGAGTGTGACAGGGTGAGGAAAGAGGATGTGGCAACCGAACGAGGCAACAAACAAAGTTATATCTCTGTAGCCATCAGCCTGCACTGTAGTTTTAACTGATGGAAAATAAAATAACATGATCCCAAAGTTGGTGAAAAAAAACAGCGAAAGGCTTTTTTCAAAGGCTTCTGTTTGTCTGTCTCTGCACTCGACTTGGCCTCAGGATGTAAACAGCAACTGCAACTGTGTGATTATGATCCATTTACTCTGCTGTGTTTCCATACGGAAAGATCCTGTGAGTGTGTGTGTGTGTGTGTGTGTGTGTCAGTGGCTCAGATGTCATTTAGTCACATGTCAGTATTATAAAGTCGTATTCCACATTTAACATCATACAGACATTTTCCACCAAACTACTGTAATACAAGAGGTTCTTATAAGTATGAGTGGATCTGCTTTTTTTATTGTCGATGACTGCATGAAGAACGAATAAAAAAAATGTTTTCTAAAAGTTGCACCAAATTTGTGGGCAGCTGGGGTATAGCAAGAAATATATTTTACTTGGAAATTGTTTGTAGTTGACGACAGCCGATGAATATTTCAGTTATGGTCGACCCTTTGGGAATCCATTCAAACTCTCCCACGACCCGTGGCTGAGTTGTGACCCATTAAAAACAAATGATTTAAAATTCTTCTCTCTTTGACGGTAAAGCATGCGCATTCATGTGTCTTTCAAACACATCCTCCCAATCTGTCAGGCTCCACTGAGGAAACGAAACAAGCTGCTTTCAGGCCAGAGTGCACATCTAGATTCAGCCTACCCAGTATAATCATGATGTTAATATCGCTCAGGGACGTCGATGTCTCTGAGGTCTTTTTAATAAAATCCACAACTTCCTCTTCCTCTTTGCGGTTGAACCTTTTTTAACACTCTCACAAAGAAAAAACACAAATGCTTTTGTGTGAGGAGCAAACAAAAACCTCTGCTTTATCTCACCACACACATAGACGCACGCACGTGCGCGCATCAGCTTTGGACACACACACTGTGTAGTTTCTGCCTACAATGGCCTGTTTGCTGAGGACTGATATTCTGTATTTGACAGGTATGTCATTAAAACCCAAACATTATTATAGTGCAACCCTATCCAGCTGCTTTCATAGAGTATGTGTTTTAAGTTCAGTAGTTATGGGTTGCTCTCTGAATACATCATGACTTCAGTTTGGACGGTATGATTTAAGTTGTGCAACGTAGCAGGTTAAGGATCTGTCATCAAAATGAGTATTTAAGTTTTATGCAACTTTATATTTCCACTATACATTTTGAAGATTAATTTTCTACCTTTTACTCCACTACATTTATTTGACAACATTAGTAACTTGTTACTTAGCAGATTGCAAATATTTGATTTCAGCCAAGTTTCACATAGACCAATCATGTCCAGATTATGCTCAGTAATGCTCATCTAATATCATAGAGGCAAAATTTAAAGAGTAAAATTGGTGGAGTGATAGTTAAAAAGATGTAATACAAAGTTACTTTTACTCATAACGACTTTTGGGTAGTTTTTTCAACATTGTACTACACTGAGCATCTTTTTTGATAGTTAAGTTCATTTGATATGAGATCGGGTACTTTCTACAACACTGTGGTACTCTTGGGTTGTGTCTATTATTGTGTATTAGGCCAGAGAAATACGCTGTCTTAGCATCATTAAGAGATTTTTAAGATTTTCACCACGCATGTTCTATTTTCATGCAGGCCTGCTTGAGATCTCGGGTTTCATTTGTAAACCAGGGAGTAGATTTCTTTGATTGTCTTGATTGAGACAGGTGCGACAGACTGAAGGAGAGAAATAAGAGCTGAGTTTACACCAACGGTGAACTTTTCAATGAGTTCCGTCGCTGTCGCCAAAGGAGCCAAGACCCAAGGCAATTTTTTCACTGAGTGTCGTTAAAATTGCCGAGAAGTAAAAACATTTGTGTCACCGGTACAATGACGGGCCAATGACGCTTCAAATGTAATAAGAAAGTGGTCCCACACTGCAGAAGAGACAGGAGTGACATTCAGTGCTGACACATTTGACCCATGTGAGAGGATCAAGTCCAGAGTGTTACAACTGGATTGAGTGGGTTCATGAACGAGCTGAATGAAGCCAGAAATATAAAGAAGTACCAGAAAAGCTTTACTTAGGGGGTCACAAATGCTTACTTAAGTGGATATCGAAATCCCCAATAATTAAGATCTTATCCGAACGAGTGACAAGATCTGCAATTTACCAAATTCTTCTAAGAATTATGAGTAAGGCCCTGGAGGTCTTTAGATTACCACCACGTGAACATCAGGTCCCTGGATGAGGCCGCTACTGATTGATAAAGTAAAGTAAGTAGAAGTAAATTTAATATCCTGGTGGAAGTTGTAGATTAAAGCAACATCTCGACCCTGTTAAGAGGCCCGAGCAGCATGGGCGTAGTTACGGTCAGGAGGGGAGGCTTCGTTTAATGGCAGAAAAAAACAACTGGGTTCAGACAAGTTTCACGTAGGCCAATCACGTCCAGATTATGCTCAATTATCAAATCATTAATTAGTAAGGCTTTAGTGGACAATGATATAATATTATTGAAGCCAAATTTAAAGTGTAAAATTGGTGGCCTGATTGTCAACAAGTAACACAAAGTTCCTTTTTAACAGTGTGAAGGAGAAGTGGAAACTGGTAGATATAAGTGGTAACACGCCCGTCCAGTCGATGTTACCTCACACATATTTCATGATCTAGCATTTGTAAGCATTACAGTGCAACCACGATCTCGAGTCACAGTCACGATCCGACCTAAGGACTGGACATGGACTGGTGCTCTTAAAGTTTTGGTCAGGACACACACTTTGTTGGAGGATGTGGCGGGGAAAAGCCCTCAGTTACATCATGTTTCTCTGCACGACACATGTGACATACATGTGATGCTGCGGGTTTAGACTCGTGCACTGATCAGCCACGGCACTGTCAGGGAAGCGTCTCAACTAAAAAAGTAAAATTAGGCTTATTCACATGTTCAGTTTTCTCCTAACTGTCGAATGATCAGAGCTACTTGTGAGTCTTGTATAAACACCATTCCCCCTCTGACAGATCCCATTTTTCCCATTCAGTTTCTCCTTTTGTATGACTGATGGTCACAATGGGCGGGCGTCCATTAAATACATGTGGGATTAACGTTTACTGGCTGCCAACTCTGAGCGCATGCACACACTCACACACACACCAACTGGATGTTTCCATATGGAAACAGTGAGGTGTATAAGGGTACAGTTACAGATGGAAGTTCAGCTGCTTTTAGCTCGCTTAGACGCGGATGCAAACAAACTGACGACAGATCGATGCACGACCCACCTACTCACACACACAAATACACACGCACACACATGCACACACACATGCACACAAACAGCACTTGCACTATGGCATCGTTAGCAAGCTGCATCTGCTTTTATTTAGTTGTTTGTTTACTAGAGATGCTGCGGGGGACATGAACTTTCTCTCATCCTCTTCCTGCCTACATGTGTGGCTGGTCTGTCTGTCTCCATGCGTCTGTCTCTGAGCGTCTGGTCCTTGGATTGAGCGAATACGATGAAAAACGATGTCAGAGAGTCAAGATGATGCTTAAGAAAAAAACCAAGACAGAGAGGGACGAGACTGATGGGAGGAAAAGAGGTCATATCAGAGCTTTTCTCTCACTGAGGACGAGCTGAGGGAGGCTGAGAATGCAAAAACTAGCTGGTGGTGGAACTTGCTGACGGTCTGTGCAACAGCTACAGTGTCTTGTGCAATCTTTTTGGATAAACAGAAGAGAGGTGTCGACCAGTTGCTTCCTCGTCACCACCACTGCTTGCAACATGTACAGATAACGTGTAATTTTCTATCTATCTAAGGGTCACTCGCTAGTCAAAGATATCTGATAGAGGATGTTTTAGTAGGCTACATGGTAACCATGACAACTACTATTATCTCAAGCGTGACTTGTACATGAAGATAAACTTTGTTCTTGCTCCATTTTCACCACAAAAAAGTCCCCCTTCCAATCTATTTTTGCATCTTTGTTTTTGTGTCTTCCTGCATCAGAAGTAGAGCAAAATTAAGCTGACTGCTTGCTGCACCCCTCATGACTTACCAGCTGCTGGCTTGGCCTGTCAAGCTTTAGAACAAAATGGAAAAAGTTAGCATAAAAATGTATTTCAGGTTTACGTGCATGTAGCGAGAGCGAAGCGTGACACCCCGCTGCGTTTGTGGACAGCTAGATGGATTGATTTGTGTAGACATGCCGTTATGTTAGCATCATGTTACTCCTCATCCCTGAAGCCATTTCTTTGCCAGTGTGAAAAATAAAAACATAGAATTGGGAAACTGGCTAGGACTTAGTTAGCAAGCAAGTTTTTAGGTTTCAAAGAGTCTGTCGTTGGTGGCCGACCTTTGTGTCAGTCCAGCAAAGGCTATGCTAGAAATGTCTTTGCTCTCCTGCTCAATGCGATGAAAAACATTAAGAATCATCAGTCACCAGTCTTAATTTTCTCTGGATTACTGAGTTACAGGTCACTGTTTATGTCAGCTAGCAGTTAGCTGACATGTGCTAGCTTGACCCAGTAACATCAGCCAATGTTTGCATCTGTTTAAGTTTGAGTAACTGAGATGAGCTAAAAATGAAATGTAGTTTTCTTTAGCTGGCCGGTTGGCAGTTAGCAGAGTTACAGCACTGCTTTTGGTTTCCCACTCTGGCTGTTTCTTTATTTAGCATGTCACTGAGCCTACGTGAACCGTCGACCGGTCAGGATCATAGATTTATATATGGAAGAACAACAAAGCAGTTAAGAAGAAAGATGGTGCCTATTTAATCCATTGAGAACTGTTCAACTAGCGCATACGTCAAAAATGTTTTCTAGCCTCCGGGTTTACTTCCCTGGTTGTGTACAAGGAACCTAAAAAAGAAGGGAGGGTCATTACTTTGGTGCATGACTGTGGTGACAGTTGAATTGAAGTCTATGAGAGACGCATGAAGAAAACATACGATAATGCAACATATCAACGTCATGGGACTTACGATGAGGAAATGCCTCCAGAAAATGAAAGAACACACATCAGTGAGCAGGTTACAGTGTCCTCAACCCACTTAGGGAGCTAACGTTAGCTTAATAAGCCTGCTAGCTACAGCTGATGAAGTCATTTCAGCCAACAAAATGATCGTTGAAGAACGAGAGGCCTGTTTTTTTTGTGCAAATGTTTGTTACAAAAGTTACCAATAATTTCATGTGGTAAACCTGCCAGTGTTATCGATGTAAACCGACGCTGGAGCGATGTAGCACCAGTGACCGAGGGGAACGGGCAGTAATGCTCGAAGCTGAAGCTGCTGCAGTTGAGTCTTCTTTTTGTAGCACTCAAGAAACCAAAGGAATCCAAACGCTAACCAAAGCATTCGTACTTATTTTCTACAACTACTATTAAGCTACTATTAATAGTTTTCCGGCCCACTTGTTGAGTCATCATGAAACCGTTGCTCTAGAGATATAATATGTTTCCATATGTGTGGACTGTTTGAGCTCAGAGTTTTTTTGTCTGTAGACGATAAAGCTCCTTTTCATGGTGTTGTGTTACTACCCCATTTTTCTCTAAACCACATCGTTGTGCTCTTGGAGAGGATTTCACTTGAATAGCAGCGACCCTGCGTCCGTCTGCAGTCTGTTTGCTTGCTGTCCGGGGGGTTGAGAAAACGCAGAAGGTCTGTCAATGGAACTGGGTGAAGGGCTGAACATTTGGGGGGGAACGGAGGAAAAGTAGGAGGAGATGGAGAATTGGAACGGATATAAGATTACTTACTGGCAAATCTCAAGTACGGCAGCAGCTGTTTAGACTGAGTGTTAGTCACTGCCCTCTCGTCGTTCTCCCCGTCCCCCCCCTCTTTTTCTGTCTCTCATGAGTGTTGTGAATAGCTCCTGAAATAGAGCCCACTGGAGCGTAAAGGGAAATGTGAAAGACAGAGGGCGGTTTGTGCAGGCAATGTGATAGGGTGCCTGTGAGAAATGTGTTCACATGCAAAGATACTGTACCGTGAAAGAAAAGACCAAGAAACACAGAAAGACAAGAGAAAGAGAGAGAGAGAGAGAGAGAGAGAGAGAGAGAGAGAGAGAGAGAGAGAGAGAGAGAGAGGGGTGGGGTATCGGGGACAGCCAGGCTGCTCAGACTGAAAGTCTGAGAGAGGAAGAAAGCTGGTGAAGGTTCACTGTTATTTTTCCTGCCACACAGAATTACCGTCAACAGAAAAGGATTCATCTTTTTTTTTTTTTTATCTTTTTCCTCGCTGTTCACTTTTTGTTTATTCTTTTTATACTTTGTGGATTTTCTGGACCTTGAACTTAAGGGAAGACTGAAAAAAAATAGCCAAACCCTTCTTTTGAACTTTGTGACGGGATCTAAGCCTTCTCTTACTGGACATCAACCAGATTTACATTAAGATCTGATTAAGTCATCAGCCGTGTGAGAATATTTGGTTTGCCTTTGACATGGGGCCTGGGAGGGAGCTACTTACTCTCGGTAAGTCTATCAATGAGAGCACAATGTGTGTTTGTGTGTGTGTGTGTGTGTGTGTGTGTGTGTGTGTGTGTGTGTGACTGGGTGTGTGTGTAAAGGTTAAAGAAAAGTAAAGAAGAAACAAAAAGTACAGGGAAATTCAGACATGTTGTAACACCTCAGATGATGAACTCTGTTTCAGTCATACTCAACTTTTAAATCACATGCGGCAGGTATAGAGAAAATATGATGTAACCTCTGATATGGCACATGTTACCATGGTCACAGCTTCTGCATTTGATGGCAGGGCCGGCGACAATTTTTCGACTCTTAATTCTAGCTCGCATGGGCCACATCAGTAATGTTAACCCTGTGCTGCCCTCCAGCTGTGTTTGACTGAGCTGATGTAAGGACGGGTCAGAGCGGCTGCTGCGTGGTAAGAACCTCTGTCACCGGACTGACGCTGCAGGACTGACCCGCTCAGTCTGAGCTGCTCCTCAGGCTGTCAGAGTGAAATAAATCTGAGCCAGACCCAACCAGTGACTCAGCACAGGAAGAATCTAAAAGCCACAAACCTTGTGTATGGTGACATCCGTGGTAAAACAATTATGTCAGATTTCAGAACCCGCCACCATATGCAGATATTACTAACATGGGCTACAGTGTCTAGATTTGATATCTAGTGTCTAGATTTAGTTTAGATTTGGAGTCCGCTAACATTAAAACTAGTGACCAGTTTAAACCCTTTAAAGGTCTAATATGTAAAAAAAAAAAAAAAAATTGAATCATAAAAAAAAAACTATTTATAATAACTATTTCTATAGAATGTGAAGAAATAACATTTTTGACGCCCACGATATCTTCTGAGTTTAGCATGCTAACCAGTGAGCTCCATCCTATCCCTGTCCACACCTCCTACTCTAGTGCTGTAAACACCAACACTCCCGTGGTGCTTCAAGCTCCCAGTCCGTACCGCTAGTTGCCTAGCTAATAAGCTAACAGCGGCTCTAATTAGCAGCAATGTTTGTTTTGATTAGAATTCGACAGGGGGCCAATTTCTTACATATTGCACTTTTAATATGTTGATAGTTGAAACACGATATGTGGTTCTCAACAGGGATCACCTCGGGACTCACATTGAATAATGGCCATTAAATCTCACCTGTTTTTATGGAATTCAAACCATGCACATGTATTTTTAATATTTATTCGGACCTCATATACAGCTCATAATAAACTGAGTATGAACCTCACAGCTGCAAACTGAAGATGATACAGTTAATATCATAATAAGGTCATAACTGTGTGTACGCACAGAGTAAGTAAGGCACACAAATTATGCCGTTTCCACTTAACAGGCATTTGTGGAAGCGAAAGAGATTTACTCCTGACGTGGTGACGGTAGACAGAGCTACTCTCAGATCATGCTCAGTGTCAAACCTCTACCTCTGCTTTGACTTGAGCTGGACCAAAGTACAAAAGCCAGTTTAAGACAAACATCACATTACAGGTAATATTATATGCAACCTGTATAAACTGTGTAGGTATAATGTTACCTGAAATCCGCTGTGGTCAAATCACATACCAAATATGAAAGAACTCTTCTCATGTTAGTCTTTCACTCATAGTGACAAACCCAAGAATTATGACCCCATATGGTGGTTTCCCTCAGCTTCACAGAGCATTTTGGCTTGTTTTCAGACCATTTTTTTTTTTTTGCTTTTCTGGCCCACAGTGTTATGGTTTTGGTTTCCTCACTTGCACTAACCTTGTTTCCAGCAGTAGTAGGCAGCTGTCTTCAGCCACTACACTCCTATAAACCCACTGACTGCATGCTTAATAAATGGCACAACGACAGAGCTAGTGACAAGCTCGACAGTGTTGTGGAACATTTAGCAATGAATCAATTAATCAATCAAATATTTCCCTCAGAAGATGGCGGAGACCAAAAAGCTAACCCTAACCCTCTCTAAAAGGAGAGTGAATACTCTGCTTTATGAAAGTGATACAATATCAATGTTATATTTACAACTCGTTGTTCGCCCTACTTGGTCAAAATAAAATAAAAAAAGAAATCAAGTAATACAGGCTCGTATTGAATCATACATTTTTGGTCTTAAACAGTTTGAAAGTAAGCCCACTTTGAGAATGCAAGAGCAGCTATTGTGTTGAAACTAAAAAATACATTGTCAGAAGTCCAAAATAGTTCAACACATCCTCAGAGGTTTGACTGTTTTGAACATAACACAATAAAACAATAACAGACACTACTGATTTCTTGAGAGGAGCTATTCATTGATTTATGAGCTTAAACACAGAACTGTGTCCAATAATTTTTTTTACTCTATAGAGGTGCCAGAACAGGCGCTTTTGTTCTACACCGTTTGTTTTATTAGTAATGAATCAAAATCTTCATTGTAATTCAGTGTGTTTACTGAGCACCACCGTATTACAGCAAAAAAAAAAAAAATAGCAAAAAAAAACAGAAGAAATTTCAGTACGGTTTTTTGAAAGGTCAAAAGCAAACTTTCGCTTCATGTTGTTGAACTGTACTCATGTAAGCAGCATTTATGAGTCAGTCTGATGTTTGATAAAAGTAAAATAAGGCCCGTGCTTTATAAGACATTGCAGTTGCTTTCACATGCATTTGCATTTGTACATATCTGTCTGCGAGGCACAGAAATAGAGACGGACCTATATACAAATTATATATATATATATAACTTCCACTTTCTGTCAGGCCCACATTCAATGCAACAGGATGAGAAACAGATGCACAAAATATGCAACTTACAGTAACAGATAAGACATACAGAGAAGATAGTTTATGTGACAGACAACTATTCTCATTCACCGCCGTGCATACTGGTGAATGAAAGTCAGCTGCGAGCTGAGCACAAAGTCCCCCTTTGTATATTTTATGTCTTTTTGTTTCTGTCCGCAGTGACTAAGTCATAAAGCCAGACTCAGTCACACTGTCTCACTGACAATCTCGGCCTGGTTGTCCTATAGTGGTGTTACTATGGGAGCTCCAGCCTTGCCACTGATCAACAGAGGACTCATTGTGAGCCAGGGAGGGAAACACACAGACAAGTGGGATATTTTTCTACTCATGCCATGTGAAGGGGGGGCGCTGTTTTTCTGCCTTACCAGTGACACATGAGTCAAGAATTGTGACTGACGCGTGTCTGCTGCGCTGGTGGGTGTCTTAGACAAAAAGCTGCACCAGTCTTCGCGCTCAGAGGAAAAGGAGAAGGCAGTTGCAAGTGGTTTCACAAGTGTGAGAGGGAAAGACACTGTGAGTCATGTACCGATGTTACCCAGATGGGCACACCACAAACACACACACACACACACACACACACACACACAAACACAAGTGAACACCGACTAGTTACTGCATTGAAGAAGGCAAATGTAGTCAGCTTGATGTCAGAGAAGTTATGGTCATGCTAGTGGCACTTTGCGCAAGGCCAGGCAGTGTGTTTCGTCAAAATCTGAGGTCGACAAGCTAACGTGCTCTGAATGACAATTCTAAAATGCCAAGCAGGTGTAATATTACCATCACCATATCACCATAGCATTTTAGCGTGCTTACATTTGGTCATTAGCTGTACGAACTGGGCACAGCTGAGGCTAATGAGAATATATGTCAATATTCACATGGCGGCCATTTTCCTCCGACATCAGGCTCAGGGTGGAGCGCTCAAATGTTGTACTGCTGTGTTCAAGTTGTATAAAATACAGAGATCTGACAAATCGTTATCATCTCACCACTTTGTGTTTGAATGCTAACGTTAGCTAATAGGTTGTCAAGTGTGTAGGTTTGGCTTAAGATTTGTAGACAAAAATGTTAATTATGCTCCAATTACTTGCTGCCATATCAAAACATATATCCTACTTCCAGAGGAGTATTGAGGAGGCAACAATCGCTGTCACATGCAATGGTGCGCCAGTTGTATTTTGGGAAATACTGCTTCACTCTTCGGGTTTAGTTATGGCTGCAGGACTCAACAAGTGAGCACTGGTCAGCTGGCAGAACCATGTCCTCAAACAAATTCTATGATGATCTCCAGGTACTTCTGCCCGGAACAAGCTTTCTAACAACATGAAAGAGATCAAACCATTCAATCACATCCTGAACACAGTCATCCGATCAAAGTGTTGCGTTATCGCTGTTTGTGGTAATTTGGTTTTGGTTTCCATTATGGGATACTGTCGTTTGTGCGTAGTTATACATATTTGTTTTTTGTGTAAGGTTATTTCATTGATTGATCCATAAACAAATGCTTAGCTTGAAGAAGCTATGAGGGTGTGTAATGTGTATAAGGAGCAATGATGGAAAAGTGGAATATGTTATTTGTTGATATTTTGCTACCCTTTTGTTGCCATCACACTGGGTCATCATCACCGAGAATAAAGGCAGACTGCATCTGCTTCCTCTGTAGCGAGGGGCCTTTAGAAAAGAGGAAGACTTCAGGTATGTTTCAACATGTAAATTAAAAGTATCGTTACTGGAAACTGCTCAGCAGCAAAACTGCAAGTGATTCTCAACTTTTCAGTCTGGGGAAGTTTTGGGATATGTTGTTATTATAACAGTAGCACAGTTGCCCGCTGGAGCAAAAAGGAAAATGGGGCAAGGTTACAATAAGGATTTAATTTTTTTCTCAAAGGGTCACTAGAGGAGTGGTTCTTTGAGCACTTGGGCAGTTCAGAAGTACGCTCTGGGAGAAATTATGAAATTTCCTGACTGGCTGAATAAAGGTTTTTGCATTATTGTGTCTTCCTCGTTATTGTAAGATGTGAGCTGTAAATTGAAACTAAGTAGCCTCTCTCTCTCCTCCCACAGGCTTGCTGTATATGGCGGGGATTTGTTTCTCATGTCCAGACGGCTTCAGCAAACAAGGCCCCAATTGTTTTGGTAATAATCTGTCATCACCTTGGATTTTAACCAATCCTCCACTGTCTTGCTTCTGTCCACAAATACCTTATTCTGGCTTCTTCTTAGAAAACTGTGCTGTTCCCATCCTACAATTAAGTACCTCTTACTGGAGTTGATCACCAAAAACTGCCCGTTGACATTCCTCTTAGTTTTTCATTTCAGGCATTTAAGCACTGTCCAGACTGCATCACAATGAAAACAAACATGTATTTTATTAGGTGTGTCACTAAGATTGTATTGTCTTTACTATTCACCTCTTTAGATACAGACGAGTGCGAGGAGTTCACAGACAGGTGTGGGAAGAACACGGAGTGCTTCAATACGATTGGCAGCTATTACTGTCAGTGTAAGCCTGGGTTCAAAAACCACCAAGGCGCGGTCAACTTCACAGCAGTAGATGGACAATGCCTCGGTGAGTGTGTGTGTGTGTGTGTGTGTGTGTGTGTGTGTGCAGGGGCGCCGCCAGGGATTTTGGGCCCCATGAAAAAAAAATCTAGTTGGGCCCTTGTATAGGTTACCCATGTCTCAAAGGGCCCCTCGTCAGTGCCGGGCCCTTGGAATCGTCCTAACCTTTCCCCCCGTGGCGGCGCCCCTGTGTGTGTGTATGTGTGTGTGTGTGACCTAACCCTTATCAATTGGTCTGACTCATCACCATTTGCTCTTCTGTCAGATGACAATGAGTGCGTCGATTCTGGCAACATCTGCGGCCTCGGCGGTAATTGCTCCAACCGGATCGGGAGCTATGAGTGCATCTGCCAATTTGGGTACACCAACCGCGCCAACAGCAGGGAACCCTGCATCGGTGAGTAGTATCTACTCTTTTGTCTGCAGTTGAGGTTGATTGGCGCTGTGCAGAGAGTCAGGTGAGGAACAATGTGCTCAGCAGAATCCTCAAGGCCAGATGGAGGAGATGAGAAAGTCGGCAGTGCTGGAACTTCCCTTGTTTTATGTATATCACACAGCTGCTCTCATCGCGTCATGTGTGTATAACCATGAAAAAGCAACACCATTCAATAGTATGAAAGTGGGCGCTGTTATCACCGACAACAGAAATGTATGATAAACAGAATTCACGGAGAGAGATCGCAGCAGGATGCAAGCCAAAGTCACGCCTCTGCCGGTGGACCACCATGGGACCTGAATGGAGAAAGATAGACCATTTTTGATCCTGATTAAATTGTGCAAGGAGTTACACATATGAAGTTTTGGGTTTCAGTATCTTTCAGTATCTGCACTTTGACATGCAGACCAAGGGAATCGAACCAGCGACCTTCCGATAACAAGACGCTGGCTCTCAAAGATTTATTGTGATTTTCACATTTGCTAACACTTGTTCTGTGTCGGGGCAGCAGCCATGTCTGCGTTGGGGGACGCATGTTGAGCAAGACCAATACAGTTCAGTGAGTGGTTAAAAAAATCCCAACTGTACTCGCCTCGGCTCTCTGCGTTTTCCTCCAGAAGCTCTGCCTGTTAACACTAACGAAGTCGCTCATTAATCCAAAGCACCAGCCTCTGTATTAAAAGGCAGCAGCATCATTAATACGGCCAAGAAATCCTGTTCAAACGTTACAGCAAGTTTAACAGCCAAGAGATTGTAGTGGTATTTTCATCATTTCCTTGAGCTGCTCAGCGAGGAATGAAACAACAGCCCTAGTTGTTTACAGGGATAAGGACACGTTTCTCATGTTCAAATTAAGCTCTGTATAATTATCAAACGAATCAGGGAGCTCACAGAACAGGGAACATTTCCAAAATTAAAATTGCCTGTCGTGAGCTGATCTCAGAAAGGTCACACATGCTTTTCGTTTCATTATGATTCAACTGCCATGACTCCCTTTACTTTGACCTTAACAACAAAGCCATCTCCTTTCTCCCATTATTTCAAATTGCAGCTTTTAACCAACCTTGGCAAGGCAGAAGCTCGTGCCACTGGTTTCCGGGACAGAGATCTGTCTCTAAGATTGTTTTAGCAACAAAGTGCCCGTGGTTACACTGTGGAGATGTTTGTTCCGTTTGCAATGCCTGCTACATTGAAATTTGTCTCACACTCTGACATCAGTGCCCCTTGTGTCTCTGCTGTCTCTCCTTACACAGACATAAATGAATGCAATGAAGCTGAAAGGAATGGCACAGACCTCTGTGGAGCAGGAGGAACTTGTAAAAACACTGATGGGAGTTACCGGTGCAGGTGTACAAAAGGGTACACTAATTATGGCAACAACAGGACCCGATGCTCAAGTGAGTGCACGCACACACATGCAGATGTCTTCATAGTAGCTGCTGTTGCCTTTTTAAAATACAACACTTCTCTGTCTGCTGACTCTTACGCTGTGTGGTGTAGCTGTCTGTATCTTCTGGGCCCCCAGTTTTCTTTTTCTCCTCCTCCTTCTCACTTTACTGTCTGCGTTGAGTCATCTGATTCCAGATAATCTGTGGTGTAGATCTCACAAGATAATGGAGATGAGTTTCTGTTTAGTGCTGCAAGATAGATTTGACCACACTCTTTTGCTCGCAGTGAATGGTAAAGTCAAATCAGACCAAACTTGTGAGATAAGAGTGATGTTTCTTTCCGCTCTATCTAGAGCTTGCCTGTGACAGCTTCAATGCCGACAGCGGGCCTGCGCCGGTAAGCTGCATGTTTAAATGCTAATTGATATTATTATCACAATTCTGCATGCTGCAACAATTAGAAATAAATTAGAGGCAAATTACTTGAGAGGCACAGTCATCTGCATTGTAGTCAGTGGCTAAAGACAAATTATATTTTGATCCCATTTCAATCGTGCAGTAAATTACACATTGAATGTTTTTTACTTAAAAAAGATGGTTTTGCAACTCGAGAGAGTCACCGCTCATCCTAACACTGTGGAAGTACCACAATCTGAAAATATGAGATATGAAATCCTATAGTCCGAACACTTAAGAGCTAGTTCAAAATTCACGGTGCAATATCCAATAACTTCGGTTGTAAACATTCAAAAATTAACAACAGAATGTGAAGAAATAACAATTTTGACATTATCTTGTCTTTATATTGTTGCAGGGATATCTACTGAAGTTAGCATGCTAGCCAGCTAGCCTTGTCCAAAGCTCCTGTGTTAGCGCCATATACACAAAAGTTCCCCCGATGCTCCCTCCAAGCTCGCAGGAATGAAAATTAGCTAATGAATGCTACAGTTAGCAGCAGTTAGCGGTTACGCTGATAAAATGCTGCCCCCAGGTGGCCAATTCGCAAAAACCTCTAATTCGCAAGAAGGTTTGCACACTCGCTTGTCTCTGATTTTGCAAATCAGAGTTAACGTGCAAAAAGTTTGATGGAAGCAGAATGGACGTTGCCTCTCTGTAGCTGATTTGTTTTTGCACTTGTCCGTGCTAGGAGTGCAGTCAAGTGTTTTTCAGCTCATTTCCTTTATTTATTGCCCTTTAGGGTTTAGTTTATGTGAACTTCATTATAAGGCAAACTAAATAGTCTCATTATTCTCTGTCTCAAAGTCACTTGGAGGCCTGGCAGACATTTTGGTCATGATGAGAAACAGCTGTTTGGCTCTGTCTAACCCCAGCCCCAGTGGTGAAGTGAAAGCTGATGGCGAGGCGCTACTGGAGGTCAGAACAGCAGATACAAAAACACAAACACACCCATTATAACACTCGCAACACACATGCAGTATTCTCATTTCCCCCTCTTGTTTCCTGCAACAGAAACTTTTCACAGCGACCGAGGCCATCCTGACCCCTGGTCACCTGGACAGCAGCGAAGACATGAGCGAACTGCTCGGCACGGTGGAGAACGCCATCATGCTCATTGGTCCGCAGCTCAAACACAACCACACCAAGATAGAGACCAACGAGACAGGTAACAGCGTCCATAAGCTCAGCTGCGATTCGAATACAGTGAAAAGAACAAAAAAAAAGAAAAAATTGAGCCGAACTGTGTCATTTCAAATAAGTTATCTGTTCAAGTAGACGCAGAGATCGCAGTGCAGAGAGGACAGACTCGACCCACTGGACAAATACATCTGACCAATGAGAACGCTGCGCTCGACACCGACTGGACAACAGCAGTTGGGACAGGAGTGTACCCTGGTAAACTTCTCTTCTCTTCTCTTCTGACAAATGAGCCACAATGTTCATGTATATCAAATACTTTTCACGTCTCTTATTGTTGTCTTTTACAGGTTTTGCCATGGCTGCATTGTTGAGCTACAAGAACCTCAAGATTTCTGTGAACCAGTCCTTCGAGGAGCTCACAGGACGTGAAAACGATAACGCGGTTCCCTCCTTAAACGTCTCCTCTAAAGTCGTGTCTGTTGTGGTCTCTAACCCATCCACTCAGAACTTGAGCAGCCCTATCAAGATTACCCTCAGACATCTTCAGGTAGTCCAACTTCTCCTGGTGTTTTCATTGAGGGTCTTACTTCTACCACTGTCATACCTCTTTCGACACGTCCTTGTAAATAAATAAAAGAAAGAGAGGAGTATCAGAATATGAATGTATATGAAACCTACAGCCTGATTTTGACATAATGGTATGATCATAGGACAGAGAGGAGTCTCGTGAGGTGGAATACATCTGTGCGTACTGGAGTGAGAGAGGAACCTGGTCCACAGATGGTTGCTATCATGAGAGCTCCAACGCCACACACACTGTGTGCACCAGTAAACATCTGAGCAGCTTTGCTGTGCTAATGGCACTCTACCCCATGAAGGTAAGACGCAGACACACACACACACACACACACACACACACACTATAAAAGAAAAAGTATGTTAATCTGACAAAGGTATTTAGTGTTGGAATGTTTCTTTAAAGTGAACGTAAAACCCTGCTAAGAGAAACGCTTTTTAGATAAGTTATAAAATTAAAGCTACTTTTTATGGTGGAGTGCCGAGTACGAGTTGATGCGTCTGACAGCCTGAGTGAAGAAGCTGCTCTGTAGTCTGGAGGTATGGCACTAAAACTTTGTTTACCTTACTTCATTATCGTTATATTACCTTAATTAATCCAACTTAGCCACAAACAGACCCATAACGTTGCTGCCATGCATCCTGCAAACAGGTGAACCCACACAGACTTTGAAAAGTCGTGGGGTGGCCATCGAAAGGCACCACCTCATTTGCTACCATATCATTGATTTTCACCTTCCAATTTTATTGTATATCATTTTTCATTTTAATTTCTGATATCACCTTTCATAGCAACACTTATGCTAATATTTTAGTATGTTAACCTACTAGAGGTTGCTGTATAGGTAAAACACTGTACACAGACAAAGTAACTAAGCCTTTGTGGGTTTTAAGTCTGAACATGATCATGCTAGGCTACCCAGGGTTGGTCTGTGAACGTATTACTTAGGAGCACAGTCCATGTTGGCATTGTTAGCTTTCTCTTGAGAAAACTCTAAATTAAACTCTATAATTATAACCAACTAATTTTAGCTGCTGCTGTTAGCACTGCCTCTTCACTTTGATGCTGAGTACACCAAGATTACAATCTAATCTATCTTATTATTAGCCAACGTGGTAGGTAGCATGTGCAGCCTTGTTAAGATAAACAATAAGGGGTTAGTTACAACAGTTTTTGTAACCTGTATTTAGTTTTTACAGCAGCAGATAGTTGAGAATAATAAGGTTTCACTCATTGTGATGAACCCACAGAGAAAATATGATAATATAATATATCAGTGTTGTTATTGCTTGTTTGTGCTGCCCCAAAGACGCTAAAATAGTGGTCTGGCCTATTTCTTTACCAGGCAAAGTGTGGTGGACAATAAATGTGCTTTTCTATCTCCCTCCCTTGTCACCTGTCAGTGTAAGGCTGTAAATGATGACCCTATAACTCCGATTAAACGCCTCAGGACTTGTCGTGTCTCCTCTTCTAGCACACCTTTGGCCTCAAACTGGTGAGCACAATAGGGCTGATCATCTCCCTGCTGTGTCTCATCCTGTGCATCCTGACGTTCAAGTTCTGCCGCTCCATACAAGGGACCCGCACCACCATCCACCTCCACCTCTGCATCTGTCTCTTTCTGGCTGACCTGGTCTTTCTCGCTGGTATTTCACAAACAACACCTAAGGTAATTTTATTATTTTATTTTATTATTATACAGCCCATCTTGCCCTTCGATACCGGTTCCACTGAATATGTTATTAGCACCCTTGATGTGTACTAAACCCTGCGCACCAGCTCTAAACATTGTGTGCTAATGCTTGTAGCTTAGCAGTTAAAGTCAGGATTTTGGCTATAAAAGGGTGACACGAACGTCTTTTCAAACCGATTTGAGGGTTCCAGAGACTTGGATTATGCTGGGCAAGCCCTATGGAGACATTTTATTTGTTTTTTCAATTGATCTGACGCCGTTTTGCTGTGAAGCTCCAGAAATGTTTTGTGAAAAACTTCATTTGACTGGTGATAATAGATAATGACTGTATTTTCATCTTTGGGGGAACTTCTCCTTAGAGTCGTATTATTCTTTTGTACTAGGAGTTTGAATGCAGGACTTTGATTTATGGAAGTTCTTCTTTCACCAATCATTTTAATCCAATGAATCTGACTTCGATGCAATAATCTAATTATAATAACCAAAACTGATTGCGTCTCGTTCAAACTCTTTATCTAAAACCCATCACTACTGTAATTGCAGTGACATTTCATTTGCCCACTTCCTTCCTCACTGATCTTTTCTGTCTTCATGTTGTCATATTAAATGACAGGGCGGCTGCAAGTTTGTTGCAGCATTGCTTCATTACTTCTTCCTGGGAGTGTTTACCTGGATGCTGTTGGAGGGGGTGCAGCTGTACCGTATGGTGGTCCTGGTGTTCAATGCCACCATCCGGCCCCTCTACTTATTCCTCACTGGTTATGGGACACCGCTTGCCATCGTCATTATATCTGGCATCATTAGGCCGCAGGGATACGGCACAGACGAGCAGTAAGTGTTACAGAATGTGTGTGTTTGCATTCTCAGTGTGTGACCGCGGTTACATCAGTGGTTTAAACAGAGCGGCTGTTATCTATCTCCGTGACGTCAAGAAAATGCCGTCATGCACATGTGTTTTCTTTCTTCCTCACCAGCTGCTGGCTGTCCCTGGAACACGGCCTCATCTGGAGTTTCTTCGGCCCTGTGTGCCTCATCATCATCATCAACATCTTCTTTTTCATCGTCACTGTCTGGAGGCTCGCCCAGAAGTTCACCAGCCTCAACCCAGACTTCTCCAAGCTACACAAAATCAAGTCAGTCTGTGTGTTTGTTTGTTTGCATGTGGCTTTTTTTTTTGCGTTTCTGCTCCCGCTCTTGTAAACTTGGAAGTGATGTGACCCAAACGTTTTCCACTGCACAAACAAACACTCCATTAAGCCTAAGTTGGTCAAATGGGGGGACAGCTTTGGGAACTGAAAAGTGGATGGAAAGAATGTGAGAGTTTTGTGGGGGAAAATGAAGAGAATGTTTTCATAGTACCGACTATGCTCTCTAATGGGGCGCTACTGAGGGACTCCCCCCCCCAACTCTATCTATGTGTGCTCATTTTTTACTCCACTCAGTCACTGTATTTGGAGACAAAGCTGTATAAATATGTGCAGCTGCAAAACACATCTAAGCTTTACTAACAAAAAAAGAGAAAAGAATCCAACCTTGGATAGACTGCTTCATCAATCAGTGAAGTTCAGTTCAGTTCAGTGAATTGGGAATGTTAGCGCACTGTGTCGATATGGAGGGAGTCGTTTCTTAGTTAAACTTAGTTTAGTTGAACTGTTGGCTGGAGAAATCGATATCACATCCACATTTCAGGATTAATATTGGAAGCAGTGGCGGAGACAGGATGTCTGAGGGGCAGGGCGTCAGATGTATGTGGATGGGAACAAGCGTGGAGACAATCTGGATACATTTATAGCAAGAGTGAAGGACACCCTAGAAGGAATTTTATTTCTTTTTTGGCACTGGGAGGGCACCCAAGAGGGCACTTTATCTATGTTTATCTAACACAGAAACATTCAAAAGGGCCCTTTTGTGGTGCAACTGTATCTTGATGTTAATTGTATTGTGAATTATTTATGGGAATAAGAGGGATGCATCACCAAATGGAACAAAGGTCCCATTCAGAGCACATTGCTGGAAACGGTCTCTAAAATCTGAAATGATTTTTTTTTTTGCCTTTATATTTATCAGTTGCCTCTGGCTTTCCTTCTTCCACCAACTTTAATAGACAGTAAACTGTTGAGAAAATGTCTCTGCTCTGTAGCTGCTTTGCTGAGGACTTGTCCCCTTTCTCTTTTCCTTTTCACTCTTCAGGGGTTTTCCAGATACTGCAGTGTTAACTGAGTCATCCGCATGTTTGCCCTCATGTTCATCTTTGCTTTCATTCTCTATCTGTTGCCCTTTTCTCTGACTCCCCACCATCCACCACCCCATTTCCTTCCGCAGAGCTTTCACAGTGACAGCTATCGCCCAGATGTGTATACTCGGTCTGATGTGGGTGTTTGGGGCCTTCATGTTCGAAGAGGGCCCCATGGCGGTGGTGTATATCTTCACTATCCTCAACAGCCTGCAGGGAGCGCTGGTCTTCATCATGCACTGCTTGCTGTCTAAACAGGTAGGATACAGTAGAGCTCTGTGTGTGTGTGTGTGTGTGTGTGTGTGTGTGTGTGTGTGTGTGTGTGTGCGTGTGTGTGTGTGTGTGTATGTGTGTGTGTATGCATGAGGCTAAGATGAACAAAATAGAAATAATGATAAAAAATTCATGAACAAGTGAAAGACAAAAATCTCAGACTGCATTGGAATCTGTTTTTTTTCCTCTAATGTTCTGCTGCCCTCTGCAGGTGAGAGAGGAGTACGCCCACTTCCTCTCATGCATCTGCACACCACAGAAGAAGAGATACTCAGACTTCAGCAGTACCAATCCCTCCAGTAGCCAGTCACAAGTAAGTATAAAGTGAGCTCACTCTGAGTCACAAACAGAAGCACTCTAAGTGCTGCCCTACATTCATCTGACATTTACAGTAAAACACACATATGAAACAAATGATTAGCTTGTATAATATGATGCATTGTTAAAGATCAAGCGGCCTAACATTATATTAGTTAAATGTTGCTCCTCCTTGACCAACTACAGCATGAAAAGGCTGTTTACACATTTATAACCTCTTCAGCCAAAGCGTATCTAACAGTATATGCTGAATGATAAATACTGTTCATTTCATTTCAAGTAACAGTGAAGTCATGAATGAACAACATATACTGTACATAAACAAACATTTACTTAAAGTGAAACTCTCGCCAAAATGCAGCCTAGGCTTTTTTTGTGAATGCATATGAGTCAAACCTTCGTGTAAAAGCATAATTACCACGAAAGAGTCACTTTTAGGATTTGCCGTATTTTTATTTTCGGGTCAAACTCATTTTAAATGGGAGTGCTTGGGGCAAATTAGCGATAGCATCAAAATCGCTATTTTTAAAACACTAAGAAGGCTCGACACAACATGAAACTTTGCTCATAGTATCACCAGGGTCTCTACACATGAACACGAGCACTTACTCATAGGCAACAATTCAAACTGATCTGCTGACACAAAATGCAGCATTTTTTGTTTTGTTTTCTTGATTGATGAACATTTGCTGTCTGCGCAAAAACTTGAGGGAAATAATTCCCTGTAATTGCTTCACAATAAATGACAACTAATGTTCTAACAGCCAAATGTTTTTCATGTGAATCAGCGGTGGTAGGAAATGTTGGATATGCTCTAATGATTAGAGGGTGAATTGTAAGCAGTTTACATACATGAGATAAATTTACATCCTGCAGGCAACTTTAGGCCAGTGCGCAACACCGTACCTCACTGACATTGAGAACTACTTTATAGAAAAGTAATTGAAGCAATGGAGATACAATTGAATGGCCATTTTGAAAACATGCAGACCATGAATAGCTTCTCATATAAAAAATATAGGGAAATATTTGGAGCTTTAGGGGTTCAAGTGCTCAATGCATCAATTATGTTTTTCCAGTAATATGATATATTCAATAATATGGCATTAAAACACTTATTTTGCATCATGCATAATTTTACATGGTACTATTTGTTTGTAATGCTTAATTGTCGCAAACAGTCAGTAGAACTTTGAATGTCACCCTTTTACTGACTTTTATGTCATGACACATTTTTACATTGATTACTTTTACAGAAACAAAATCATGCCTCTTCCACTTCTGCAAACACATGACAAATGTGGTCTTACATTGTTTCTGAACGTGTACCCTTTGTGTTCATTCAGGCTTCACGCAGTGGACAGCACACCGGAGAATCCCAGATATGAGGCGCTCTATCTTTCAATTCCACCCCAAAGACAGACTATCACAACCATCTGGGCTAAGTTAGGCCTGACTTTAAAGGTTTGGATCGCTTCAAATGAAAATTCAGTCATTTACTCACCTTGCATTCAACTGAATCTGATTCTAGTGTTGTGTGTTGGGAATCATCCCAAAAACCAAAACAAACTTAAGAAATAACATTCTTAGGGGGAACTCGTCCAGGCACATCTACGGTGTTAAACAGTGGTTACAAATAGGTAGCACTCGGCTGTGAAGGGTAACATGGTAAATAGTATGTCCTTAAACAGACATCTAATAAGTTAAATCTCAGGCCTTTCACACCCAAATTAAGTTAATGGAACCAAATATTTTACAAATCAAAAACCATAAATACAAATTCTCTGATATGTGGTCTCATCTGACAATCGCAATTTCCAAAATGGGCCAGAAAGTCAAAAAATTGTCCTCTAAAAATGTGCTTATTTGCTTCTGTAATAATGTTCCACAGTAATTGATGGGTGATCAAGTTGTATTGATTATGACTGAATTTTTATTTTTGTGTGAACTGATTCTCTAACCGTGTTTAGCAGCAGACACAAAGTAGCCAACTTCTAAAAGTGCACATTCAGGAAGTGAAAGTGAAGATATTTCAGTAGCTTATCAGCTCATCCAAAACATGCCACAATCATACAATAAGCTGTATTCCCTTTGGAGACAATAAAAGTGATAATGATAAAAGCTATTTATTTTAAGTGCAGACTATAAAGTCTACATTGTGTGGACTACAAGAAAATATGAGTGATGCTCTTAATGTTTAAAGCATGAGCAAACAGTTTGCGCTGTATTTTATATAAATGTTTGATGTAAAAATAAGGGCGGGTGTGCTTTTACTAATAGGACCTTTGCAGAAAGTATTTGTTTCCATGTTGTAATGGCAAAGAACAGACTGAGTCAGTCAACTGACTGATGATGCAAATGGCCCGTGAAGTGCCTCCGATGTTCACATCACATTCCTGCGACTCCCCTGTGGGCTCCTGCAAGGATTTTACATCGGTTCTTATTTGGTTTTAAACAAAATAAGTGATGTTTTTAATCACTTGTGGCTATTTTTAAATAATTTATCTTGGTTTGCCATTGAGCTCTGCCTTTTGTCACTGGTGTATTATATTTTTGCTTGAAGTGATCTACCAAGAAAAACAAATTCACAGAAACTGACCCACCCTTTCTGATAAGCCCGCAGCTTCCTGCAATCAAACTGTGTTTATGGAATAAGATTCCATTTTGTTATCATGTTTTCTTATTATAGCTGTTCACCTCCACGTGCTGTTAGTGACCGAAAGGCATCACAAGCCTGAAATGAGAGCTTGTTTTTTGCGGTCTAATGGGATTTATACAGACCTTTGTCTGAGTTTGTTCATTTTATTGCACTTTTTCCTTGGTGAAAATGATAATCCAGCACATCTTCACTCACACAGTGCATGGGAGAATGTAGAAGACTTGATAAGCAGCCTCACGTACAAACCTGAACAGTTTACGTGTTGCATTAAAGCTATCATTAATATATTTTTATATTGTCTATTTTATAGAAATTGATCAGCTGGTGTCAAAGATATTGATCTTCAAAGCTAAAAAAGATAGAGACCTCTTGGATTTCAAATCAATCATTTTTTGGGATTGGTTTTGTCTTATGCTGTTTGTTTATATTTAAATTGCCTGATTAAGGCTACGTATGTGTTGGTTTTAACACACCTAAACTGTTCTCCGGTTCTTACGTGGGACTGCACTTTCTGTGACCATTGTTACCTTTTATTCATGCATTGCGAAATGTATTTTATGTGAAAAAGCTACGTGCATTACGCAGCACTTTGTGAATGTAAGAATCGCATTGTTAGAATATATTTTAGGTGTCGTAGTTTGAAGGTATATGAACTTATTTTTCTACTTTGATTTGTTGTACGTTTTTCGGTACTGTTTTCTTTAAAGAATATGCACCACAAATTTTATTAAAGCTTCAACTTCTTAAAAACAAATGTGTGGTTTATTAACAGTCCGATAGATCTTTTAAAATGCACTCTCCTGCCGCAGCTTCCTCTTGTGGGGAAGCCCTGCGAGTCGATTACGAGTGAGGTTGGAAATGCTCAATTCCGTTCTTTTCCCTGTCCGCTCTCGATAATAACTGTTATAAACTTGTAGGCAAGACACATATAGACTTTGATTGCATTTCCATGGAGTAATAATCATACATTTTCATCCTTGAGTTGCGGAACTCTACTGCACTCGGTAATCGACTCGCAGGGCTTCCCCACAACAGGAAGCTGTGGCAGGAGTGTGGTGAGTTGTGTTCACTTTACAATAGCAATCTGGCTAAGCCAGCGGAGGTTTGACGCCTCGATCTATGTGCTGGAACCCTATTTGTATTGTTGCTGAAGTTTGGTGCTGTTCTGAGCATGATTTGTGGCTTTTTGATGGCGGTTTCATCTTGGAGGCATATACTGCAATGTATTGTTATTGTGCGGTCTTTTCTGAGGTTGCTAAAACTACGTAAGCTAGCGATCTGCAAACTTGATCTCTCGAGGGGGGGTCTTACTCTGTGTCAACGGTGTGTGTTAGACCATGGATTAAATTTACACTGGAATATCCCTTTAAGATATTCATGAAAAATAGAAATTCCACCAAAATCCAATAAAAACGGTTGTGTGTCTCATTCAATTCGTCCCAGAAGACATTGTGGCATTAATTTTGAGTCAATGTGTCACATGACCTGGCTATTGAAAAAGACCTGTCCCTATGCAAAGTGAATGGGATGGATCACAGGTGAAATTTGACTAAGTCTCAGGGCCAAATGTGTTCATAGGTTAGTTTAACATTGTCTTTGCATCTTCTTCCTGATGTCTTACTCTATCATAAGTTCAAATTTGGTTATATTTCACTGCAGCAATGTGGAGAAATCTCACTTTTTAGAGAAAAAGGCATGTCCCTATGCAAATTGAATGAGATGGATCAGAGTGTCAGGGCCAAAACTAACAAGTCAATGAATGAGGTTTAGAATTAAAATATTCATGAAAAATACAAATTCCACCAAAATCCAATAAAACAAGTTAGTTTATAATTAGTCTTTGCATCTTCTTCCTGATGTCTTACTCTATCACAGGTTCAAATTTGGTAACATTTCACTACAGCAATGTGGAGAAACCTCACCTCAAAATCAACTCCAAAATGAAGAAAGTCTATTTACAGTATCCTGACCTTTGACCAGGCATGGACTGGCCATCTGGCGTACCGGGCAATGCCCGGTGGGCCGACGCACATTTTTGGGCCGGGCTGTCATAATTTAATCAAAAATGTATGTTATAAATCATTTTTATCGAACGCGACGGCCCATTGGTTGAATTTTCTTGAAGGACATTGAGCTATTTCAATGAAATCTCTCAGCTCTCCTCTTTTTTTTTTTTTTTATTTAAATCTTTTCTAAGAGCACAATTTAGAGGGGACGGCCCATTGGTCCATCTTCAATATAGACAGTGGACTGAACCAATCAGGATATATCGTACGAAAGCGGCCCCACCCCTCCCTGGCTGTCAGCTGTAACTTCTGCTAGTTTACTGTGTTGAGCGTGAGGAGTGGCAACGTGGAGCAACCAAAGAGTTGCGTGCTAAGAGAGTGAAGAATCTCACTGTGCTGCAAAATGTGCTAAAATCCCAGACATGTGCGCTGGAGAAGCTGCTGTAGCCTCCACGTCCTCTGTGACAGCAGTGCTCCAGCAAGGACAGGTGGAAGGTGAAGACAGCAGCAGCGGGCAGGAGAGGAGCAGCCAGAGATGCTGCTGACTGACAGGGACAGTGTAGTACAGCCGGTAAGCAGGTAGTAACGTTAGGATAATACAGGGACTGTGAGGTGATGGAGGTAACGTTAGCTCTATTACATGTAGGCTAGAGTTCTCAACGGGTCGGGCCGGCCCGACAACCCGACCGGACCCGCGGGTTCAGGCCGGCTTCGCGTGTGGTGAAGAGACAATTGATGCTGGTATGTCGGGCTGCGTCGGGTTCGGGCTTAAAAACCCGCGGGCCCGGTCGGTTTGTAATTTTCAGGCCCCTTGAAAACTCTACTTACATGAGAATGATGAGCAATGACGATTGATTAGTATCAATATTAATTGGTATTGCATAGTTCACAAAATCTGGCAGCCAGGGCACCTTATTCTGATAAAATAGCAAACGGTCAAGGCTGAGAAGTGTTGGATGAGCAGCAAGTGTCCATTTTAGGCTCCATCATGGCATTTTAGATATTTAGGTTAAAGGTGTGTTGACAGGCTGCATAGTAGTTTGAATTTGTTGCAACCCTCTATGCTGTGGTTAAACATGTTTTAAAAAAACAGATTTTAAAACTGCTAAATGATAAATAAAAGCTTTGCAATTTAAGCATTACTGAAGTAAGTGTAAAAAAAAGTATAAAAGTATTATTAGCAAAAGGCATGCCCACATTGAATAAGAGTAACACAGTGTTAAATGCTTTTAAGACAAGTTGCTTTGCATGAGTTCATAAAGCAGCCTGTCTTTAGCCTGATACAAATGCATGTTATATCTTTTTAAAGGAGGGAGCACCTTTTAACCTGGAGAATTAGAATTGAGCTGCTATATCAGGGAAATTCAGAAAATACTTATTCGAGATGATTTCAATAAAAAGGATAAAATAATCAATTGAACTACACAGAGCAGACAAAAGTGGTGGAGTTAACAATAGACGCTAAACGTCTGAGATTTAGGATGCTGATGATACATAATGCTTGAAGTAGAATATACCTAAGGAGGTAGAACTATGTGTTGAGTAAATGTACTTATTTGCTTTCCACAATGGTTCTTTGACTTCTAAAGACATAGTTATAGGATTGAAAGGGTTTGTGAGCGTTTTTCCAGTCAAGTCAGTAAACATATGCACACCTCACAATAATTAAAGTTGGGTTTGGGATAATAGTAAAATACATTCCTTCGGGGAACACATACATAAATAACAAGTCGGATGTGCTCCGCTAATTATGAGGGGCCGGTCTGAGCCAAAAATGCCAGGGCCGATTTTTTGTCTCAGTCCAGCCCTGCCTTTGACCTTGTGTCAGGATCAAAATTCACCTCGTGTCAGGTCCAAAATTGTTCCTCCAGGAGGTATTAAGCAGCATGTTTCGGGCTGGAGTCCACTGGTACCTATTTGTAGTGATGCTTTTTTTGAGTTTCACATAGCTGGACCTAGGGTTAGAGTTGGGTCCAAGGCAGGCCTATAAAGTGATTGGGATGGATCAGAGGTGAAATTTTATGAAAAATGTCTTAAAGGTAGTCATGAAAAATAAAAATTCCACTCAAATACCAATAGCACAGGAAGACATTTATGCATTGAATAATGGGGTGGTTAAAGCAGCCCAGTGCATTATTGGGATGGAGCATCCTACAGTGGACACTGTTATGCTGCCAGGCTGAAGAAAAAGCCAACAGCATCTGTAAGGACTGTACACACCCCGGACACTACCGATTCAAACCACTGCCTTCAGACAAAGCTGCTTAACCGGGGTCGCGGGGGTTTTTGCTGGAGCCAATCCCAGCTGTCTCTGGGCGAGGGCAGGGTACTCCCTGGACAAGTTGCCAGCTCATCGCAGGGCCCTCACTGATAGCAGAGGCGGCCATGCAAGGTGCCAACCACACATCAGGAGCAATTTGGGGTTCAGTATTTTGCTCAAGGACACTTCGACATGCAGCTCATCTCAGCCCAGAGCTGGGATTTGAACCAACGACCTTCCAATCATTAGCTGACCTGCACTACCCGCTGAGCGACAGCCGCCCCACAGATGGTTCAGGACAATAAAATCCACCACCAACAGGTTGAGATACAGTTTCTACCCCAGAGCAGTGACCTCTATCCCCCATAGTGAACAATCCCACCCACAGAAACTGCAACAGCGGTTGACAAACTTGCCTTATCTTGCACCACCACTGTTTTGCACAATTACACCGTTAACGCCGCTACCTCTGTCTTTACTATATACAGTGTAAACATATATATTTTTATTTTTATTTTTACTATGTGTATGTGTATATTTTTACTATTCATTTTATTTGGTATACTTGTTTCTACTGACCTGAAGAGAAAGCTATTCACAATTTCATTGTACATGTGTATAGTGACAATTAAGGCATATTCTATTCTATTCTATTCTATTCTACTCTACTCTATTCTATTCTATGTTTTCATGAAAAGTGACTTTCCTCTAAAATATTCATGAAAAAAAGGCAGGTGTAAAAACAGGTGTGTTTCATTCAACCAGTACAGGAAGACATTTCTGCACTGGTTTTGAGTCAATGGGTCAAATTACCTGGAAGCTATTGAAAAAGTCGGCTGATGTTTTTATGATAAAATGTAGACTTTTCTTCAAGTGTTTTCATATGTGCTTTGCTAAATGTACAGTATTACTGTTCAACGTATCTTCTGTGTTTACCGTCACTGTTATTGCAACTGGACTGCAGTTGAAAACTAGCCAGGCTGTTTATACTGGCACATTTACGGAGATGCTATCAGCAGGCGTTGTCCTTCTAATTTTAAACTGTAAAAATTGAATGAAACAAAACAATCTCTCATTGCTTTGGACTGTTCTTGCTACAAGCCAATGCTGATCTAGTGACTTGGTCATTGTCCTGGTGGAACAAAATGGACTTTGTTAGACATTTAAAGTGAAACTCTTGCCAAAATGCAACCCAGGCTTTTTTGTGAATGTATCAAACCTTCTTGTAAAAGCATTATTACGACGTAAGAGACACTTATAAGATTTGTATTTACCTTAATTCTCCTTCATGTTACATTGCATTCTGAGATCGACACTTCTCGGCTACCATGACGACTGGGAGCGGAACAAGCTACTGCTAAGGTGAGTTGTTCAAAAACGTTCTTTTTAGTAAACTCTGTGTACACAAACAATGTTCTCAATTCTCGTGTTCATGTGTAGAGACCCTGGTGATACTACGAGCAAAGTTTCATGTTGTGTTTTCTTAGTGTTTTAAAAATAGCGATTTTAATGCTATCGTAAAAGTACCCCTTGCACTGAGAAAATGGGCTTGACCCGAAAACGAAAATATGGTAAATTTTAAAAGTGCCTCTTTCGTCGTAATTATGCTTTTACAAGAAGGTTTGACTCATATACATTCACAAAAAAAAAAAAAAAAGCCTAGGTTGTATTTTGGCCAGAGTTGAGCTTTAATCATCAAGATAACAACAAAGCCTGACTGACCCTGATCAAGATATTAGTCTAGACTCAGTCACTTGTAACTAGCTGAAATAAACAGCTGAGATGACGTCTCACCAGGCTGGAGGAACACTATCACACACTTAGGAGGAGACAGTTCATGCTTTATCCTGTCAATTTTTTTGCCATGCATTTCAAAACCATGTTTTATCGGAAATGTTTGTCAAAAGTATAAAATTGTATCTAATAATGCGCTCACAAGGTTGCAACACATTTCAACACATTTCTTTGTAATAAAGTGAAAGTATGTGGGGGAAAAAATGAATGCATCTCCTCTGGGCTCTGTGTTTTTTCTGACCATTGTCAATATGTCATTACTTTTGTCAAATTAGAGCCTATGTTGTCTAAATCAGCCACTCCAGGATCAGGGCATTACGTGAGTATAATGTTTTATTTGGTAGTAAGGGTAAAAAAGCTTCCAATTAACATATTTCGGATCTGATCATCATTGCATTTGATATTTTATGGTGTGGTCTTTTAAAAAAGTTCATTGTAGTGTATTTGGATTTCCTATTTGGTTTGTAACAGTGTCTATGTACGGTACATTTTTAGATCTAATGAGACAACATGTGTGTATTTTAATTACAGCATGATTTAAGTGTCTTACAGTTTATAACCAGGATATAACTGTTTGGTCTCATGCATAGTTTTTGTCCAATTTGACATAAAACTTGTCTCGTTACATCTTATAAATTGGGATTATTATTATCATTTTTTAAATTTTCTAATAAAGAACATTGTTTCTAGTTTTTGCCTTCTTTGACAAAAGTAGGCCTTACTCCACCTTCTGAGTGTAACTGCAATAAATAATGTGTCACATTGATGAATGGATAAATGTGACGCGACGTGCTGTCCTCGCGGGGTAATGACTCACGCAGCGCTGCAGTGACGCAGGAGTTTATGAGTTGTAACCTGCGCTGCTCCCAGCTTTTTACTCTGCTGCTGCTCATCATCATCATCATCATCATCATCATCACGCATTCTTACCTCGGACGGCTCCTACAAGCTGCTGCACACACTGTGGATCCCCAACAAACTTTACTGACACTTCTTTGGACCCGAGGAGGAAAGCTTCAGGACCCGTCGCAGCTTTCTATTTTAATTTTAGTTTTTTTTTTTTCTTATCGGTGGATCTGGATCGAAATTTCCTGGTGACAGGTGAGGCTCCTCTTTTAAACCGCAGTTCTGTAATCGAGATTGTTTTTGTGCGTGGCGTCACTGTTTGTGTCCCCACAGGTCAGCACCATGAATGTGATGAGCGGTGTCACGGTGTGCCTCGGTGCGCTCGGAGCGGCGGCGCTGCTTTCCCTCCCCTGGCTCGGCAGCCTGTCGGCAGGGCTGGTGGTGTGTGCGGTCAGCGGGGGATCCTGGAAGTTCATACATGTCGCTTTACGCACCATCGGAAGAGACCTGATGTGAGTAGTTAGCTGTCTCCCCCATTCCTGTTTACTATGGAAGCCAAGATCGGCCTGCTTGAAATTATTTTTTTAAATACTGTTAGAGATCAAGTGTTCATTATTTTGTTATCGCGAGTAACCTAAAGGTCAACTTCCCAAGATAACGCAATAATTGTATCACTAGAAAACGACTTATAACGCCTAATTACAATGGCAAAGGTACAGAAATATTACATTTTTTATAGAGATGGTTCAATTTAACATAGTTCCAATACAGAGTATGAAACTGATGTGCTGCACTGAGAGTTTACAGCTTTTGCTTATTTTCAACTTGTGCATATGTATGCAGCTTCCAGTGTTCAGAATCAGTAAATCTAAACACACACAACAGAAATGGAAAAAAACGATAAACAACACAATTAAGGCCATCCGGTTTGCTGTGAGACTTGCAAGCTTGTCCCACTGTGCTCACACGTTATCTTCATGTACAATAGCCTGCAGACACATGGACTAACCCTCGCCCTGGATTTTTACCAACAAATTTATGGTGTTGTTATTTCAGCAGGTTGTCATGAGTGTCAGGAGCGTGATAAATGTTTTACGCCCATACCAGCTGAAGACATGAAAGATTTATTTCCAAGCAGCTGAAAGTTACTAAAGATTGTTGACACAAGCAGTCATTGAAATGGTTTTGCTGGGGGGGAACATACTTCAGTGAAGGGGCGGTGGGGGTATTTACGATTTTCTGTATCCCAGTTTGGTAATGCAAAGTTTGAGTAACATATTTGAGTTTCCCTTGTCTTACGTCAATTGCCATTTTCAATTCCATCTTTACAATTTAAGCTTTCAGTTTGAGAATTTCAATTTAAGCTTTTGTGTTACGAATGTAACTTTTCTTTAAACATACTCACTCTACATTTTCAGTGTATGATTCTACATTTTAAATTAGCTTTTTTTTTAGAGTAATAACATAATGGAATTGTGAATGGCACCTGTATTTAAGGATAAACAATCAGTGAGATAGTGATTTCTTTGAATCCTGAACCTGACGTTTAGTTAACTCCATAACACACCTGAGCTTGGGATGGGAAAACGAGAAATGAACTATGAACTTAACAGTTTGTGCATCAATAAGAGAGATCATCTCATCTGAATTTCTCCAATACTGACAGCAGCATCCCATGAAAACATTACGTGGATTTTCTAAATCTGAAGGGGAAAGCTTTTGCTCATGGAAAGGCTTTACCCCACATTCTCCCCCATTTCCCTCCACTGGATGCGAGTTATGATGCTAATATTTCAGTAAGTTAACCTCTGATGAGTTTACATTTTCATCTTAGATTCGTTTCTGTAGTTGTCAAGATACCCTCATGCTGGCATGGCACTCCTGATCTCCAATAAACATAAGTAAGAAGAAGAAATGAACTATTGTTTTGTGGTTCACCAGATAACAAGTACATTAACATGTGATTTTGAGATAACAGAATTTAAATTTACTTTTTTGTGGCCTTTTTTGGCTCTCGTACTGATTCCCCTCCTCTCTGTCTAAAAGGTGTCTGGTTGTTATCCTGCGTGTGAGGTTTTCCATGTACCGTAATCTGCGAAATAGAAGCACCGTCCCTGCCCTGTTTGACCAGATGGTAACAAAGCACCCGGACAAACCTGCTTTGATCTGCGAGGCTACAGGAGAGGTGAGGGCTCACTGGGGATTCCAAAGAAATCACCTGTATTGTTGTCAAAACTCACCGCCTTTTCCATGTTCATTTGATTCCAGGTTTGGAGTTTCAGGGAGCTGCAGGAGCGATGCCATGCTGTGGCTCACTGGGCGCTGGCACAGGGGTGGGCCGAGGGAGACGTGGTGGCCTTGTACATGGAGAGCGAGCCTCTAGTGGTGGCTCTGTGGCTGGGTCTGGCTATGGTCGGCGTAGAGGCCGCACTCATCAACTACAACCTCCGACAGCAATCCCTGCTGCACTGTGTCGGTGTGTCTGGTGCACGGGCAGTGGTGTTCGGGACAGAGATGAGAGAAGGTAGGAGCACATTGTAGAACATAGAGATATTGTGGATAGATAATTAAAGGGTAACTCCAACAATTTTACATATTAAGGTATGCTTACAGGTCTTTTGGAGTACTATTGTATACATGAAAAAAGAAGCATAAAAACTTTTGTGACTCCAGGGGAAGGTGCATGTAATCTGATAAATTGCCTCCAGTGATGTCACTCAGTAGCTAAATTGCATTGTGGGTACTGTAGGCACCGGACTTGAAAAAGGAAGAAGTAGGTGTGGAATAAAATAGGTGATATCTCTGGTTCTGCTCTATTGATTTGAATAATTTGTTTCTAAACTGTCCTTCATGAGTCCATCACTGTTATAGGAGTACCGTGCAGATCAGTGGAGTGCGTTTTGCAAAACTTAGTGCCTACATTACCCACAAATGGAGGTATATTTTTTCAGATTACACACAGCTTCCTCTGGAGCCACTTATTTTTTCACGTTTGCAGTCTTGCGGACTACACACTTTTATGTGTAAAATTGGTGGAGTTACCCTTTAAATCAGGCTGAAATTTTGAAGCTCTGCTATCACAAAAATGCGTATTCTTCTTCTGCATGACACTTTTGATTGTGTCCCAGCGCTGTCAGAGGTGAGCGACTCTCTGCAGCCCGACATGGTTTTGTTCAGCAGTGGAGAGCTGGACGATGACGAGAAGCTCGGCGGCCTCAGAGTTCAGAACCTGGACGTCCTGCTGGACGGTTCCCCCAAACACCCACCACACTACACAACCAGGAAGGATTTCAATGGTGAGGCCCTGTAGACTGTTTATGGATGAGGGGTTGGTTATGTCTCTGTTTCCATATCATGCGCTTATGTTACATATCACAAAGTTTGGATTGCAACACAATCTTTTCCTCAGCAAGTCTTTGCCTGCTAGAGTGAACTGCTCGCTGCCTGAATTCACTCTCTTTGGTCTTCTTACAAGATCCACTTGATAGTGCATGCACATGAGCACACACACTGTCAAACAAATCATCAACTCACTTCAAAGAAATATATGTCACACGACAGTTAAGTGCATTGTGAAAGATATCTTTATTTTATTTGATATTATACATTTGAATTTCAGCGTAAACTTCAAAACTGAGTTATTAGCAGATATATTTGTGCATTCACTGTTCTCTTATTGATTTGCTTCCTTGTATTATTTTTTGTAATCTTTGTTGTCACATGGCATACCAAAGTTACTTCTCTTCAAGTCTTTGCTTGCACAGCCTGTCAGACATTCAGAGGGTTTGGAGGCAGAGACAGAAACCTGTCAAGGACTGTTGGAGGTGTCGGGGTGCATACCACACATGTGTAACATTGACATATAAACAAAAGACAAAGCATGAAGGTGAAAAAGAATACTGTACATTCCTTGTAAAAATTCAGCTCCTAATACCACCCTGCCCCCATTTTCTCCTCTCTCAACACGCAGACAGACTTTTCTACATCTACACTTCTGGAACAACAGGAATGCCAAAAGCAGCTGTCGTGGTGCACAGCCGGTGAGAACAATCCCTTGCTCAGTCCATAGAGGGAACTTTGGGAAATCAAAGTCTTGACAGAAACCATTTTTTGCAACCCTGTATCTAATTTTCCATTGTCAGATGATCGCCGTGAGTGCAACAAACTTTGTAAAGCTAGTAAAGAAATTAGCAACCTATGGATCATCATTCTATATCCTTTTTTGTATTGAGATCTGGTGTTGATGGGTCTTTCTTGTCAGGTATTATCGCATCGCCTCTTTTGGTTTCCACTCCTTTGGGCTGTGTAATGATGACATCCTCTACAACTGCCTTCCCCTGTATCACTCTGCAGGTAGGCCTCACTCCATTTGCACGTCTTGTTTTTCCCCACCTTTCTTGAACAAGACATATAGTTGTATATTCAGTGACAGATTTACCTCACGACACCAGAGGTCGACCGGTCAACTGGCATGATAGAAAGTTGTACGAACCATCAGTATTGGTACTGACCATCGGTTGACCACCACAATACACACATTATGTCACTCCGTACATAAAACAGTGTCATAATCCAATTCAAACCTACTTAAAAACACATTTCTTTGTACACCAAATTGTTAATACAATCATCATAATAACATTACAACAACAGTTCTGAACAGAAGATGTAATACTATTGCTGTTCTTACTGAATATATCATCACACTCATCCCGTTAACACATCCTCATTGCTGTAGTTATGTAGTTGTCTGTATGTATATACTGGAGATATGAATGTTTACAGGTACCGTCATGGGTGTAGGCCAGTGTTTGCTCTTTGGTTTGACCGTCGTCATCAGGAGGAAGTTCTCAGCTACTCGATTTTGGGATGACTGTGTCAAACACAACTGCACCGTGAGTACACACTGCCACCAGATGTGACTAGCAGTGACTAGTGTCCGAGTGTCCCATTACTTCTTTTTAACCAATACTGACTGAAAAAAACACTTAGATCGTTCTGTCCTTTGTGCCTCCAGGTGATTCTATACATCGGTGAGATCTGTCGTTACCTGCTGGCTCAGCCGGTCCGCTCGTCCGAAGCACATCACCAGGTGCGTGTCGCTCTTGGTAACGGCCTCCGTCCCTCGGTGTGGGAAGAGTTTGTCCGGAGATTCAGAATACAACGAGTCGGGGAATTTTATGGCGCCACCGAGTGCAACTGCAGCCTGATCAACATAGATGGAAAGGTGTGTGTTGATTCAGATGACTTCAAGGGAGCGTGAAGCGTTTTCCGAAGTGTATCCTGCCTCATGTATGTGTCTTTCATGTCCAGGTGGGGGCGTGCGGCTTCAACAGTCGCATCCTGCCCAGCTTTTACCCCATCAGACTGGTCAGGATGCAGGGGGAGACCGGAGAGCTGCTGAGGGATTCAAAGGGACTGTGTATACCCTGTCAGCCTGGTGAGAACACACACAAAGTCACTAAAGGATATTCACTATCAAATATGGTGGTCTTTCTTATTGAATATTCAGTTGCAAGTATAAAAGTAGTTTTACATGGAGTGGCTCGAGGACTGGGGATAGGCAGGATGAGGGTCATGGTCAGTGGGATGATTGGTTGTCGAGCTGCAGAGGGATAAGCAGAGTTGCAGTGCTGCTGGAGCATCTAACAATAATGAGGTCGAGACTCCGGGTGAGGAAAGATTTTCTGAAGGGAATGAGAAGAAGTGTTAGCACCTGATCTGTCCTGGAAACTCAATTTGTTCTTGGTATGGGCAAAAATGAGGCCCACTTATGGTATAAGTGGTTGGGGGATTGGTTAGTTAGTTAGTTAGTCAGGCATTAGAACCTGACCTCTAGTCGTGCTGTACCAGTGCAATGTGAAGGAATGTGTGCTTGTCTACAGTATTCTATTTTCTGCTACTCTTTACTTCCACTCCATTTTTGTAAACAAATGATAAAAAAAAAATATATATATACAGTTATTAATGTACAAACATACATAAACGCATAGTGCATATTTTGGATCTGCGGCAGAGTGTATGTTAGCAGCAGCAACAAGAATGTGATGATAATCTGGGAAACACTGTCAGTCGACTTTGTGTGTGAGCGCCAAGCATCGATGTTATAAACACTGAGTCCCACTGTGTTGTGTTATAAGCACGAAATCTGATTTCACGTTGTTTTTCCTGTCTGAGTCCAATTTCTTTCCATTTCCTCTTCCTGTGACTGGACATTAACCAGGAGTGATCTTAAACAAAGCTGGATTAGCATGGCTCTTATTCAAACTCTCTTCCTCCCTGGGGTGGTCCAGCTGGTCAGATTAGATGGTGGAAAGATGCTGTGGGCCATGATAGTCTCAATGTCTGCTGCTTTTAATCCAAACTACCTGTTTTTTTTTCTCTAATCATGATGACAGTATTTCCGCCATAGGAAATACGTGTTTCATTTTACATTCAGTATCAGATGCTCTAAGACTAAATATTATTTGTGTGGGTGACTTTCATCTTTACCAAAGTAAAACTTGAATACTTTTACTGACGTATGACTTGGGGAAAGGACCTGGGATGGCTGGGATTCAAATCAGGACGTTGTTTCTGTGAGGCTGCAGCGTTCACTGCTGAGCGACCAGAGAGGGGAGAGAGGGGAACAACAGGGGTTTGTGGGGGAGAGTTGTGACAACAGGAGAGAAAGGGGTGAGACTCATCTCTGTAATTCTGTGAAGGAGAGTGGCTCGGTCTTTTCCCTTAACTTCAGGTATAATAAAATGCTGCAAATGAATCAAAATAATCTGTATTCTCTTCTTTCACCTCTCTCTCTGCAGGTGAGCCAGGTATGTTGGTGGGTCGCATCAATCGCAGCGATCCTCTCAGGAGATTCGACGGCTACGTTGATGAGGATTCCACCAACAGGAAGATAGCTCACAATGTCTTTAAGATGGGAGACTCTGCTTATGTCTCAGGTATGTTTCATTCAGTCACAGTCACAATAATAAGGTTTGACTGTTTAGGTTCATACATGTTTCCTCCCACAGTCTGAAGACTAACAGTACAAGACAGCTGGACTGGGAACTTTAAATTGCCCTTAAATGATTCACTGTCTGTGATGATGTACCGGGAACCTGTTCATAGTGTTTCACACCTTACACCCTGGGATTCTGGGATAGGTTCCAGTTCCCTATGAGTGAAAAAAAAACGCTAAAACTTAATGATGATTAATAGAGACGAGACAGTTAATTTAACCTTGAAGTGAACTCACACACATCAGACACACAGAATACAGTAATACCCACAGACATGCTGAGGACATTGCACAGGAGACAAGTCCACAATTGCGACATTTCCAAAAGGATTATTGAACTGTTTCTTATGAATCACCATCATGTTATATCAGAGTCAAAAATGTACTGGTGAGTCATCACTACTACAGACTCTGCCTTCTACTCTTTGATCCCCTCCAGCGATGACAATGATGATTGTTATTATTATTTCCCTCTCTGTCTGTTCCTGTCTGTCTCTCAGGTGACGTACTGGTGATGGATGAATATGGCTACATTTATTTCAGGGATCGCAGCGGCGATACGTTTCGTTGGCGAGGGGAGAACGTTGCCACCACAGAGGTGGAGGGAGTCCTCAGCGGCCTGCTGGGACACACCGATGTAGCTGTGTATGGAGTGTCAGTACCAGGTAAAAATCAAAGACAGGATGGGAAAAAAAAAGATTAATGGCTTAATGAGGGCATTACATCATAGTATAGTCTTTTCATTACATCACCTGTCTGTGTGTGTTTGCAGGTGTGGAGGGAAAGGCCGGTATGGCAGCAGTCGCTCATGCAGGAGGCCAGTTTGACCTCGATGCCTTCTTGACTGCTGTACAGAAAGCGCTGCCTTCCTACGCGCGGCCCGTCTTCCTCCGGCTCATGCCATCTGTCGACACTACAGGTGAGACACTGATGCAAGGACGTGCACACGCATGCACATGAAAAATGTCACACATGACCTCACATTTTCCACTTTTGTGCTCAGGTACCTTCAAAATCCAGAAGACACGGCTGCAGAGGGAAGGATACACGCCACAAGACTCGGGTGAAGAGATTTATTATCTGAACAGTCGAGCCGGGCGTTACGAGGCTGTTACTGATGAACTATATAGTGCCATCATGGAGGGGAGAGCGTGTCTATAAGACAGAAGGAGGCTGAGAAGATACAGACTGTTGAAGAGGGTAGTAGTTGTGTTTCAAGGGGGAAAGGAAGATAAAGTAAACAGACTTCTTAACAACTACCTTCTTAACAACTACCTATCTCTTTGAATGCTGATGTGGACATTTTTTATATTGCTGTGTCTTTGCAATAATAAAGGTTTTTTTTTCACATTTTTATAATCAAATGTAATGCATTTGTCGTACATTGCACAGTACTATTTCGTAGCCAATAAAAATATTTTAAAGGACACTGTTCCCCTGTGAAAAGCTCTGTTTTAGCTCCTGTCTCTTTAATGCTCCCCTTCTTGAATATCCAGTCTACTCTGAGTGGTCAGCTCCCACATGCCTGAGCCAGCACCACTTATAACAGCAAAGCAGCTGTGCTAAATAAATTCTTCCGTGCCAAACTAGCCAGGAGGGATAAATTATGCGAGTGTCTGACATGGCAATGTAGTATGATGTCACAAAGCCACAGAATTAAAGGCCAGACAACTGACGAGGCGTTTCAGCAGGAGTTTTTCCTGTGGGAGAGAGTGGCTTCTGTTAGTGTGGATTTTATAACTTTCAAATTCTTTTACATGCACAATAACCTTTATAACCCACTGAAGAAAAGGAAGTCAAAAAAGCACAATATGTCTCCTTTAATGAAAGAAAAGCCTTTGACAGTTGATGACATTTGAACAGTACACCACAATAATAATCTTTACTTCAGAGGATGTATCTCTACCTTTTAAATACCTTTTCAAAAATACACAGCAAATATATATTTTCATCACACTCCTTAATAACAAAATGTAGTAAATTCAAATCTCAAACATGTCAACAAAACAAAGAGTACATCTATGTTGTATAAACTGTGCTTACACAGCCATGTGTTGAGCTAAATGCTAACCTCAGTATGCTAACATGCTCACAATGACAATTCTAGCTTGTTGATGTTTAGGTCCAGGTCCAATGTTAACCATATTCACCATTTTAGTTTAGTGTGTTAGCATGCTGATTGGCATTAAACATGTGACAAGTGTTGGACATTTTGTGTGATTTGGCGCCCCCCACAATTTCTGAGTGCGACACCGCTGTAGTAAATGGAAATCCCAGGTCTGATGATGCTTAATGTAAAGTCAAGGGATCACCAAAACAATTACAGCTCATCCTGAAAACATGAATGTCTCTACCAAATAACATGGCAAATTATCCAATAGGCTAGTTGAGACATTTTATTCTAAATCCAACACATGTCAAAACTAGAGGAAAAGTCATCAGGATTCATCCTCTGGGGACCATGAACATCTGTGAAAATCTTCATGGCAATTTATACAGCAGTTGCTCAGATATTTCAGTGGCTAGCCTGCCACTAGCATGACTTAAAACTAAGATCAAGTTATATAAATGTAAAAGATGGCCTTTTACTTTACTATGGCTCTAAGCTTCATGTTAATTAGGCATATCACATGTATAAGAAACCAGATAATTAAATCATTCATCTGGATTTTTGTTTGTGATTGATTGCCAGATTGATTATTGCTGATGTTTAGAGTAATGATGCACAATATATATCGGCCTGATAAATGATCAAGCTATGGAATATTAAATCATCCATCTTTGCTCGCTGCATTCTACCCTTTCCCTCCCCTTAGGTGTGAATAAACCACAGCTTCTTTTAAATAATCATATTGACTGAAAAGAACAAACACATCGTGCATCCCTAGTTTAGAACTCTGTTCAGTGAGATATGATAGTTTACTCTGAACTTGGGCTTGCTGCTCTGTTTTTTGGCAGCAGGTCTGTTGTCTTTTGTCTTTTGATTTCCAGTGGGCTTTGTTTTAATGAGCTGATCCTTCGTGGCTCGTCTCTGATGTTTGGTTGCCTTCTCCTCTCTCTTTTTGTTTTCAGTCAGATGTCTTGGCTCTGGCATCTCGCTTTTGCTGCTAGTCGACACAGTGTTAATGTCTCCCTCAGCGCAAGATTCACTTTTTATTGTCTGATCCTCTTCAGTGATATCGGTAACGTAATCTGATCCCACAGTGACATTCACTTTCCATGACAACACAGCAAGACCCCCACAGGAAGCTACACTCTCAAAGTATGGGTACATTTTTTCAGTAAAGTTATGTCTAAAAGTAAAAATATGTGTTTCAGTGTCGGCGTCGATGAATTCCAGAGTCCCTACATCCCAGTCCAGCTTCACACTGACTCTGCTGGGGTGGTGTGAGTTGTCGAGATTTATGGTTTGGGTGGGAGTGGTCAGAGCTTGGTATTTGCCATTTCGCAGGCTGATACAGCAGAGTCCTGCCTCTGGATAGACCTCAAACGCTGTCCTTCTGGACACTGACTGAGCAGCCACACCAACTGTCCAGTTACTGGTTTCGCCAACCTGTGGAAATCAATAGAGACAAAGATTGAGACAATTTATATGCTTGAAGATCAGAAACACATATCTCATGTGTATACTGGAGCCCATTCGATGCTGGATAAATGAGGCTGTCACCTACTCTATATCAACATTTCAGAGCAAATAAAATCACTATATGGGCTGGTATGTGGTGACAAATACATGACATACTAAGTCATGTCAAAATCCAGTCTTCATAGAGATGGGAAGGTAGTTGTAGAACTTCAAACACTTCTTACTGTCTTGGTTTTGTGAATATCCGATTGTTATATAGTTTTGGAATGTTTCAGAAACGGGCGGGAGAAAGATTATCTGTCCATCGGCTAAGCAGTTTTGATGCAGTATTCTGGCCCCTTAATGGAGCAATTGACCATAGTCAACCAGCAGCCATTTTCCTCTGACATCACGCTCAAGAGGGGAAGCTCAGCTGTGGTGCTGCTGTGTTTTAGATGGCATGTCGTATAAACATAGGGAATCTGACAAATAGTTATCATTTCACTGCTTCCAGATTGATCTACAATTGAAAAGACAATGGATAGTGGAAATCTGACAAACATCGGGCCCATGATGACCTATTAGCTTCTGTTAGACAAAAGCTAACATTAGCATTTAATCACTTCCTGCACATTACTGTTAGAAAATTAGTCCTAAAATGTACACACATATCTTTGACACATTTCTTTAAGCCTGGAAGTGAAACAAACTACATGTAATCAAATGGTAATGTTAGCTAGGAAGTGGTTAAATGCTAACGTCAGCTAATCGGTTATCAAATACATAGCTTGACCTCAAATATGGCCCAATTTCCCCACAGACTTTCATTGCCTAATACATTTTTAGTTGCTGCTTCATCGGTTAGCAATGAAATTGTAACAATGTTTCAGATTTCCTACGATTATGCAACCTGCAACCCATCATTCATGCTCCCCAGAGTGAGCTAGATCGATGTGTCGTCTGATATTAGCTTGCAGATACATTAGCATCCAAGTGTACGTTGGCCAATAAATATCAAGAAGCTGCAGTATAGAAATGACAAACTAGATTTGAGGTCATCCTCATCACCATTGATTGGTTTGTCCAGCAGACTGACACTGTAAAAAGTAAGTATGTTCATCCTAATAAAAAAAATCTACTACACCATCTATGAAAGGAATCTGAATTAAGATTGTTAGGTACTTTAATGTGTTGTCTCACAAGCTATATTCAGTACAACAGATAGTGACTAAGTTTTTCTGCCACAGTCAAAACAAAACAAAACATGTAAGTAACGTGGGATCATGAGTTATTGTCTTCACTGTCAAAGAAGATGTTAGGTATTAAAAGTTGTATGTTGTGTTTACTCATATTAGCTGACTTCCTTCCTTCTCTGCGCCATTCCAACATTTTAATAAACGCATTTGACACATTTTATCTTAAACTGCAATTCATTTCAAAGCCAATGTTACTCAAAAATTACAGGTCTTTGATATGCTAGGGTTAGTGAATACCTCAATATCCCAACAGTGCACTCCTGAGTCAAAGCCCTCTCTCGCCAGGATGCAAGAATAAGGGTGGAAACGTTCGGGGTTAGCTGGAACTGCAACATCCTCTGAGGCGCCACGGTTGATATTGACAATGTTTAACTCAGAGGATACGCTCAGAGACCCGCCAGCTGTCCTGGGGTCCAGGGTCAATGGAGCTGGAAGATACAAAAAGTAGGTCAGAGGGACTGACAGAGGGAGCAGGGAGGAAGGGAACAGGAAGTGTAGGAGACTGACTGACTGTACGGGGCGATGTGTTTCATCTTCTCCCACACGGCATACTGGAGATTACCCAGGTGTTTGGCCACATCTATTAGAGGACTGCAAACCCTCTGTGGCTCCCTGCCATCTGTCCACGTACTGCAGCAGATACATATAAACACGCAGACAGTTAGTTGTATTTGCACATATATGTGTATGTGAATAATATCCGGACATGTCACATACCTGTTCATCGCGCCCTGGTAGCGCTGTAGATAAAGAATTTGTATGGTTATTTTTTAAAACACAGACACCTATTCGTGTTCATTGACTCGTCGATGTTACCTCCAAGTATCCAACTCCATCTCCTCCTGCATCGAGCTCCTCTTCAGTCAGTCGGATCTTCTCTTCCAGAGACTTTATCACCTGATTCATTCTGTCCATCCTCTCCTCTGCCCCCCTCTTCTTCTCCTCCCATTGCACCCTGAGAGCAAGAAGCCTGGCCTCTTCCTCCTCCCTCAGAAACTGGTGAAGACTCTCGAATTCCCTTCTCATGTGCTCCATCACATATTAATTCCACATACATTTAATACAATAACCAATTATAAATATTTTTCTAATAATATTATACATTCTAACATACTCACATATCTCATTCTCAACCATAACATTTAAATACTTTAATCAATATTTACATTACATATATACATAACTAATATAAAACAACAACTACTACATACCATAAATATCATAACATATCTCCACCAATTTTCCCCATTCTAAACTAAAAACAAAACACACTCACCAAAATTAACAAAATTAAACAACACATAATCATCCATACTCATAACACTCCACCCTCAAAAACAACTACTCAAAAATCCATCAAATAACCCAAACCACCAATCACCCCCTTACCCCCCAACTACCCCCCCACCCCCCCATCTACCACCCATTAACCCCTACACTCACAAATAACACCAATCTTTTACCCCCTTTACTGTTGTGGTGGTTTTCTTCTGATATTTTATTAGTATTTGTGAAATGACCATTACAATTCAAATTTAGGGTTTGTGTGTAGATTTGTGAATGCAGTGGATGTCTATTTAATTTAGAGTGGAATTTGTGTTGGTGATCTCACACGCATTTCCTGTAGTGGAGGAGGGAACTAGAGTAACTCATTGTTTAGTTTTTCAGCTTGCAAATGGTGGTCCTCTCCTAATCGCGTAAAGAAGAACTTAGTCGCTGCATCTTTATTTTGTGTGTGAAGTTTAGAAATAGCTCGCTCTCTCCAATCATGAACATGGTGTTCTAACTATCTATGATAGTCCGTTTAGGATTGTCATCTAGAGAAGTGATGTGAAAGCAGATTATAAGTTGTGTTTAACTAGTGTGGTATACTGTTAGATGAGGAGAGAGTAAGAGAGATTTAATTGGGTTTGTGGTATTTGGTTGCGTCTATCAACTCATAATGAATGTTTGGAATTCTTTTTGCGCCGGTCGCTTGCTCGTACTGAGTTTTTTCTGTGTTGCCCATGTGGTCGAGGGAGATGTTCCATGTTAATATCGTAATAGAATAGTTTGTTGTGTAGCAAGAGTAAAGATAAGACTCGTAGTGCATTGTTTATTCGCCGCTCTGTTCTTATGTGTTTCGATGGTGCGAATGTTTCCGATTGCGCGGCGTCTGTGCGCATCAGAAGGATCTTGTACAGTTGTTTGTAGAGAGTGCCTCGGTAGGGTTTGGTGTGTTGTGTGTTGTGTGGGTCTGGACGTTTGCAGGGGACTAGCTGTTGGGTGTTTGACTTTGGTATGAGATGTGGGAACATACTCTCACAGCTCGCATGAGTCTCATAGCTATCTTCTCTTGTCGTGGAGCGGATGGTAGTATGTATATTCCGGTTGTGGGCAATGTTTTCGCCCGTGCAGCTCTAGCGTGCTATCTGTCTGTGTCCAGCGGCAGCATTTCGCGGCTTTGTTCTTATGATTTGAATGGACTGGGGTTGATCTGAATGTGTATCGGTCACACTAGTGGAGGTGCTATAGGTATATAAGTATGCACTGTCGTGAGCAGCTAGTCAGTACGCTTTTTTTTGGAGTTTTTTTACCGGTGTCAATTGGGGATTAGTTTTTCATCTTCTCGCTCAGTTAGGCGCTGCGGACATGGCAAATGTAGCAGGTATTTTAGATTAGATGTGGGTACACGCGAGTGTCTTTCTCACATATGAGGGTTGAGTTCGCGTTCGCTGATTTGATGGAGAATTGGGTATACCACGAATTTGACGTAACTGTGTGCTGTCGTATCAGGAAGTATATGTTTTGTTTATTTGATAGCCGGCTGACTTGTACAATACAAGATATTTTGAGTTAATGAGCCACCATAAAGGTGCAGTATGTAAGAATTTAAGCGAAAAAGACGTAATAAATGATCTAAAAAACTCAACAGAATGTATTGTCGATATATTGTCACTTACTGAAGTTAGGATGACAACCAGCTATCCCTGCCAGTCATGGTAAACACCAACAGTCCCCTGGTGCTCCGAGCTCCCAGTCTGGACCTCTCGCTGCAGGGCTAAACCAGCTAAATAGCTACTGGCAGCTACAATTGGGAGCAGTTGGCTCTTACTCTTGTTATATCCTGCCAAGCAATAGTTTCAGCTAATTGAATTCCAGAGGTGGCCAACTCTCACATTTTGCACCATAAACATATTTAAATGAGACCATTTGATAAGGAAATTGTTTTAGTTTTACTCCGGCTGGACAAACAAACATGTAACAGGAGGTCTTACGATTAAGATGCTTTGTTTTAAAAGAGATGTAAGCTGAAAAGGCTACATATAATAAAGAAATAATGATAAAAAAAACATTCAAAATTTTGTGCTGCAGTGATTGGAAGATGGAAATGATTAATTGATTCACTTTTATAATTATGCTTTTGCTTTACGCTTAAAGTTGCAATATGCAGGAATTGGCTGTTGAATTCCGACTCCCAACAAACAGGGGCAACATATCACCAAAGCAACTGCAGCTAATGGTATTCTTTCCATGACTGTAGTTACTGTTAGCTACTTAGCTCATTTAGCAGTGCAGCTAGCTAGAATGCCAGGGTAGGGTTGGTGTTTACACTGCACAGGAGCTTTTTTACCAAGTTTTTCAGGCGCAGGGCGAGCCGGTTAAGCATTATACTTAAGTAGATATCTCTGCAATACAATAAATAGATTATAATGTATCTAAATTCAACACTGTTATGTCCCAACATTCTGTTGATCATTTTAGTTGATTTTTTTGAATGTTTAAAGCTAAATACTTACAGTTATGTTTTCAATACAGTCCAGATGTTTTGGAGTCAGAGTCGCGGTGCTTGATTCCTACCTTGCAGTCGGTTGCAGCCTCAGTCAGGAGGTACACTCTGTGTCCTCCGTGGCTCACAGCTGCACATTGTTTACATAAAGGCTCCAGGTCATCCAAACAGAACAGAGACAGACTCTCTCCATGTTCCTCACACTGCTCCGGAGAGTCGACTGACCAGGGAGGCAAGGCGAGGCCTTCTGCCTCCGCTCCAGTGAGGCTCACAGGGAGAAAGGGCTGGCAGCTCATGGTTGGAGTCGGAGCCTCCAGATCTGAAGCCAGTTTGGTCAGAGTGAAGCAGCCAGTCTGTCTGAAGCAGATGAAGAAGAACAGGGGTGGAGCAGTGTGTTCATGTGTGTTGCTATCGGTGCTATATGTGCAGTTGCCATACATCCGTCTGGATGTATCTGTGTCCAGATCTGCTTACATGCTCCTTCTCAAACTTGAAACCCGTCCAACATGCCTTCACCAGATGAAGCCGTACATCACTCTGTAGTGTCAGTTGGACTTTCATGACCCTGTGATTTGCGGTAGATTCTCAGATCCCAAGGCCAAAGTCGTGCCGTTGCTTGTTATTTTAGTGCTTCACCTCTTTCCTGCCCTAGAGCTGAACGGTTCTTTGATTCAGAGGCTTATTTTTCAGGAACAAATAAGGATTAAGTGGGGTGACAGATGACATTTTGTGCGTTTACATGTGTGAAGTATATGTAATGTGCCAACTTTACGATTTCACTTTTCACATTGAGTTTTAAATGACTGTATGCTTTAATAGCAAGGCTGAGAATGTCGGCAAGTGGGTCAGTTTGCAGACACACAGTTGCACTCCATGTACTGTATGCCAGGCCTGAGTTATGTTAAATGGATCTAGTTTCGTCGGCCTTTAACATTTTGAGCCGCTTAGATCCAGAGCACATACGGGGTCAGATCAGCTTTGACAGACGAATCACATTTCATTGAATCACAGCTCCAAGTGAAATGAAACGAAATTGAATCTAAATGTCATTCATAATTTAAGAGGCGTGTGGTTACTTGCACAAAAGCAACTCAGTCTTGTTGTTGATGAGCAAAGATCTGTTCCATTGTGTGTTCCAGGTATGAAAGGGTTTTAATCAAAGATATATGACTAGATGTATACCAATAGTGACACCTGTGTAATTGGCCACAGGGCTTCAAAGCTTCCTTTACTCATGCAGGTTGTCATATGTAGGCCTCTCTATGTCCGCATTGTTCATACAGGTGTTTATAAACGTGCAGGATTGTGTGCACGTGCAAACTTCCATTATCAGACACCACATCTGCCGCTGAGCACCTGAGCAGCAGGTTCTCACACACTGTCGGAGACAAGATGAAACACATCGCAGTGTTAAAGACTTGTTTTGTCTCTGCTCCAGTTATCCTGACACCTGAGTGTCTCTCCTCCGACGGGAAGACTTTTAAAGACTGAGACGGGGACGACAATGGTGCCGTTTGGAGAACTTAGAGGCTTCACTGCATCGCTCTCAAAAGTGGTTCACCAGCGCACGAGTTTCCCTCTCAACAGTGCAGCTCTGTCATCAGTATGCTCGATTACAACAGCTGATTCTGGCTTTCATTTAAGTCACATCCCTCCCAAAAAATTGATTTTGTGGCCTGAGCTCAGATTAGAGAAATGGTGATGTCCTCTTCAAACATCCTTCCATTTGTCTTTTTTGATATTTTGAGAATCGGCAGATACAAAGCATCTTGCATTGTACCGTGCGTACGAGGGCATCAGAACAGTTAGTTGCCGTTTTGCCGCATTTGTCTCGAGTATTAACTGTCAGCATAAATCCGTGCCACGGCGAGGTGACGTGTGAGGAAAGGAACCGGTGAAGAAAGAGTGATAAAAACTGATGACGAAGATGTGAACATGTTAATGAAAATGCCCGTTTGGGAAAAATCTGTGAGTGTCTTCTAACTTACATTTATGTCTTATTAGTTACAATAAATGTGCAGTATGTAAGACATTTGGTTGAAAACATCGACAGAAAATTAACTAAAACTAGCAACATGATGAGAAGATTCAATAGTCTTGACATTATATCAACTGACATTTACTGTATGTGTTGTGTTACAGAGGTATCTACTGAAGCTAGCATGCTAACCTGCTAGCCCTGGCAAATTCTTTTTTCACAACACTGATGGTAGCTCGCAGTCCGGACCCATAGCTGCACAGATAACTGAGCGAGCTAGCCAACAGCAGCTTCAGTTAGGAGCAGTTAGTGGTTACTCTGGCATTATGCTGCCACCCATTTGTTTGGAGATTGATGTTAGGGTGAGGTTATATTTTTAGGACCCAAATTAAATGCAGAGAAGGGAGACAGGAGGTAGTGAGCAAATGATTTATTGCACCAGCGGTGATCTCCGGAGGGTAAAGTGGAGGAGAAGACCTGGTTTGCAGGCAGGCAGGTCGGTTTGAGTTGAGGCCTGGAGGAAGTCAGGAGAGCAGGCGAGCAGGAAGCAGAGCAAAACAGTGCTGGAGGTTTCTGCAGACGAGCTGACAAAGATATAAGCAGAAAACAATAAGACACAAAATACTCTTAGTATTAGAAAACACTGGAGCACGGCAGTGTGTAGTCACCAAATGGGACTTAATAATCTAGCGCCGAAGTGGTGGAGAGACCAGGGAGATAAAGCCGGTGGGTGACGAGTTGATCCGATACAGGTGTGCCACTCTGCTACTGCCATGCCCACACACACACACACACACACACACACACACACACACACACACACACACACACACACACACACACACACACACACACACACATTTAATGTGCAAATTACTACAATATCTAGCTTGATCATTTCCAATTCAACTTTAGTGACAAATTAAAGGAAAAAGCAAGATATTCCCACTTTCATCTTCTGATGGTTGGTGAATTTGACGTCAAGGAGCATTTTCCAGAGCACTCAAGGACTCAGGTCATCTATCAAACATCAGCAAAGTCAGACAATGAAAGCCAATGCAATACAGTCAGAATCAGTAATGTTGTAAATAAATATCTATTTCTGCACGTTTTTTTTACAGATTTAAGGATAAGTTCACCAAAAAAGATCACCCACTGCCGGAACAAAACATAAAATGGCTCCACGCGGCTCAACTGGTGTAATCCAAGTATCTAGAGATCCCAAATGTATTTGAAAAGACATTATTTACACCCTTTACGTTTTTAACTTTGCAACTTAGCACCAACAACTTAGATTACACCGAATGAGTTGTATGTTTCATTTCAGCTGTTGTTTCAGTTTTTAATACAAGTCCCCCTCTACTTCAGTTGTTTAAGAGAATGCTACAACTCTGTCTGGCTGTGAAGCTCCAGAAATGTTTTGTGGACTGCAGAACCTTTTCCTTTTTGGGTGAACTTCTCCTTTAAACTATGCAGTGTGATGGAGGTTACTTTGCTTCAATACGTGGACAGGATCTGAACACATCGCCACCCACAGGTCACCGAGAGTTTTACAGTTGAGAGTCACGAGTCCAAACAGGTACATGCAAGAGCCATCTGCTCCCTGACCTACATCTGGTTAACCACTGCAGCCTGATCTGCACATTGTGTGCCCGTGTGTGTGTGTGTGTGTGTGTGTGTGTGTGTGTGTGTGTGTGTGTGGATGCGACTGCTGTGAATGCTGCAGGTACTTAAATGTGGTTGGTATAAGACCGAGTCGATGCTTTGTAGCTGTCATATCTGCAAGTATACATTGCTGCAAACACATTTTAATGCGTGTGCTTGTTTGTGCATGCATGCTTCAGGTAGATCAGGTGGTAAACTGGCATGTTTGAATTCCCCTTCAGCATTTCCTGTCTTCACACAGCACCCTCACAGTGCCCGACTGTGTCTGGCCACTGGATCACACCAGGAACAGACTCTGTGGTTCAGCATACTGCAGGCTGCAGCACAACATCAGAGCTCTGGAACAGAGCAGTCTTTTATCTCTGTTATCACTCAAGCCAGACAACATTTCTACATGCATCGAGTTGAAGTTATTCTTTCCTCCATCCATTCTCTTGATTATGTATTGGCTGCCATCACTCTGGTGTGAAGACTCACCAGAATCCAGGGCTTTCTTAGATGCTGTGTTTTCCTTGAAGAAGCTCCTCAGAGAGGAGCTGTCAAACAAAAGCTCATTGAATGGGTGATCCAATCAAACTCCTGTTCTTCTTGTTCTTCACACCATCACAGGTGTGTGTTTGTGTCTGTGAAGTCAGAAGATGTAAAATCAGACTGTTTTTGTTCATCTTGATCGGTTTCTTCTCACCCTAGGCTCTGAACATACGTGTGAGCAGATGTTGTAGTCTCTTCTGCACCTGAGGCTCGACTTCACTCTGCAGGGAGCGGCCACGCCCACCTCTGATAGATTTGCTTCTACTGTAGCTGGCAATACTTTGTTGAGATGTGTATTGCCTTGGATCAAATCAAATTAATCAAGTCAATTGTATCTATATCTCAAAATTGCAATTACATTGCCTCAATTGGCGTTAACGACATCCTCTGTCATTAGACCCTCGATTTGAGTGAGGAAAAACTTTTCATGTTGTTGCAGAAAAAAAGACCCTTTTAAAAGGGTAAAAAAAAAAGTGATGGAAGAAACCACAGGAAGAGCCACAGAGGATGGATCCCTCTTCCAGGACGGACAGACATGCAATAGATGTTGCATGTTCAGAAAAGAACAACAAATCACAGTTTACAAGTTAGATTGACAGAATGTCTGATACTAATTAAATGTAAAGTGTGTGGATCAAGAAGCACGTCAGTGAAAGATTGCAAAGAAGAGGAGCACTGAGCAGTTATATCATTTAAAATCATTGTCCTTTATGTTTTCTAACCATTCTATCTTCTACTTTTCCATTCGATAATTTTAACAAGTAAATATTTTAACCAGTTGTTGCCGCCAGTGAGCCCAAATTAAGATCTGAGAGGTTTCAAGATGATAATGAAAGAAACAAACAAATAAACAAACAAAAAAACAAAAAAGGTTGTGAAAGATCACGCCTTATTTTTGCTCTTATCTTTGAAATACCTCATACTTACTGCGAGGCCCCTGAAATACTACAAATAAATCACTCTTTGGTTGAACTGCTGTCAACTCACATTCTGCTAGAGCCATAATATGTGATTATATATCTCAGATAGCTCTCATTGTTTTAAATGGTCACACGACACAAATTTGTGAATCACTGTTCAGGATTTAAATGTGATAAAGGACGATTTGGTTAGTCTGGTACAGAGTGACCGCAGGAGGGGGGATCTTTGATAACAAGGCCCCTCAGGTGACAGGAGGTGTTTTTATAGCTTCTTTAGACTACTTTATTATTTGACTGGCAGCTATACAATAGATAATTATGTGATGGTATGTGAAGTGCGTACCAGGCCCGGGGCAGCAAATATTTTAATGGAAGTTCATGTCAGAGTTATAACACATGTGGATGCCTTATTAACCATCTTCTCTTAACCTTGTATGGGATATATAATCTGTTTAGCATTTTTACCCAAAATTGATCACTTGTGCAAAGCTACACTCATGTACATGTATGTACTTTAATCAGGATGTCACATTGGGTAATAATACAGAAATATAAAAATGAATCAGGAAATGCCTTCTTTTTTTTATTCTAACATGTGTCTGCTACATTTGTAAGAGTGTAGTGTCCTATAAATCTGCTGCCTGCTGTGCATGTTTTTGTGTTTTCCTTCCTGCCACGGCAGTCCACACTTCTCCCTGTCAGTCCCAGACACTCCTGCAGCTCCAGCGCCAGTTTCTCCAACCCTGTGTACCACAATATGATAACTCCTGCTGACTGGGGTTGCCAGCAGAACTTCTGCCAAACCTGCAAAAAGCTCTACCTCAGGATCTGAAACACTCACACCAGGCACATGGTCTCATCAGGAGGCCAACTTGGAAAACTCTGAAAACCTCACATCCTCACTGCTTGAAGCAGGAGAATATGTCTATCTCACTGAGCCATGAAGGGCTGTAGAACAACACCACAGAGTGAGGTAAAGTTTAGTTGAGTGCAGGTCATAACCTCCAAGATCAAGTCATTTTTAAGAGAAAAAACTGTCAGCTATAGTGATGCAGACAGGCATTTAAAAGGGCGTTATAGTTTTGGAGTAGACGTTTTAATCAGAAGAGAAAGATCTTCATTGACTCATTTTTATGCCTTCACAAAGACAGAGAATGCAGACATTTTCTAGATGGTAAAGGGGAAATAAGTATTTTGGGTTCTAAAATGAACAGTCCCTTTAAAGTGACATTAAATTCCCTCAGCTTTAATAGTTATGTCCCACGTCTTATCAAACCATGGCACCAGGAAGGAGACCAAACAATGGTGGTCACCCTCGGTCAATGTCGTCTCTCACTCAATGTTATCAGGGGAGTCGGAATCTTCTCCAAGGTCCCATCTTATCTGTAACTCCAGGCTCCAGAGTCTCCCAACATAAAGCACAGCAAGCGGGAAGGACTCTCACGTTGATGCATAAACCAAACATTCCTTCATGTGTCCAATACATTTCTAGCACGATGAGTCAGTGGACAGAAAATAAATCATCAGTCAATGGTTCAAAAGGTTCATCAAGAAAAATGCCCAGAATGAGCTAATTGCAGCTTCTCACATGTGAATGTTAGTTTCTTTTCTCTGACAACAGCTCAGTGACAATAAGGAACCAGTTGATGGTCACTGCATTTCCCACTTCCCCTCCCTCTCTATTGCATTTTTCACATTTGCACATGATGACTTGTGAACTTAATGTGCTGACCTGTTTGTTTCTGGGTACAACTACTCCACGTGCCTTAAATTGCTCCCTGGAAACAAATAAAGTATTTTGAATTGAATTGAACTGAAGAGATCTACTGAAGTCCGTCCCTGAGCTCCCAGTCCCAACTTGCTAGCTGCATGGCTAACTGAGCCAACTAGTTAAGGGCAGCTACAGTCAGCAGCAGTTAGTGGTTACTCTGTTGCTGCTGCTGTTTTGAGTATGAATATGACAATTTACATTTTGCACCTTTGAAGCAATGAAAAATGCACAAATGCGTCTATTCGTTAATTTTTGCTGTGTTCTTGCAAAACTGCATGCTTGTATGTGTTAACCTTGCATATGAAACAACGTCAGAATAGTATTATTTGACCGGGACGCTCTCAGTGACCCTTGAGTAACGCAGTGTGTGAGATAAGTGATCCTGCAGGCTGCAGTTTATTGAATTTGGACACGCCCCTCGCTCCTGTGCTTCCTACAGCTGGATCTGCTCTTAAAGGGGAGGACAGCGCACCGGCAGGACGGAGCCTAATGGTCTATGTGGTGCAGCGAGACATACCGTTTAATTTATCAAATACAATTAATCATAAGTACAAACGTGATGTGATAAGATTTTACTCATCTCTCTATAAAAACAAGGAATCTCTGTCTGTCTCTGTGTGTGTGTGTCTCAAATATCTCTGCAGATCAGGATCAGACTGACCTGACAGTTTAAACATGGCTGCTGTTTGGTTCAGTGGTGTGCAACTTCGCATTTGTTTGGACTGCAATGATACCGTGAATAAATTATTTCATAAATGCTTTACAAATTCGCCACCAGTCACGTGCGCACCAGAGCCAATCACTGCAGAGCTCAAGCCCACGACATACCTTAAGAAACAAGCGTATTTATACCTGCGGCGGCGCGAGCTGGGCCGGGATTTTGCCGGCGGTTCGGTCCTGCTCTGTTCTGTGCATCTAAACTGACTGTTGTGGATAAATGAGACTAAACGAGTCCGGACCGAGTCTGTTCGGGTCTGAGGAGATCCGGAGACGCGCGGACAACAAAGTGGAATCGGAATCTGTGGATGTTCGTGTGTAGCTAGCTGCTAGCCGCTAGCCCACACGGCCCACCTCCCGAGTCGACGGACCGGACGCACCGGCACGTCCAAAACCGGTAAATAATGTCCGCCACGCTTTTTTGCGAACATTGCCGTCACGTTTGCTTTGTGTCTGGTGCAGAAGAAACGGTAAAAACGGGCTTTTGTCACGAAAGTGTCCAAGCAGCAAGTTTGGTTGTTGAGGAACAGGAAGTTGTGGGAGGGACGTCAGCGGATGAGTGACAGACAACGACGGTCGGTGTACAGACAGCGATATTGATAGTTGGGAGATTTGTGACATTTAGCGTGTTTGGAGTGTAGTTAGTGTGTTATGTAGTGTTTGGTTGAGTGTATAGTGGAGTCGGTTTCTTGTTTAATGAGTCAAAACAGGAGAAGCTGAATGTGGAGCAGGCAGTGCAGCTCTTCATTCAGCTGGAAGGAGCTCAGGCAGACCTGAGCATTGCCTGCATTTAAATGTAAAAAGTTACACATAACTTTGTAAATTTTTAAAATGTATGCACATATTCAGCAAACAACAATTTATATTTGCATTATAAGTAATAAAAATGGTTTGTTGAACATATTTGTGGTTTTCACAGTAAAAAAAAATCAAACTTTTTCTACTCGGATTTTATGTTTTTTTCCTGTGATTTTAGGTCCATTGTGTGAATACAGTATGTCAAAATGAAAAAGTCAAAAACGGCCAATTATACCCTGGAATATCGGATTTCACAGCAAACCTAAATATCCCTGACGTTCCACCTTCAAACACAGCCTCATTTGGCCATCCATGAAAAAGCTTCTTAACTTCCCACTTTTCTATAGGAACACATATTTTCTTACGGGCACTGCACTAGTTTTCACAATCTACACAAGGCACCGAAATGTGAGCCGATGGTTGTGTTTCGAGAACATTCCCTTTAACCCGGACCTGCCCCTTTAATTCAGCCTGCTCCTGCGCCATGTATCCACTGTCGGCAAAACACAACAGCGGGACCCTCAGCCGTGTCCATCCTCCGTGCCCTTCTCTGTCCGCCGCGTCACCACCGAGTTTCTCTCCCCTGCCATGCCCCGGGTCACCTCGCTGCTGCCCGCCCTGCTGTTCGTTCTCCTGCCGGGCCCGAGCCGGGGATATTTCCCCGAGGAGCGCTGGAGCCCCGAGTCTCCGCTCCTCGCTCCTCGGGTCGTCATCGCGCTGGTCTGCCGCAACTCGGCGCACTCACTGCCGCTGTTCCTCGGAACCATCGAGCGCCTCGACTACCCGAAGGACCGCATCGCGCTGTGGTGAGTGTCGACACTTGAGAAGAGGAGGGAAACTTTTACACTAGTTTTATTTTGCGACAGAGTTTGTTTCAACATCAGTGTGAGCCCGTTAACGGTCACCGGGGACACGTCGAGCCCGTGTAGACACAGAGATGAAATGAGTGTTGGCGAGGTGGGGCTGCTGTGTTATTGTTCAGATGTAGGTAAAGGCACAAGAGTTTTATCTTCACACTTAACAACTCAAATTAGCGGTGAAGTGAGTGTAAATGGCTCTACACGCACCGGGGTGTCGTATGGTTTTGACCCCGGCGGCGGGGCGCGCAGGGCGGGTTGCACCAGCAAAGTCGTGGCCAGTAAAAGTTCCATTCAGTCATAGATCTTCTCTCTCATCGCCCCTCCGGTTTCTCCCCCTCTACCCCCTCCCTCCCTTCCTTTTTTCTTTCCCCTCCCTCTTCTCATCCACATCTTGACTGGAAACAAACCCAGTCTTGTACAAAATGTCTTAAATCCATGCACACCAAACTTTTTAATAACCACTCAAGACTTCCTTCTTTGACCTCAGGCTCCCTTCCTTTTCTGTCATGAAGCCCTCTCTTTGCCTCGCACATTATTGTTGTCTGCAGCACTTCTCACTTCCTCCTCTCAGTTTGATCCACTGCCAGCAGCTCTGTTTTTAAAGATTAAGTTCATCTTTTCATCAGCATTCACACATGACAGGTCAGATTACAGTCTTTGCAAACCCAGTGATAGATAAAGTCAATAGCCTTGAGCAGAGTGGTGTTGTGTCTGACTGTGTGAGTTTGGATGCAGATTAAACATCATTTACTCCTAAGAGTTGGTTGTTTGATCCTACAAAAAGGGTGCTGTGCCTGATGGGAGAGTGAGTGTTGAATTGAACTTTTCAGTAGGAAGGAGCCAGAGCGAGGGATTCAGACGTCTGTGTGTCTCTTTATTAAACCGGCCTTGATGCTGCTGAGTTTCCCCCTCGTGTCTGAGCCAGAAGCTTCTCCGTGCCTGAGTCCAACTGTGCCCATGTGGCAGCCAGAGCTCAGTTTTCTGCATGGTTGCTTTGATCTACAGCGTATCTCTCCCCTCAGCGGAACAACGGGTATGAAAAGTTTTGAAATGCACCATGAAAGACATAAACTAAGCTGCCAGCCGGTCACCTGTCGCTACCTGCATTTAGAAGCCTGACAGGTTAAGATGGAGTACATGGCAAGTAGCAGCATGGACCCTCACATGCAGACTGCCTTATAGCGCGTGTGCGTGTGTGCGTGCGTGCACATGTGTGTGTGTGTGTCTTCTGCAAGATGAATATGATTAGTCATCAAACTTTCAGCCTCTTACTCAAGGCTCTTCTCCTTTAGGCATGGTTCTATTGCTGGCATGCAAGCAATCTCAAAAATTCACCCTCCATAAACCCCTTTCATATCACTCCGTCTGCTCATTCAAAACTCCACAGCAGTCAGAGAGAGAGAGAGAGGGGAGGGCAGGAGAGGATGGATGGGTGAGCCGGTCACATGTAGGTGCTGGGACAGCACTGCGGTGTTAAACCACCACAGACGGATGGCAAACTAACACCTGCAGCACGCCGACTGTCACTCAGTCCGCAACAGGGCTGGGAGAAAAATCAATTTCTCTCATATTTACGCATCTCTCTCTCTCTCTCTCTCTCTCTCTCTCTCTCTCTCTCTCTCTCTCTCTCTCTCTCTCTCTCTCTCTCTCTCTCTCTCTCTCTCTCTCTCTCTCTCTCTCTCTCTCTCTCTCTCTCTCTCTCTCTCTCTCTCTCTCTCTCTCTCAGCCCTAGCTGGCACACACACTGAGATTTGTTATGATAACACAGACAGCAGACAAATGCCACTCCTCCCCTTCTTAGCCCCTATTGTCTGTCTTTGTTCTCCTCTGTCCACTGTGACATTAGTGATGTGCTGCTCTGCTCGAAAAAATACCCTCAGGGATAAAATGACAAAAGTAGAAATGGATATATCATCACCATTATATCAATATTCAATATCATCTGATGTTTGGTTATATTGAGATGACAGTGTTTATCGTTTTGATTTCAGCTTATTCTGTTGCCCTTAAATATATTAAAAAACAACATTAAACTGCAGCTTTAAGGCTTTTGCAGTTAGGTGATATCTGACTGTTCATCATGTTCACATTCCACATTTTTTTGAAAGTTTTGTCAAGCATTGATAAAGAACCCTGCATTATATCTTCATGCAATGATAACATATCAACTAATTGTTTAGAATTGTGCTGCGTACAATAGTTTCATTATTTCATTATTATTTGTCTGTCTGGTCTGAGCAATGATCCAAACTGGATTTACCCTTAAATAAAACAGAAAAAACAGCAAATTCACACATTTGAGAAGCTGTAAGATTGAAATGTTTTGCATATTTTCTTGATAAACTTCTTGAAAATATTGACAGCTTCTTTCCTCTGCGATATTCCTCTGGATGTTGCGTTTTCACCTTTGTCTATTTGTTGGTTTGTCAGCAGGATTACTCAAAAACTTGGATGGAGGAATTGTCTCGGCCCAGATTAGACCCAATTAATATGAAAAACCTTGGGTTGTATCTTTATCCACTTTCATTTTCTTTTTCTTTGTAAACCATTTCTCGTGTTAAATTTCTAGAAAACAATACTGTATACAGACTTATTCAGAAGTCTATTGCTAGACTTGGGTTACAGCGAAACTCTCGCCAAAATGCAGCCTAGGCTTTTTTTGTGAATGTATATGAGTCAAACCTTCGTATAAAAGCATAATTACGATGAAAGAGGCACTTTCAAGATTTACCATATTTTCGTTTTCGGGTCAAACTCATTTTCAATGGAAGTGCATGAGGCACTTTTACGATAGTATCACCAGGGTCTCTACACATGAACACGAGCATTGAGAACATTGTTTGTGTACACAGAGTTTACTTAAAAGAATGTTTTTGAACTACTCACGTTAGCAGTTGCTTGTTCCGCTAGCTGCCGTGTCGATTTTCGAATGCGACATAACTTGGAGGAGAGTTAAGGTGGAGCGCTACTGTCTCCGTGTTCATGTGTAGAGACCCTGGTGATACTACGAGCAAAGTTTCATGTTGTGTCGAGCCTTCTTAGTGTTTTAAAAATAGCGATTTTGATGCCATCGTAAAAGTGCCCGTAGCACTCCCATTGAAAATGAGAAAACGAAAATACGGTAAATCTTAAAAGTGCCAATTTCATCGTAATTATGCTTTTACACGAAGGTTTGACTTGGGTACATTCACAAAAAAAAGTCTAGGTTGCATTTTGGCGAGAGTTTCGCTTTAATATTCAGTCTTGATCTAACACTTGAAGCATTAATTATGAAGAGACATGAGCTCAATGAACTAAATGAATGGGGCGGGCCAGGACCAGAAAATAATGGGGTTCCTCCCGTGAGAATGCAAGTGACAGAGTAATAACAGCTGTTAAATATTAATAAATAAGACGTTCACATGATGCCTTTAAGCCAAAGTTAACACTGGATCATTGAGAAGAATATCTTGCGTGGGCTCTTTCCATCTCTCTCTGGTGACCTCTCTTTCTGTCTCTCCCTCTGCTGTCTTTCATCCTCCCACAGGGTGGCGACAGATCACAACATTGATAACACTTCAGCAATCCTGAGAGATTGGCTTATCAAGGTGCAGAATGACTATCACTATGTGGAGTGGAGACCCGATGATGAAAGCAGGTAATTTGTGTGTGTGTGTGTGTGTGTGTGGGTGATATAAGCAGATTACCCTAATGGTTCTGTCTGTGCATATCTCAGTGCGTTTGCAGACGAGGTGGGGCCTAAGCACTGGAATAATCTCCGTTATGAACATGTAATGAAGCTCCGCCAGGCAGCGCTGGACACCGCCCGTGAGATCTGGGCCGACTACCTCCTGGTAGGTTATCATCCTCTCAACAGCTTCATGAGCTTTTTCTTATTATGTACTCGCAGCGGTGTCTCTGACTCTGGGTCAGATGTGCGGGGCGATGTGTGGAAGGAAGGAAGCTGATTCATCCATCATCTACACCGGCTTAGACCTGCTGAGGGCAACAGGGTGAAAATAAAAAAACAGGATGAGAAAGCAAAGCTCAGTCATCTATATAAAAAAAGAAAAAATTACTTTAAACTGCTTATTTATCAAGTGTTTTTGTATTTGAGAGCTGTGTCACACTCCCCGAGATGATCTTCGTGTTATTATTGATTGCCATTTTGTTGCAGCTCTATGAAAGTAATGGAAAAGGTGGAGGCAATGAACTCCGCAATGTTGATGAGGTGGAGCTCAAGTATTTGTCTGTTGTCAAGTTAACCTATGATCAGATCATGTTTGTACTATTGAATGAAGCCCACATTCTGTTGCTATGGTTACCTGCATTTTAATATAACATGTTCACTGATTCGGAGATCATTAAAATGTTTTCCTTAAGCTTTAAAGCCTCAGAAAAGCCAGTGAGAAGGCCTTGAGCTGGGATTTTACTCTTTTTTAGATCGACTTTGATGTGTAGCTAAGGTGTTGATTTAAACAGTGTTAAGGTGTCTCGATTTTAATAACACCTGCCAGCCAGTCAGAAGTGATTCTGTTTTTCCCATGGCCTTGATCAGCAAGGAGAAGGTTTATGTCAGATGATGACATAGATGTTTTTTACAATCATAACTAGCTTACATAAAATGTTTATAAAGATTCCTTAATGTTTTTGTTACACATACACACACACACACACACACACACACACACACACACACACTAACACACACTCACACACACACTCACAGCTTTAAAGTTGCAGTTTGACAAATAATATGACTGAGGGAGAGTGTCAACAATTAAAGGGGCACTATGTAGCTTAGAGAAGAAATTCAAACTCAGAATTTTTATATTTATATATTTTATATTAATGAAGTAATAATACTAACTAAGAAGTATCAGTCTTTTCCGTAATTGAATAAACAAGCTGTTCTCAGAGGAAAATAAGGTCCCAGAGCACTGTTTGAACGCTAGAAAGGTGGCAGGCTTTCAAGAAAAGTTCTCTGATGTTCTCTTTTTAAATGTGTATATTTCCTGGTTTCTTTCCTTCTCTATGACATTTAATGGAGTATCTTTGGGTTGTGGACAAGACAAAACATTTGAGAACATCAATTTGGCCTTTGGGAGACACTGACTGCAACGTTTTACACCATTTTCTGACATTTTACAGACCCAAAAAATAACCGATGATTCAAGAAAACAATCAACAGATTGATCAACAGTGAAAAAAATTGTTAGTTGCAGCCAGACAAGGATGAAATGTTTTGGCTTCAAGGAATCCTTGTTCTCTGGACACGGACCAGTGTTTGTTGTAAACACGCCAGCCTCCTGCAGTCCGTTGGATGGGACATAAAACAGGCCAGGAAGGAGCTGCTTATGCTCACTGTGCTCTGTGATCGCACCACGTTGCTGTGGCCCAATCAATCATTTAGTGGCAGCAGGTGACATTTTGTATGCGCTTGCATGTGCGCGTTTTGTGCGTGATTGTTGTCAATATCGTGCCCTTCTATTCCGTCTGCAGGTGGCTGACTGTGACAACCTGCTCACCAATCCGGATGTGTTGAAGAAGCTGATGAGCGAGAACAAGACCATCGTGGCGCCCATGCTGGAGTCCAGAGCTGCCTACTCCAACTTCTGGTGTGGCATGACTTCACAGGTAGTACTGCATATATCAGATTAAATATTTAAAATGGTTACCACACCCAGTCAGAAGCACCTTTGAGGCTACTATACACATATTATGCAGGGAAATTAAAGGATGAGTTGCATGTTAGTACAGCTCTAGAAATATAAAACACGTGACCACCAGCCACCACAAGTTTCATTCCAAAATATAAACAGACTGTGGAGGTTATTTATCATGAGAAGCTACTTCAATAATAGGTTTTTGTGTTTTTGTTTTGGGTTTGTTTTTTTAACATCTTTGACAAATAATGCGGTCCAGATAATGGTTTGCTGTTGACTCTCTGGGTTACTGATAGTGTAGCAAAATGTCACTTTTCATGCAGTCCTGCTGAATCATAGCGAACATCTCTTCATAACACAGAAACACAGAATACAGAATCTTTTTTCCAATGCACAAGGAATTAAAATGTGTGCAATTGGCTCACTTAGGAAACACGTTAAATGAGTGAATGTGAAGGTGTAGGAGAGAGTGTTTCCCTCAGATTACTCTGCTAATGTGTAAACGATTTGTCTCGCAGGTAACTGAAACCTAACCGATCTGTTATGACACAATATTTAGCTTTAATGAAGGTTTGTGATATTAGTGGAATGTGTGGCTGGTGCGCAGACAACCCACACAGCTCATTATGTTTTATTTGCTCAACCTTCTGAGTCGGGCTCGGCGATATGACTTTATCATATATTCGTATCACAGTATTCATCTTGATATTTTGAAATCTCCTCAAACATACTTATAAATGCTGGGACTGAACGTCACGATCAATGATCACAATACTTTTGAGCAAATACCTCAATGTCGATATTGCTGATGACTTTGTTCTCTCACAAAATATTAGTACAAAGAGATGTTTGTTAAATAATCATCAGTAAGGTGGATATAATGTCTAAAGCCGTTCTTGCATGGGACTACTTTTACTAGGGGGCTTCATGGGATTTATAAATTACCGCCCCATGTTTGTTAGTGCTTAGAATGTTTGAGCAGCAGGGGCGGACAATAAAAGGGCACCAGCTATATGCGGTGGGGCACCAGTGTGCACAAAGTACATGTATAGTGAAATGGAAGGGTACCCAAGAGGGCACTTTATCATGTTTTAGCTACCACTGGGGCGTCCAAGAGGGAACTTTCACAGCATTTTTTCGAACATGGAATCAGGGGGTCCACCAGTGATGTGGCATTTGCATAGAATAAGTGAAGTCTGTATTTTACTGACGTTTTCTCCCGGTGTGATAGCTCTGTGTAACATCAACTTTCAGAAGTGAACTGTCTGCTCTTCAGCAGCCACATCATTTATATAGCTTTTCCCACTCTCTGCAGGCATTTGAAGCATAAATGCACATTTTGCAGCTCATTTAGACAAAGTAAAATACGCCTCATGGCTGTACTTGAATATGACAACCTTTCATTGCTCCTAACCTTCTCTGTTATCACTTTTAAATGTCAGTACAGCCGATCTCATAGCTCAGCTGCTGTCTGTTGTTAAACATATTATGAGACGCGATCACATTTAATATTTTAGTACTTGTTCAGTTGTCTGACAACAGAAAGATGCTGATTCACACCAGACTGATATTATCGCATGACCTTACAGTCACATGGCCGTGTTTGGCAAAATATATACTTAATTATCAGAGGTCCCCATGTAATAATCCCCTGTGAATAGGGCGTTAGCGGGTAGAGGCTGGTATTAGAATAAGTAAAACATACTTCTCAGTCTGTTATTACTGCTTTATCAGATACTCCAGCTGTCTGTGCTGCTGGTAAGAAATATTCTAACTTAAGGCCTCTTAAAATTGATGTGTCTCATACCTGATTATTTTTATCATTCAGCAGCAGTGTGGAAATGAAGGAGGTTTATTTGATATGCAGACTCTCATTTTCCTAAACCTGCACATCTAATGTATCGTGCGTCATTATGTATTCGCATGTCTCGGATACAGTTCTGTCTGTGATCTATTTCTGTCTAGACAGGATGCCTCTAAGTACTCATCGTTGCTTCTCTTCAAATTGGAGTAGACATATGGACATTGTCTATCCTCAAGCGCAAAATCAACCAACTCAAACCAAGAGTCCGTCTCTCTGATTCCTTCAAAGAACATTTTCCTCTATGACAGCGAATGGGCCTGTAGCCAAAAGGCGATAAGCACGTCAGTTAATGTCTTTTCTCTAAGTCCGTATTACTCAGCCTCAGACACTTTAATATTTTTTCACAATCAGGCTTTCCTGGTAATTTAGTGATAAAATATAGAGTGTCAGAAATGTTCATTTAAGTGTTTAAAAATGACACATGGACGTACCTCACAGACATGGCAGCCAATTATCTCAATCAACTCAGATATCTCAGATCAAGCTTTCCCTGACATTTTTAGTCTTCCTCCAAGCTTCTTTTTCATTAGGAAACAAATTTTACTCAATAAAATCGTGTGTAACTGTACCGTGTGTGTGTGTGTGGTGTGTGTGTGTGTGTGTGTGTGTGTGTGTATGTATGTGCACACGCGCACTCCCTGCAGGGTTACTACAAGCGTACACCAGCCTACATGCCTATCCGTAAGAGGGAGCGTCTTGGCTGTTTCGCTGTACCGATGGTCCACTCTACCTTCCTTGTGGACCTACAGAAGGAGGCCTCCCGTCAGCTGGCTTTCTATCCACCACACCCGGAGTACAGCTGGGCCCTGGATGACGTCATTGTCTTTGCCTACTCAGCTCGCATGGCGGGTGAGACAAATCCAACAAGATTTGTTACCTGACAGCTGGTTAAATGTCTTTCTAAGCATGTTTTGTACGCATTCGTAAGCATTTTTTTCCTGTCTTTTATCTTCCCAGATGTTCAGATGTACCTGTGCAACAAAGAAACTTACGGGTATTTCCCCGTCCCAATGCCCTCTCATGCCAACTTGCAGGATGAGGCGGAGAGCTTCTTGCATACTCAACTCGAGTTCATGGGTGAGTCAAGAGGCCAAAGAGCGCTCAGAACGACCGGAATGATTTCTTGGTGTTCTACTGTTAATGCAAAAGGCAGTGAGTTTGCTCATGATGAAGCATTCAAACAGACACTAGGCTGTGATTAGACCTGATTGTGTCTTTATGATGGAAGATTGTTGGTTTCAAATGGACTTCATCTCTCACTTGCAGTGACGTGTTGTGCTGATCTGCAGATTTTGCATTTGATGGATTTCTCCAGCACTTGTTTATCTAACTGGGTGTTATTTTTCTTCTTCTGCTGTACCCATTATGAAAAGGTTTTCTTAGAGTTAACATATTGTATGCCTCTGCCTTAAAACCAATCAGCTGGTTGCGGTCTGCAGCTTCGGCGCTAGATGCCATTAAATTCTACACAGTGGGCCTTAAGAAAGCTGTTTGAGGTCCAAGAGGAGTGAGCCTACAGTGTGTCAGTAACATGCAAAGGAAGTACTGTGATGAGCTATATTCATATAATTCAGGGACTCCCAAAATAGTTGTCAGAATTAAGGCAGGGTCTCACTGAATAGCTGTCCTTTGTCACAACATTACATTCTACTGTTTATACTGTTAGATACAGTTGTATCGTGATATGACCTCAGTGCTGTATTCTCCTATATTTAATACTTGCCCTTCCACTTAGTCTTTAAATCCACATTATTGATCGATTATTTATAAAAAGAAAACATCTCATCTCTCTCAATTTTTTGTGAAAGTACAGATAGTCATGCCTACAGCATTGCCATAATTTCAATAACAAGGTATTTGGGCAAACATATTAGTAAATATCAGGATATTTATCGAGTATTGCAATATAGCCTAAAAATATTGCCATCTAGTACTCTGAAACCTACATGATGAATACCTCTCATGTTAGAATAGTAATCACTATACATGTACTCATCTTGCTAAACTCCAGAGAGAAAAATCAAAGCAAAAGTTAAACCATCGTTCATTTTGGGAGCTCCGTGGAAATCTCCGGAGGACCCCTGGGCCACATTTTGGGAACCCCTGTTTCACCACATTACTCATTCTCTTTGTAACCGTCTCCCCCTGTTTTTTTTCTTTGAAAGTGAGAAATCCTCCATTGGAGCCCTCCAGCTTCCTGTCTCTTCCTCCCAAGCAGCCTAACAAGATGGGCTTTGATGAGGTACGCACACTCAACAGCAAGCACGCACACAAAAAACACACAGAATAACGCACGCATGTGTGTGAGGTTGTGCATTTGTGTGCACCCAGGTGTTTATGATCAATCTGGTGCGGAGAGCTGACCGTCGTGAGCGAATGCTAAGAGCTCTGTACGAGCAGGAGCTCAGCTGTAAGGTTGTTGCCGCTGTGGATGGCAAGTACGTTTCTCATCTCCTACCTCCCCCACTGCCTGTGTCTTCCTGATTTGTGCCTCTGCAACATGCCGTGTAGATTGATGTAGGGAGGCTGAGCTGAGACAAACAACCAGGTGAAGAGTAGCGGCTGCATGCTGCCATTTAAGGAGTCCCATAGTTTTAGCTCCTCTGTGAGGAAAATGCAGCTCCAATCTTGATCTCATCAGATTGCGTCATGTTTTACACATTTGTTTCTAATATTACCTGGTTTTTAAAAGACTGTCATAACACCTGCACGGCTTTTGTCGCATTTGTCTTGTACATTTTCATTCAAGGCCCACACCATCCACATGATTTATTGTTTCCAGGTCTAATCTCTTTGTTTATCCCTTCTCTTTGTCTCAGGGCTCTGAACAAGACTGATATAGAGTCTATGGAGATTAAGATGCTGCCGGGATACAAGGACCCTTATCATGGTCGACCTCTCACTAAGGGTGAACTGGGTTGTTTCCTCTCTCACTTCAACATCTGGAAGGAGGTGAGATGCTTGGACAGGCATCAGACCTCTGGGTCTATCTGTACTTGGTACTAGGCCTGTCTCGATAATTATGATATTGACTTAACGTACATATTTTATCGACTTACCGATGTACATTATGCACTGCATATGACCTTGATCATTTTTGCTGACCTCAACATTGACTGTTTATCTCTCTTGTTCACTTTATTTACACAAGGATGTCAACAGCATTTTTGAAAATGTTACATACAATACATTGTTAAAATGATTGTCAAATCAGCTGATAATGACAATAGACATCCTATTCCAATAAATGTCTGATAATTACAATTAAGTTTTATTGCTCTTAGGAAAGTTGTACCTGCATTATTATGCTCTTTTATTATGATTACATCGGTGGCATAAAATTAAATCTAAAGAACAAGATATAATTTTGCGTTATTATTTCTGGGATGATATATCGTCCAACAGCTTGTTTTCTCTTCGTAAGACTTCATAGTTTAGCTGCACCATTATTTTTCAGCAAAAAGCGTCCCTCATGAGCGCAGCACCATCAGACGGATTTAAATCAGCTCCATTCAACTACCTCAATGAAGTTAACCCAACAATAGCACCATTAAAGGAATGGAAAGTGATTTTTCACAAAGGTTACACACAGTATAACCATTTTTTAATCTAAGAGCATGTGTGTGGATGTTTTTATACTTGTATAAAACATTTTAAACAAAGGACTATTATCAGTAAAGGAATTCAGAAACGTTTCCATCATAGTAATGCTCATACCAGCTCACCATCACCTCAGCGACACTGTAATGCACGAAATGTATCTGATTGTGTTTCTTTGTGTAGATTCTAGATCGTGGCCTGAAAACATCCCTGGTCATTGAGGACGACCTCCGCTTCGAGGTGTTCTTCAGACGACGCCTGCAGACTCTGCTGCAGGAGGTGACGACACAAAAGCTGGACTGGGATCTAATGTGAGTGATGCTTCAGTGATTGAACGAAAACATGATGCAGTAAACAGAGAGGATTATCGTCCCCTTACAGTCAAATCCATCCATCTGTCACACGCGATATGTCAGACAACACTAATCAGATGCAGGAAGCACTTGTGGGAATAATGCAACACTGAGCTGCTCCGGCATTTTCAGATTCACAGAGATTGATTGGTTTCATTCAGAAGCGCACTGTTACCTCAGACGGTAAAATTGGTTATTTTCAGTACATCCGAAGCTTGATTGGGCATGAAAGTCTCCAATCATCAGTACAAAAATGACAACTGCAGTAGAAAATCTCTTTTTTCCAAAGTCCAATGTATGTAAAAATGTGAGGGTGAGAACTGCATCTCCCAAGGAGCATTTTGATAAGAAACTCTGACATACACCACTAATACCAAGCGGAGGCTGAAGATTACATAAAAGATGCTGTACATTCAGAAGTTTACAGGCATAATATGCAGGATTTGTCGGTTGTTGTTGGTCAGCACACCATTTAAAGATGGAGAGGCAAGATAGAGAGGTATAGAGATATTTTGAGGGAATGCAGCCGAAGCGCATACTTGTCCACTGTGTGTCTGTGTGTGTGTGTGTGTGTGTGTGTGTGTGTGTGTGTGTGTGTGTGTGTGTATCTGTGTGTGTGTGTGTGTGTGTGTGTGTGTGTGTGTCTGTGTGTGTGTGTGCGTGTGTGTGTGTGTGTGCGTGACTCTGCCCCGTCCTCAGTGACACAGACTCCTCATTAGAGCAGAGGACAGAGACGGGGTCGTGTAACCTAGCCGATATGTTTTTGTAGAGTTACAACCTCACACCCTGAGCGCTGTTACTGGCTGTGGCAAAACCTACATGTGTTACCTTTAAATAGACTCAGTTTGGGGTTTTGAGTAAATTTGGATGAATTCAGCAACAGTGGAAAGAGTTTTGTTTGCGACTATGGTGTTTTTTGAGTCCAGCAATGTTGGTGGAGGCTCATGGATATTTTATTATTTCTGATGGCTATAACCTTAACATGTCTTTTATACATTTATTTGTGGTGATGCTGGGGGAAGCCACACTTTGTCTCCTTTGTGGGAACTTCTGCTGCCACAACGCTAATAAAATAACGTCCACCAATTTACACTCTCTGGGTTTAGGTCTGAAGTTCTATAAATGCTGATGAAACTAGGCTCCAATCTAAGTGCTTGGGATATGTATTATCTCGTTTATCTTGAATACAGTTACATCGGGCGGAAGCGAATGCAGGTGGACCACCCAGAGACGTCTGTACCGAACATCCACAACCTGGTGGAGGCGGACTACTCCTACTGGACACTAGGCTACATGTTGTCATTACAAGGAGCCCAGAAGCTCCTCGGGGCCGACCCGATGAGCAAACTGCTTCCTGTCGATGAGTTCCTCCCTGTCATGTACAACAAACATCCTGTGTCAGTACAACCCATCCGTACCTTCATCCTCCTTTCTGCTCCTCTTATCTGTCTTTCTCATTAATCTAATCACTTCCTCTCTCTCATCAGTTCAGAGTACATGGACCACTTTGAGAAACGGGACCTGCGTGCGTTTTCTGCCGAGCCACTTCTGGTGTATCCAACCCATTACACGGGAGACCCGGGCTACATCAGCGACACGGAAACCTCAGTGGTGTGGGACAACGAGACGGTCAAAACTGACTGGGACCGTGCCAAGTCAAGGAAGACTCAGGAGCAGGGGGAGCTGAGCTTTGAGGCCCAGAACTCTGACGTGCTGCAGTCTGAACTGGAGGACTGGAGCACACGGGACGAGCTGTGATGAAGAGGAGAGGACGTGAGGAAGAGGGACGGGAGAGAACTCCTGCGTACAGAGAAAAGGATAAGGGAGATAGAACAAAGCTGTGAGAAAGGGGGAGGTGGATAAGATGGAGGGAATGTGAAATAGAAGAGGGAGGAAAGGCAGAGCAGATGAGGGATGGATGCTTTTCCTCAAACATTTCTCTCTCCGATATTTGATCTTTCTCTTAAGAGAGGAAGTTAACTCTTGACGAGTCAGCTATCAGCTTTTGTTTTATTTATTGCATCCAGCGCACATCCCTTGACCACAGCCTGGTCCAAAAATAGTTCTATTTTTTTAAATTTTGCCCCCACCACATTTATACATAAATTCCTAATTTGTATAATGAATTGGAAGAAGATTCAGCATTTGGCCAAAATCTTAAATGACTTCTTGTTACGTTTCAACAACTTTGTTACCAAAACTTCACCTGATTACATGTTAAAGCTGCAGTATGTTTTGTGTTTTAAACGGAAACCTCTAAAATATAAAAAAGATAATGTTGAGATTTTGTTCTTTTATGTACTCACAGTGGTTCCCAGCCTGTTTGGCCATTGACCCCTTAAAAAGGAAGCAACATCTACTTGTAGCTAGAGCTGCAACAATTAGTTAATTAACCAATGAGTCAGCTGATCGTTTTAGTCTTTTTTAAGCAAAAATGTCAAAACGTTTGCTGGTTCCAGCTCCTTAAATGTGAGGATTTGCTGAACAGTCTTTGGGTTCTGGGAAAATCTTAAAAGAGCATTTCTTAACCATATATATGTATATTTTTTTCACATTTTGAAGACTAAAAAATTAATTGTAAAAATAATCGTCAGATAAATGGAAAACGAAAATCATAGTTTATAGTGATTGTTAATTGTAACCCTACATCAGGAGTCGCATGTGTCTACTGGTCTGCAAAAGAGCCAGTTTTTAAACCAAAGCAAAGAAAATACAGTGTGTCGAAGAAATCATCTCCTCACCCTTCATATTTATCGTATGACATCCTGTGGGGGACCTGCTAGCCAGGTTGGGAACAACTGCTCTCTTCTTCCCCTTTTGCTGTTTAGTTAAGCTCAAAGTAGCCTGTATGTTATTCAAGGTTGTTACTTAACAACTTGGCCTTTAATTTTTTTATCATGAATGTACTGGTGTTTTCTTTTATCTGCTGTCAAACCTTGTAATAGTTTGACATCTTTAATATTTCGGTCAGTGTTTTCCCCTCACTACATATTGCAGTTTTAACCCAAACTCGCAGCTTTTGTTGCACTTTGTTGACAATCAGAAAAAAACAAATGACTACAGGTTTTTAGTAACTTTTCATGGTTTGTCTTCTTTGTGTTTAAATTGTTTTCTTTTTTTAACCAAAGAATGAATAAAGACTTTTATAATGAAAGGCTGGTCGTGTTGTACTGAATTTAGGAGGGACTACGTGGGGATAAACCCCGGCACCAGTCCCTCAAACTACATGGTAGCGCAGACAAATTGTGGGTTCATTTCTAGTTGGAGCTACAGTGGCTAAAACATCAAAATACCCTCTGCACTGTCTTTTTTTTTTTTTTTTTGTTTTTTTGGCACACAGCACTTTTATTTCAGCACAGACATGACTGTACCACAACCCAGTTGAGACCTGTCATTTAATTAGTGCCTGCTGGTGTTTGCCAGCCCTGCCAGTGCATAATGGTCAGTTTGGGCTGCAAGCAGGCTGCCATTACTCCTCCTTCCTCACTGTGTTTACACAGGCGATCCCTCATTTACTGTTAGTTTTACAGTGAAGCAGGGTCATGCCTTACTGGTTGTTACACAGGTTCATGAAACTGGCGACAGATTTCATTGAATTAAAAACAATATGGCAGTCGAAATTATATTCAACACTTGCAATAATTTCATTAAAAATGTGTCTGCTGTGTATTTATTTTATGTACCGGGTGAACTATTTGCACAGCACTTGCCTTTTTATTATATATACTTAGATACTCAGAGTTTCTTTTCCAAACTTCACAGTGCACCTTTAAAAGCCACTCTCACTCTTTGAGCTGTTTAGGCACATCAGTGCTTCAAGATAATTGTTAAGATGAGCATGCTAACGTGCTGACAACTGTAAGCAGTTTAACTGGTAACATTTGCCATTAAGAGTGTTAGCATGCTAACATTAGCAGTACCAAACAGTACAGCTGAGGCCAATGGGAACGCCAACTGCTTTGCAGCGATAAGAGGAGATAGAAATGTGCATCATGTGCCAGAGATGGCTCAAAATTAAGTAACATAAGAATAAAAAAAGAAAAATTGGTACATTTTCACACCCGTGCCTAACAGAATAACAATAGAAAAATTTATACCAACTATTGTATAATAAGGAGAAGTAAAAAAAATAAAGAAAAGTAACATTGCATGTGATGTCTAATGTCTAATCTATTGTTAGATTAATATTGTGTCTGATATTGAAATAATAGAATCGCATATGATATTGAAAAGTGAAAAGTAATATTGCACGTGAATATTGGGTCATGTTGAACAAATTGAAATCTCAACCTGATGCTAGAACAAGATAATAAAAAAGTTAACACATCACCAAAATTATTACATTTCATCCTGAGGATGTGCTTGAATGTCCAAAGTATATTTATCATGCCACTATGTGTGTGTGTGTGTGTGCGCGCACGCTCTCACGTGCTTTGGCAGACGTCTGTGTGACTCAGACTAATCCCATTAGATCTCTCTCTGCTCACCTCTATATTTACCTCACCCCTCTCTGAGATTAAGCCAGGTATTTTCTGCAAGTGCCTCTGCAGATCAATAGCCACTTTTCCTACAGTAGCACCAGCTGGGGTTCTACTAGAACCAGGCTGGACTCAAACTATTGACTGCCTCAGTTCATTTCCTCGACGCTCCGCACCCTGGCTGTCAAATCGCCTCGATAACTGGATGCAAAATAAATCATTAAAGAGCTCTGAGGAGGTAAATGAGTGACTTCAGCAATTAGCATGGCCACAACTTACTGCAGCACCGATTGGCTGTGGAGGAGAAGCTGAGGCATGTCGGGACTTAAAACATGTCTGTCGCTTTTTGTTTGTGTCCTGTCTGTCTTACTTTCCATCGTTTAACCTGCATGTCAGTCCTCTCCTTGCAATCCAATTTGCCCTGTTCCGTCACCCACCCTTTCCTTCCCCCCTTCTTCTCCTTAAGTAATAAGATTGCTACTGTTGAGCTGGAGTTTAAGGACCACACACACACACACACACACAGCGGAACAACCTCTGACTCTGAATTACAGCGCTGCCACACCTCCAGCTATCTGTAATCTCCCTCAGCAGAACACAGAGTGCAGGGTGAAGAAATTACAGAGAGCGGGGTGAAGAGGCAGTGAAAGGTGTCACTGAAAAAAACAAACTTCACAGGATTTAAAGGCAGAAAGAAAGCAAATCAAAGAAAAGAATACAATGGCTTGAAAGCGCGGAGAAGCTGGATATATTTCTTTTCTTGCAGGAGTCCAGGAGATTCAAGGTGAGGTGAATTACTTGTGGTGTATGCAGCTGCCACAGTACGTACAAAGATTGATGGCCTATTAAATTTGCTTCTAACAAAACAAGGCAGTTTGGCTGGTATATATATCAGCTGCGATCGATCAGCTTCAAAAAAGGGAACGGAATGATTGTGAAATACCTTTTCCAAATGTAGGATTTAAGCTCTGACCTTTCTGGGCCTTCCAGTAAATCCTCTTCTTCTTTTTTTCTTCAGGTAAGGTGCAACGCTGCTCAATTTCAAACATATTTCTTCTCCATCAGCCTTGGAAGTTTCAGTCCAGAGCTGTAGTCTCAAATGGATCTGGCACAGCTCAGAGCCAGAGAGCCAAATCTAATTTGTGAGGTTATCGCTGTCAATTCACAGCCTGCAGCGACTGCTGCGACAGTGAAATACAGGCTGGCCGAGACAGATAAAGCACATTTCTGAGCTGTTAGGGCTGAACTTTATTTCTGTTTCTGAAATTTATTTCTTATGTGGTGTTTTGTTCTGAGCCATAAGTCTGCTCTTGAAAAACACCGTCCCATGAAAGGCTGATTCGTCCTGGTCAGCTGATCCTGGCTCGGCTGTGTTGTATTTAGATAATGATGACTTTTGTCCTCAAAACTGTCGTAGCTTAGAGACTGGGTGTCCTTTAGTGGGCCACAAAATGGAGTCAGCCGACGTGCAGGATCACTTTAAGATGCAAGAAGCACTTCTGGTGAAAGGTAGTTGATTTGTTGAGTCTCGTCACCAGGTCACTGGTAGGTCAGGCTGGCCTCCAAACCAAACCTTCAACATGTGAAGACCTGGGAATGGGACTCAACAAAGAACTATCTTACGAATTGCAGCTTTAAAGGGAACATCCACCAAAACGGTTGTTACCTTTTTTAATATAGAGGTGGATACATTTCTGGGCTATTTTTCTCACTTGGTTCAGTGTTCCTCCTCCTGCGTCAGACAACTCAACCAATCGAACAGTTTCCTTTATTTCACCAAAGGATTTTTCTCAGTAGCAGCACTGAGTACCGGAGTCCTGGGTTCACATATAAAAGGTCCAGTGGGCAGAACGGACAAAACCACTGTCTCTAGAGAGGAACTTTCACATTCCTTGTTTTTTTAACAGCCACTGTAGGGGAGGTTGAGATGAAGGCTATTGCGATGGTTGATATCTTCAGCCTCGCCAGTAAATGCCATCAAATCCTTCACACTGGACCTTTAAAAACAAACCACAAGGCTGTTAAAACATATCAAATGCTAACATCAGTCTGTACAGTGTGTTGAGTGTTCCAGATCTCAGTTTGTAAAACCAGAGAAAGCGTTTCTCTTTTCATTGCAGATGATTCAAGACTTGTCACTGTTATAACCACATGTAGACTATTTTTTGGATAATGTACAGACCTGCTCCTGCAATCCAATGGAATTTAAGTTTGTCCCGCATTTTGAATAAAATGACCAACAACAACTCGTGGTGGTCAGTCATTCATTTCTAGACACAGTATTTTGCACCAGTGTGTGGCGATTACCAACACAGGCGTCAGCAGCAGTGATGTTTAAGGGGCAGGGGCAAAAAAAGGGGGGTGGGGAGTTAACTGGATCATGTTTTATCTACCATAGGGGCATCCAAGGGGGCAATTACACTGAGTTGTTTTCAAGCATGCATTCACTAAAATCACTCTTTAAGTGTCTCAGCTCACACCAAGTTTATGAAAGCTACGTCTGTTTCTTTTGAAGAGATTCCAGTTCTGCACAAAAAAAACTGATGCGTTTCGTGTCAACGGACGTGCTTTGTTCAGGATAAATATGGAGGAAAAGTAAGCAGGCTTTTATTCTGAGTGATGGACTCCTACGTGAGAATCTCCCAAAGTCAGAACCGTTTTTGTTTTCGCAACATTTGAACAGAAATCATGACAGTTGTGGTGTTACGTTTCCTTGCGCTGCCACTGCGGATCTGATTCAACCACTCCCACACAGTCCCGATGAGGCAGAGCTCTTCTGTGCTAAATCTCTTGATAAGCAGCGGCTGCAGATGTCTTTTCAGCGTTGATTCTTGCCTTTTTATGTCTAGAAGAAACGCCAAAGATTTGAGGTCAAGTCTGACTTACTAACTAATGTAATGCAGCCACACTGTCTTCTCTTTCTCCAACGGTGCAGTTGTTATCCCTCTTCTCAAATACAGGCACAGATCAAAGCTGTACACAGCAACTTCACACTCATTCTCCTTGAGATGTTGAAAGTCATCCTGGGAAAAACAGGAAATCACTAGTTACCCTGCGGCTAATTTCTGGAGGCTGCGCAAAAAATTTCAGATGATCACCTAATGATATCCAACAGTGTGGGAGAGCTTTAGGGTAGAGCCTGAATGGATGCGGGCAATGAGGTGCACTATGACTGGATAATGATCCAACATGTACATCTGTATTTCACCGTCTCTTCCCCGCAGAGGACCTTTCCCGTCCCTCTCCCACCATGGTGGACCTGTTCCTGAACCGAGTTCTGGTGGAGAACAACTGGGACCAGGATGAGCTCAACACGGAGCGCGAGATCACCGGGATCCTCGAAAACCGCATCGTGATGCTGTTCTTTGCGTCCGCCAAGTGCGACAAGTGCTGGGAGTTTTTGCCCGCTCTGAACGACTTTTTCAAGCGACTGAAAGATCCAGCGTACATCGAGTATCCCAAACTGCTCGCTCTCATCTACATCAGGTCTGTGGCTTTCCTTTTTTTATCTCTTCGACGCACACGTGGTCGCATGAATTCGCAGTGGCACCGTTTTATCGTTCATAAGATTTTTCCATTTCCACATCCTCTCTCCAGCTTGGACCAATCAGAGGAGCAGCAGGAGAGATTCCTCAGAGAGATGCACAAAAAGGTTCTGTTTCTGGCCTTTGAGGACCCATACAGGAAGTAGGTGGATGAAGAAAAGAAAGTCTTTGTATTTTGTGACTATATTTGTATGTTAAATCTTTTTGAATGTACGTTTCTAAAACCGTATGAGGAAAAAAAAACACAGAAAAGGTCCATTTCCAACATTTCATTCCACCTGATTCTACATGAATGGTTTGTGAGTGTGTTTTTTCCTGTTTTTCAGAGAGTTGCAGGCCATGTTTAAGGTAAAGGACGTCCCCACAGTAGTGGTGCTTCGCCCCGACGGCTCCGTCATCTCTCCGAACGCCGTGCAGGACATCTGTCGTTTCGGAGCAGACTGTTTCAGAGACTGGCAGGAAGCAGCGGAGCTCGTTGAGAGGAGCTTCATGCTCAACGAGGAGTTCGACAACCTAAATCTGCGGAGCGCCACCGACCCTGTGAGGAGACTCAAGTACAAGACGGAGGACGACAAGAGGAAAACAAGATGGTGGAAGCCATGGGGGAAGGGCAAAGACAGAGATGAAGAGGAGGAAGACAGGGATGGGTCGTGGGATACAAAGAGAAAGGAGGCTGATAAAGGAACGTGGAGGAGAATTATATAAACCCTCTGTGTTCATTGTCTTACAGCACATTTCAAGCCCAACACCTAATTCTTGGCTGCTGCACTGCAGCCTCATTACAGACTCCATAAAACACACTCATTTTGTCTGGATGCAATGTAATGTACGGTAGAATTGTAAAGAATCCACATCGGAAAGAGCTCAATTGTTGTTCCAGCCAGAGGGAGCCAAGTTTCTTGCCGCCTCCCTACTCAATATCTGTGCATTAACAATGGATTAAATGACGAACTGTAGAGAGAAAAGGATTTTGCTTTGTGACGGACCCACCTGTGCAGGTCTTTTTTCACGTCTTTGAGCGTCATGTTTTCAGGTAATTCAGGTCTTGTGATTCACATCCACCTCGTTCCCAGCAGCATCAGGCAGCTGTTTTCAAGCCGCCCAGCAACAAATAGCAAACAGACAAGGTTAGCGACGACAGTGTGAAGAGACTCATATATCTGTGTGTCCCCCGTGCGTCAAGTAATGTGGTCGGGTGACACAAATATGTGGAATTTGCGTCATTCGTGTATGCAGGCCAGTTGGAAATATTCAACCTTTAGCGAAAGGGGCTTTGCCGGGTGTTGGGACGGGGAGCGGTGGCTGATGCGCAGGTGCTCACATCCAGCCAGCTCTGGAGGAAAGTCAGGCACAGAGCCAGAGCCTTCTGGAGGAATAAACACCTGGAGTCTCATGGGATTCTGCTCTGATTCAGAGCAGGAACAGAGCTCAGAGATGACTTTTTTAACTAAACATGAATCAAACGAACACAACTGATCCCACGGCCAAACTAACGCAAGCAGTGCGAGGTGAAAATTCAAATAGCATTTGGTGTGAAGACAATGTTATTCTGAGCTAGAGAATCACATGTTTCTCAGGAGAACGCAGAAACTGAGTCAGCGCTTAAGAGAGTTAATATGTGTCTGCTGAAATAGAAACGTGTGAGCAAATGTTTCCTGACATGTTATGGCTGTGTTTTTTTCTTCTATTTTAGCTACCTATGTCAACAAATGGCAAAAAAATAAAAAATACTGCAGACTTTAAGCTAAACTTAGGCGCTGGCGCCTGCTGGTGTTTTGGACTTCAAGCTCTGTGTATGTTTAATGTATTTTAGCATTATTTTAAGTTGAACAGAAGTTGTATTGATCTCCAAAATGGAATAAAATCTCTATTCTGCCAACATGATCTGTGTCTGTACGTGTCTGATGAGGCTTCGTGGGCCACGTCGTGCTGTTCCCAGCAGAGTGAATCCAACTATCACTGGCCAGATATTCCCCGTGGTTCTGCTCCTCCATTAGTTACTGAATAATAAAGGTCTCACTGTGGCTCACTTCATTAAGGCCTTTTTTTTTTATTTTTTCAAACACGTCTCTCAGTCTGTTCCTCTGCGCCCGTCTGTGCTTTTTCTCGCTCAGTCGCTGCCTTCGCACAATCACCGAGCACTTCAGGTCCCTTGTCCCTCTGTCACCTTGTCTTTCAATCCCGCCCCCTCAGACAGAGGAGGGGAGGTGGAGCGCCGAGGCACAAAGGGAGAAGGAGCAAGCAGCGCTCACTCATCAAGGTGAAGGAGACTCAGTCAATGAGTGAACGTGATGCGAACTGACATGCTGGGAACGGGTTCAAGTACGACCCAGGAAGAGCTGAGGTGAAAGGAAAAAAAGTATTTCGAAGGCTGTTTTCTTTTTGGATTTGCGGCCTCGAGGCGAGATAATGTTTGTGTGAGGTAAGCAACTGTGAGGATTATCCGATTTAACAGCAAGCAAGACGGGCTCATATGATTAATGAGAGCTCTGTGAGACTGACTGAGGTGAATACATACAGTCTAATCTACAGGGCAGGGTCGTCAAATAACACGGTATGCATTTATAGACATTTGCAAAATGTTGTCATGTTCTGGTTGTTGGTCTGTGCTTTCTTCAAACCCTCATAAGTAACCTACATGAAAGTGTCCTCCTTACACGCCTCAGCCCTCCTCCCAACTGTATCATGGTGGACCTGTTCCTAGACCGGGTCCTGGTGAAGAACAACAAGGACCAGGATGAGCTGGACACAGAGCGTGAGATCGTCATGCGCCTGCAGAACCGCATCCTGATGCTCTTCTTTGCGTCCGCTGCGTGTGAGAGCTGCCAGCAGTTTGCTCCCACGCTCGCCGACTTCTTCAAACGGTTGACAGATGAATCCTACGTGGATCGCTCTGCTCAGCTGGTTCTCCTGTACATTAGGTACAACACACACACACACACACACAGATGCACAACACTCTTTCATCTTCTTAGTCATTGCCTCGTCATGTTCACATAAGGGTAGGAACACACACACACACAAGCAAACAAACATTTGGATAGATTTTCTGGAGTTTATCTGCCCATCCCATATCTCCCAGCAAACACCGTCTACCTTTTTTTCTTTCATCTGCCAGTTTGGACGAGTCAGAGGAGCAGCAAGAAAGCTTCCTCAAGGATCTGCCCAAGAGGTGCCTGTTCTTGGCCTACGAGGACCCCTACAGGAGGTAAGTGGCACTCTCCAGTCACTTGTGTGCACAACCTGCCGGTGGATGATTGCAATGTAAATACACCTAGCTGAGTAAATACCTTAGTGTGTGTGTGTGTGTGTGTGTTTGTCCACAGGGAGCTGGAGGCCATGTTTAATGTGGAGGAGCTGCCAACAGTGGTGGTGCTCCGGCCCGACTGCTCCATCCTCATGGAGAACGCAGTGGAGGAGATCCTGGACCTGGGTACGGACTGCTACCGCAACTGGCAGGAGGCATCCGAGCTCATCGACAGGAACTTCATGATCAGCGACGACTTTGAGCAGAAGTCCATGCGCAGCTTCACCGACCCCGTGAGGAGGCTGAAGTACAAGGTGGAGGACGAGAGGAAGAAGAAGAAGAAAGAGAAGAAGAAGAACAGAGGCTGGGGAGGAGGTGGAGACGACGATGCAGAGGTGGAGAAAGAAGGAGGAGGGGCGCCGTTTTGACGGAGAGTGCCCCCCTTTGCCCCTTGGAACAGTTACGAGGGGTAGTGGTTGAGATCGCCCCCCCATGACGACCTTCATCAGTTGTCATCGGCGGCGGTTACGTTAAGAGACGCGACCGGACATTTTTAAGATGCCGTTGTCAGTTGTGGTGATTTCTCTTGTGTTACTGTGGCAGTCCTGGTGTTGTCAAAATGCTACTTGCCGTTTATCTGATGGAGGTAGAAAAGCAACTTTCAGCTATCAGTCAAGTCTTCAAATAAAAGAACACTGCTTCATTAGGTGGCTACTAGTGGTGTTTTGTAGGCTGACATCAGCAACATTAGGGGTTATGCAACATTGAAGGCCCAATCCCACTTCCGCCATCAGACGAGTCATGGTCACAGAATACATTACTGGCCGCTAGCGTCAGCATTGCTTTGTGGGCTAACATTAGCAACCCTACTCGTCTGCACCTATAGTAGAGGAGTAGCATCAAGTCCAGCGTCTTCACTGCTCGACTGAAATACGTGAAAATGTGGGACAGTCAGGCACGAGTCAGTCACAGCAATGTACCGCCTGCGAGCTAGCTAGTTAGTCACCAGGACATCTAGTCGCAATTGTTCCGTGCTCGAAGACAGAAAAGAACCATCACATTTTGAAGCGTGTCCGTTTGGTGGTCCTACACCTCTATCCATCAAGAATCAGGAGACACCAACCCCTAAAGGTGAGCGCGCAAAACAGAGGGGTAAGGCTAAAGATAAATTAGCAATAACAATGTATCGTTAGCTAGCTCGCTTGCCAGTGGGCCGAGACATCAGCAAAGCAGTAGGGGCTAGGAGTGGAAATCAAGTTGCCACGATGAGTCATGAAAGACGCAAAGTTTTGTGCCGATGCTGCCAATGTAATCGAACTCAGCCAAACAAACCTTTTTCACAGCTGAACATCAGGAAATGTCTCACCGCGTCCAAGAACCAGGAAGGCCCACCCGATGTGACTCACTTTTCCTTTTCTCTCTCGGCACTGTGGTCTTCCTGTAGCTCCAGTGTAACTGAGTGTGGATATGCCAACAACCAATAAAAAGTTATGTAAAACACTATCTAAAGGAACTCTGAATACTGCTAACCAATGCTTAGAATTGGCTGTCTTTTAATATCTCCGAATGCTGCCAAGTACACAGTCAAGCCAAGCCCAGCTCAGAGCCAAGTCTCGCCATTATGGCTTGTTTTATGACACCCGGGAGATTATTCAAACTGCTCCTCCATGTCTTCAGCGACACGGCTCCGTAATGCAATGCACTTTTTTCCCCCCTCTTCTCTTACATGATCATTTGTGCCATCCAATCAAAACACGGCACGCATAATGAAATCAATGAATTATTCAGCACCATTGAAATAATAACGTTGGGGACTGTTGTGCCTTGAGTGTTTATGAAGTCTATAACTCCACTTTAAAGACTACACAAGAAGCAATCAGAGGCATTGAAAGGGAGTTGAGTCGAATTACGGAGAAAGCGGCTGTGAGCTGTCATCAGTGATTTCACCAGGGGTCGTCTTCTTTCACACCGAGGGGCCGCGTTTTGCCTCTGCACCCTCCCTCACCGCATCCGATCAGTCCGGATCTTCATTTGATCTCTCAGCAGACGAGGAGGCTCTCTTCCCCCCTTCTATCCTCTGAGTGACCCGAGCTTTAACTACAGCATATCCTGCCATTACCTCCTAAAATGCATATATGAAAAGCAGCTGCTAAGAGTGGCGCTTTTCTTTTCTTTTTTTCTTTTTTTTTTGGGGGGGGGGGGGCATTATGGGGAATAAAGGCAGGAACAGAGGGGGTCAGAAGTGCATGATGATGAAACCAGAGTGTCATCAGGTGTCATGGAGGTGCTACTGTGTGAGAGGTAGGTCTGATGTGTCTCTCAGAGCTGCTCTGAACAAAGCTCCTCCAAAAGGATGATGGAAGTCCTGCAAATGCCTGTGCATGCTGGATGTGCAGGCAAACACAGCAGCTCCCCTCTCTCCCACCTCCTGTCACCAGAGGGATGTATGTGCTAAAACCTAAACCCTGAGCTGGTCAGACCTGCGAACAAAGCACAGCGGCCTACATAAACATGAGCCGCGGTTTATTCCATATTGCCTCCCTTTTGCCTACACAGCAGCTTATTGTTGCTCACTCAGACAAACCTTGATAATAAAGTCGAAGCCCCCACACTCCTCTCTCTCTCTCTCTCTCTCTCACTCTCTCTCTCTCTCTCTCTCTCTCTGCACGCGCGCACACGCTATTGCGCGCACACGCGCGCGCAGGCACACACGCGTTGCGCGCTCTCGAGTGCAGAGCGCGCAACAAGCGGACCAGAGAGAGAGAGAGCCAGAAGAAGAGGAGAGAAGGACGGATGCAAGGCGAGGCCAGGAGCGGAAAACCTTATCTCTCCTGCTTGTCCAGCTCTTCTCTTTTTGTTTTTTTAATTACTATTATTATTATTATAATTATCACTACTGCATCATTGTATATAACGATTCGTGCTTCTTTTATATATATATATAAATATATATATATATAAATAGAGAGAGAGAGAGAGAGAGAGAGAGAGAGAGAGAGAGAGAGAGAGAGAAAATAGCCTGATACATCCCCATGTCCGTCCTGATGTGCTGCTGCGCCTCATCACGATTCTTCAAGGATATGCAAAGCGGCTGCTCTCACGTCGACGCTATTCTCCGTTAAATGCAAGGATGTAACATGACCAACGATGACAAACGACGACCGGGCTTGTTGAGCTGTAGAAATCGACGGACGGACACGGAGCTGCGCGGGGTCTGTGCGTTAATTTGCGCCTAATTATTGTTTCCGCCACGTCTTTTCCTCCGTCCCTCCGTCCATCTACCCGTCCCTCCATCCATCCGCCGGAGCTACAAAGGCCTATAAGCCCGCACCATCTCCGGGCATGAAACCCGTGGGAATTATGATACCAACGTGACGCACAGTCACACAGCGCAGCGGGGAAGACATCGAGCCTCGACAGGACGGAGGGAGGGTGTGAGGTCCAGCAGAGCAGAGCAGAGCCCCGCACCGTGCACTGCTCATAAAGGGGGGAGGAGGAGGAGGAGGACGCCCAGTTGTTGTCGGACACATCGCGCTAATGACTGCCATATAGCCTAGCAGCAGGTATCGCCCACCACATTTTTTTGTCCCCCATTGAGTATTTTATTTGTTTCATGCATCGGGCGGCGCGGAGCGGGAGAAAGGGAGGAGAGTGCAGTGGGTGCGTGAGGGCGCGGAGAGACGGGATGCGGGAGACGCAGTGAGCGAGGAGGACGAGGAGGAGGGAAAGCGGAGGATTGACGGTAAGATATGGATATAGGCTATGAGGATGCACCCCGCCCCTCCTCTTCTCTTTCTCTCTCCCTCTTTCACTCTGCCTCTGTCAGAGGTGCCCTGCTGCCGCTGCTGCCGCTGCTGCTGCTGTCAGGGGCCATTTGATCAGTGAGAGACAGGGATCTGATGTGGCCTCATACTCCTGGATGCCGTTAAAAGCTGGGTCAGTAGTAGTGTAGGAGTGTGAGTGCATGTGAAATATTCATGGGCACGTGATTAGCCTCCTGTGGGCCCTCAGAGGAGCGCAGGGAGAAAGTGGCATAATGACTCAGGGTGTCCCACGCTGGCCTCCCCAGAGGGGTCCGTCTGAATTATGTTCACTGTCACACGCCGTCAATGCAGGGTCTGGTGTGCTGCAGTGAACAGTGGTGTAAACACACACACACACACACACACACACACACACACACACACACACACACACACACACACACACTCACACACACACGCACACACAGGTACAAATGCAGTTTTTGGTTCCAACGTTTGCTGGTTGGTTTGCTTTGCTGATTCACCACAGATGGGAACATGAGGCGAAAAGAGACTGCGAGGAAGAGAGTGAGAGTCCATTATTAATATTTCAGAGAGAGGATGAGAGGACTGGGTCAGTGGAGGAGGCCAGGCAGGCAGGCAGGAGTGACCGTGAGGAGGAGAAACAGGCAGAGAGATGCAGAGGAGAAGGCAGATGAATGAGGAAGAGGAGAGAGTGAGGGATGAAGAAACAGGAATCCTGCTCCTCTGCTAGGATGGATTTGTAACCACGCATGTGTGTGTGTGCCTGAATGTATTGTTTGTATCGAATAATGTCATGTGTGTGTCACGGTCATAGCACCCCGTAGGTTTTGTGGGGGAGAGAGGGAAAGAGTGATTTGAACTGATTTATATGTAGAAATGTGAGTGAGTGCACATTTTAATAAGGTGACTCACCAAGCCAAACTGTGTGTGCGTGTGTGTGTGTGCGTGTGTGTGTGTGTGTGTGTGTGTGTGTGTGTGTGTGGGCCCCCTGTTCCATGCATGTTAGATTGAAGGAGCAAACACAGGTTAAGAGGTTTGCTTCCATGTAGGGATCATTTACATTTACCACTGAGGAGAAAAAAAAGCAAATTCATTTGATTAACACACACACACACACACACACACACACACACACAGAGAGAGAGAGAGAGAGAGAGAGAGAGAGAGTTTGGATGGATTTTCTGTGATTTGACTTGTAAAACGCACCATATTTGTGTCTCCTCTGCGTGGACCACCTCACACAGGTTCCTATCGTGTCTCTCTGCATCAGTCGGACGCACTGAGTCAGTCGCTCTGCTTGTGCTGTGAGCATTCATGCAGGCCCGTTCAGAGGGGGGAGGACATCAACTGGGATTTTAACAACACTGTAAGGCTGCAGCTAATTGATTTTTTTCCTTCTCGGTGACAAAATAATGATTGGCTGATTAGTCACCAATGAGATGAAGAAAAATCAAGTGGAAAAAATGATTGCTGCTTGGTTAGTATTGAAAATCCTTGATATTATATATATAAAGAGGTCATGAGACAAATCAGATGACGTTCCTGAAATGAATAAACCAACGTCAGTTAGACTGATGTTTCCTCAGGTACACAAAAAATGATTTAGAAAAATAAAAACGAGGTATCTGTTTCTGCAAATGAACGTGACTAATGTGACTAGAAATCACAGAAATGCTGCAAATTCCCACATCTGAAACACTGTTGCCAATAAATGTTCATCCTTTTGGCTCTAAATATGATTTCACTGAGCAATCAGTTATTAAGATAAGCTGCAAATGAATGTTCTGGCAATCGACTAATTGCTATGATCTTCTGTGTACTTTATTGCTGTGCTTTCCTGGGATTGATGGCAGGGTTAGTTGTCTGAGTTCGGGTATCTCTGTGTGTGTGTGTGTCTGTCTGAGTCACATGTCGGCAACCTTACCTCCCTTATAAATGCTGTAATGATTCAACTCGATATGACAAGGTAGCCAGATAATGTCCCTGTGTACAAACTGGAACGTGCAGCTTTTCAGCTCCTGCTGAAAGCTGCTGGAAGCAGAACAAGAGGAAGCTGTGGTTATCTGTGTCTGGCTGAGCTCTGCTCTTTGCTATTTTCAATGTAAACATATAAAGCTGGAACTGTCCACTAAGACGGGCAAATATTTTTTACGTGTTGTTTTCTAAATTCTACAAATTGTGATGTGAGACGGAAACAGGAGATATGAGTTTGACTGATGTTCGAATTGGTGAACCAAATATAGACACGGAGGCGAGAGAAGCTTCCAGGCTGAGGATATAAAAGCAAGGACGAGACATTCTGATCAGAAACCTTGTTGGTCTCCTTTTTCTTTCTTGTAACTTGCTAATCTGATTTTCTATCTTTTTTCAATCTTAAATCTGAGTATATCTTTGTTCAAGCTTATATAAAAACTAGTTTGTATTTTATATACTCAAATCAAAGATCATGACTTTCTCTCAGATCATCTGGCAATCTCCTTAATGATCCAATTTGTCCAACCTTCGGGTTTCTGTGCTCGTCAAATAGTTATCCATTGTTTTGTTTTTTTTAACCCTTCACATGTTGACGGTTTGGTTTGGTACCTCAGGTTGGCCACCAACCCAAAGCTTCAGTATGTGACAAGTTGGAATTGAGACTCAACAATCGACTTTCTTTTGAACCTTTTAGGTGAGAGGGCAATCAATCACTGAGATCTGCTGACAGACGTTAGGTTAGAAAATCATGTAAAGCTGTTTTTTACCGTTCTTGAATCTTCATTTTAATAGTATATAACACACGTGTGCAGGAAACATGCTAAAAGTTCAAACTATGTATCATATTGTAAGGGACTTGAGGCTGCCCTGTGAACATCCAGACGAGTATCTTCGACAGACAGAGAATCTCCTTCAGAGCGAACCGTTAAAAGCATTCTTCTGACAGCAATGTAGATCCCTTCATTGTTAAGCAGGCTTTTTAGATATAGTAACATAAATTTAAAAAACCTGTCTCTGTTACAGGCTCATTGCTGGCATGCGTGTAGATTTTGGGAGACCTCCGTTCTCCAGCCGTCTCCTGTGGTGTTTTTTCACATCAGGTGAGCATATCAGTTGTTCTGTGGGAATAGAATAACACGGTTATCGAGAACAACACTATCGTTTGTGAAGTGCAACACAGTTATAATGAGATAATCGTAAAAAAAAAAGGAAAGAAAAGGAAAATCGTAAGTTGCATTTCTTGATAATTGATATCCTTTTGTTCAAACATCATTATATCTAGCTTAGATTTAGTCAATTTCCTGAGTACAGAACTGAGTTTGTTCGAGGACCGTCGACACTGTAGTGCAGCAAATTTTCTGAAAACCAATTTCATAAAACTGCTTGGACGAAATATCCAAGAGATCAGTGTGCAAAACACACATTATTGTACAGGTGCTGGATCCAAAAAGCTGTGCTGCTATTTCCGTAGAATCTCCCCTTCAAGTTCTTTGTTCTTCATGACATTTCGGAAAAGTACAGTGTGTGGAGCCAAGATGGTAAAACACTCAGGCAGAACAGAAATGTCTTCCTTTGGCAAATCCAGACAAATATATAAATCCTGCACTGACATTAAGCAATGGTGGTTTAAAACTACGAGATATATTCATGAGATAGCTTCCATTTTATGCGAGTTACTGCGAAATCTCTGTCTGTCATCTCGCCATGTAAGTCGTCTTATTGTTGTCCAGCTCCTGCCTCTTCTGCCTTCCTGCGAACAAATGCTGCTGGATGCACTGGGCTCTGCTCTGTCACTCCTGTGACAATGATTTCAGACGAAGAACAGGCAGTTTTTGTAGCCATGACGTTTTGTCACACCTCAGGATCAAAGTCGTGTTCTGCAGGCAGGAGTTTAGGACTTGGTGACGTGTGAAACAGGCTCATATCGTTGTAACGTTTTCCACTGACACACAAATGATATTTAGCGGGCGGGACGCTACACACAGTACAGAACAGACAGCTGACTACATGTCATCTCAGTGTCTAAATGCCCAGTGGACAAGGTTGTTCCTGTACAAGTACATAACCTCAGTAAAATCATAAAGGTTTTTCATGTTGTGCTTCCAAAAGAATACATTAAAGTCATGAAAACGTGGCCGGTGTGTAAAATATGCAGACATTAAAAATGTCGTAAGAGCAGGAAATGCTCGCACACACACTTCTTTTGGGCTAATTTGTAAAACTCTCCATGACAACACGCATCCAGGCACAATCACACTGCTCATACATTAGTACAACTGCGTATGTGTCATGTGTTTAACATTAGCAATCCATTATGAAAAATTAACCATCCCCTGAGACATTCTGTTCCCGGTCACTTCACATATTGGAATTTCCATTTTTCCACGAACCCCCACATCTTTTTGACCTTTTCCTTTATTGTGAAAACTTCGAGCTGACAGCTAAATACAGTAACGATGCATTCCAGTGAAGGAATAATTCCCTTTTTTTTTCAAATCTCTCTCACAGTATGCTAATATGAACATGCCCATATGTACACTCAAAGAGTTATTAGCATCTGTAATTGTTCCAGCTGTGTGGAGATGGGCCATATGGACAAAATCTTATCAAAGTAAATGTAATATTATACTGTTACATTGATAAATAATGCGATATTTGAAGTGACATTGACAAGTGACATTTAAAGGGCGAGGTTATTTTTCTTCAGTCAATCCATGGAATGAATAAGCTTAATTGTCACATTTATGCAAAAATGACATAAAAATCCAATAAAACAGTTTCTGCCCGTGCAGTGTTGTCAACAATAGACTAGTACACTCAGAGATACAACCCTATGCCTGTCCACACTTGCCATGCCCAGATCCGGTCTTAATGAGATGGGAAACAAAATCTACAGTCCTCAAAAAAAATCAATCTAAAATGAGTCCTCAGCAGTCAACACAAAGAGGACAGCGACTTGATTGGTCTAATTCAGACTGTGGGGAAGTGGGTTTTCTAGTGGCTGGTCCTCGTTAATGAGCCTCTGTAGCAGCAGACCAGTTAAAGCACAAGGACTAAAGAGACGTTTAGCCATTCATTTTATTCCTCAACGATTTGCACTCCTCTGTCTCCTCTTGATGACCATTGCAGATTCATTTAAAGCTTCAAAGCAACTAAAAATCAGAGCCTGATCATTACTGCACTTCTGTAGAAAAAATACAGATATCTACATATCGGCCAATATTCCTATATCCTATATACATATATATACACTATATTGCCGAATATATTCACTCACCCATCCAAATAATTTAAATCAGGTGTTCCAATAACTTCATGGCCACAGGTGTTTAAAAGGAAGCACCGAGGCATGCAGACTGTTTCTACAAACATTTGTGAAAGAATGGGTCGCTCTCAGGAGCTCAGTGAATTCCAACGTGGTACTGTGATAGGATGCCACCTGTGCAACAAGTTCAGTCGTGATATTTCCTCACTCCTAAATATTCCACAGTCAACTGTCAGTGGTATTATAACAAAGTGGAAGCGATTGGGAACAACAGCAACTCAGCCACGAAGTGGTAGGCCACCTAAGATGATGATGCGCATAGTGCACAGAGGTCGCCAACTTTCTGCAGAGTCAATCGCTACAGACCTCCAAACTTCGTGTGGCCTTCAGATTAGCTCAAGAACAGTGCGTAGAGAGCTTCATGGAATGGGTTTCCATGGCTGCGCAGCTGCATCCAAGCCATACATCAGCAAGTGCAATGCAAAGCGTCAGCACACGAAGACACGTTTATTGGATTGACGAATCACGCTTCTCCATCTGGCAATCTGATGATGCATTGTGCCAAGTGTAAAGTTTGGTGGAGGGGGGATTATGGTGTGGGGTTGTTTTTCAGGAGCTGGGCTTGGCCCTTAGTTTCAGTGAAAGGAACTCTGAATGCTTCAGCATACCAAGAGATGTTGGACAATTCCATGCTTCCAACTTTGTGGGAACAGTTTAGGGATGGCCCCTTCCTGTTCCAACATGACTGTGCACCAGTTCAAAAAGTAAGGTCCATAAAGACATGGATGAGAGAATTTGGTGTGGATGAACTTGACTGACCTGCACAGAGTCCTGACCCCGATAGAACACCTTTGGGATGAATTAGAGTGGAGACTGAGAGCCAGGCCTTCCCGTCCAACATCAGTGTGTACTGTGAAGTACTGAGAAAAGAAATATACACCAATCAGCCACAACATTAAAAGGTGTAAGAAATAACACTGATCATTGTGTTACAATATATTGTTCCTTTGAGAATACTTCCTCAGTCCTGGCCATTAGACACACACCGCCTACCCAAACACCATTGCAGGAACATAACAGTGGCCTCTCAGCAGCACAATGTGCCCTGCCACATTGCAAAGACTGCACAGGAACGGCCTGAGGAACATGACAAAGAGCTCAAGGCGTCGACCTGGGCTGGATCCCGATCCGTGGAGGCCCCATCTTGCAACTCACAGGAATCAAATGATCTGCTGCCAGTGCCCTAGTGCCAGACACGACGGGACATCCCCAGAGCTCCTGTGTCCATGCCTCGACGGGTCAGAGCCAAGTCTGATGCTCAGTGGGGCCTCTATGAATCAGACTTGTTCCGGCACATGCTGTGGATGCTCTTACAGTGAAGTCACGCTAAGAAGGGTTCGCTTAATGGTCAGTGTGGCGGAGGAAGAACAAATACAGCAACAAATAACTCTGTCATTATACAAATCAGAGTGCAAGATGGACTGGAAAAAAACGCGAACCTATCCCTCTTTGTGGGTTGATTTTCCCTGTGTGCATGGCAATCTTTGGATTGACAGTGACAGATCTGAACTACTTTGCTTCATAATGTGCAGTGATCAGGTAAAAACAAAGCAAAACAAAAGAGTGATAAATGACCACTCACACTCCAGAAATTCTGGAGATTTTCCCATGCCGAGAAAGTGCTTATAGGGCACTAAGGCATGGTTTGCTTTTAACTTGGAGAGCATGTGCTGAGAGCAGGATTACGATCTTGATAAATATGTGAGGAAACCTATCAATGTTTAATCAACCTTCCTGCAGTCTGTAGATAGGCTCGACTCTTTTGGTTGATGGAAATCAAATTACTTCTCACGCAAAGCCTTCACACAAACCATCTCTGTCTGCCACACATACTGTGTGTATGATAATACAGAAATCAAGGGAGGGTTTGTGGCCCATTTGGCCTTCCATACATATACATATAAATTACACTATCCATGTTTAAATCTGCTCATATAGGAGATTTTTACATATAATTTCCATAAACATATATACATATATGTATATATATATATATATATATATATATATATATATATATATATATATATATATATATATATATATATATGTATATATATATATATATATATATATATATATATATAGAGAGAGAGAGAGAGAGAGAGAGAGAGAGCGAAAGGGCTTCTGTGAAACTGATGGATAACATCATAAAAAGAAGCAGCGGATGACTTAGAAAATGACTTGATCTAGATATATCTGCAAGCAATTTCCTTCCTTCAGTACAACCCCTAATGCTCTCACGCACCACCATCATGCAGTGCAGGTCCTAATGCTCTGAACTTGGCCCTGAGCATTGCCTGGGTTTCCTGCCTGCAACAAGAAAATGATTGACAGAGGGCGACACCTCCATTCCCCAGAGTCTCGCATCGACCAGACAAACATACAGGCTCTAAAACCCTGTAAGTGGCTTTGACTGCGGCATGTAGGCCTCGTCCCTCTGGGAGCCATAGAGGTCAATGGCCTGAAACGGGCTCGCAGTCACAGAGGACACTGTAGAGTGTTTCAAAATCCTTTCTTAAGCCCAAAATACTATTGACAGCAACAAGAAAATTCTCTACACTGCCGTTATTAAAAAAGTATTTCAGCCAATAAAGCATTTGCGCTGGCTGTGCTGTCAGAAGTCCAATCTCTACGTCCCTCCCTCATCTCTTGATTGCTCTCTCTCTCCCTTTCCATCGCTCTCTCAGACACACACACAAACACACACAATCACCCCTCCATTAGGAACATAACACTACAAGGCTGTTTTGTCACTTTGTGCTTCACAGCGATCTACCCTCAGGCACTGATAGCTCTTTGACCAAAAGAGGGGGGAGGTTACTCTCTCTCTCGCTCTCTCTATCTGTTGATTTTATGGCCTCCACCTCCAACAGCATGAATCTTTGTACCTGGCTTGATTCAACATCAGTTTGAATGATTTCCAACAGGCTGACTTTGATGACTGTCAAGAATCATTTGCTTCCCACAGCAGTGAGTCACTCAATTTTCAGTTTTATTTATTGCTCAAATTTTTGTGGAGCCCAAACCGCGCAGGAGTTGTTTGGCAGACTAAATGTTTATTCTGTGTCAGAAAACAGTGAAGACGCCTATTACAATTTACCACAGCTTGAGGTGAAATTGCTTGTTTTGTCTGACAAAACAGTTTAAACCTCAGAAGATATTGAATTCACACGGAAAGCAACACATTCTCAGGTTTGAGAAGCTGGAACCAGCAAATATTTGTCAATTTTGCCTCATAACCCTCTAAAGCCCTCTGCTGTCTGTCATTACTAGCTTGTGCTGTGAAGCCAGACATGGTTGAAACCCAAATAACTTCGATTTAAAGGTGCACAATGTAGTTTGGGGAAAGAAAGAGAAAGATCTGCATTGAAAGATTTTTTTATGCCTAAACAAACTAAATAAACTGTCTTTGTTTTCATGACTGACTAAACTGTAATAAACAAAGTGACCTTAAAGGAATACACACATACTGGGGACTTTATTATTCTCTGAGAACAGCTTGTTTATTCAGTTATGGAAACATATATAGTTTTGTGTTTGTATTATTATCTATTTTATATTGTAAAAATTAGAATTCTGAGTTTCAGTGTCTTCTCCAAACCCACATTAGTGCCCCTTTAAGTTTCTGGTGGTGATCTAGTCTTGTGTTTGAATATCACACCGAGCGAACATATGTAATGCTTGAACGGAAAGCTCGAGTAAGAATAAGATGATTTTTAACAACCTTAAAACTACTTAATGGGTCTCAAAGGGGAAAATACTATTAAATACATGCAGATAAATGCAGTTTACATTGTATGTGCGCATGTTTGTGTCTATGTAGGTGCATGCGTGTAATTTATTTCACTCCAGGCCCGCTACTCACACACTCTCACTTAAAGACTGCTGCTCCTCCAAGTAGGCCGGCCGGTGGCCTGGGGCTGGATTTTGGTTGCAGGCAGGGCGCATGGTGCTGCGAATAGGGGGAGTGGGTGTGTGGCTTTGTCAGGGCCCATCAGTGTCCTTGCTCTACTTACTCTGCATCAACACTTGAGGGTGCATGCATGAGTGTTTATGTGTGTGTGTGTGTGTGTGTGTGTGTGTGTATGTGTGTGTGTGTTCGTGCATGTGTGTGTGTGTGTGTGTTTGTGTGTTTGTCTGAGAGAGAGAGAGAGAGCAATGGGAGTTGCAAGCAAAAGAACATGCTGCCATAAGGGTTTTGGATGAGTTGAGAGTATTGTGTGTGTGTGTGTGTGTGTGTGTGTGTGTGTGTGCGCGTGTGTGTGTGTGTATGTGTGCGTGTGTGAGTGTGTGTGTGCGTTTGTGTATGTGTGCGTGTCTATGTGTGCGCGCATCACTGTGTGTTGTGAAAAATGTCTATGGATAAAAAACTTAGTACTCTAAGTTAAGGGTTAACCTGTCTGTGTGTAATCAGTGTGTACCCACACAAAGGAGATATTGGCTTAGAATACGAACGTACTCAGCAGTTAAAAATGCAGCAAAGGTCATTTTGTCTGAAGCAGCTGTCGAGGTAAACAATTCTGGTGGGTTTGTAAGACTGTTCAATAACAAGAAGATATTATGAACTGTTGTGTGCTGAGTGTCGGGCGGAAAAACTTCACTTATGGGAACTAGAGCCCCAGGAGACCCAACAACCAGTTAAGATCTCATCACGGGAGCCTGTGTAGGTGGCTAAAGCTCAAAAACAGCCTCCGTCTGGATAGAACTTTATGTCGAAATTTGGAAAACAAGATCCTGAAATTGCTGGGAACTGTCGAATAACAGGAAATGATAGTGGCTAGGGAGAAGGTCCATCGAAGACGATGGAAAAATTGTGAGGGTGTGGAGATAATCAGTAACACACATGGACAGTTTACAGCCTGAGCATTGTTAAGATTGTCCACAGGAAGTAAGGGTTTTTTGCTTTCATTAGTGCAATAAATCTTAAATTCCTGTAGCCTCTTGGTTCTTAGAGAGAATGGAGTTGTCCTAACAGTACAGATGATAGACAGGGACAAAGCCTCCGCAGTGTACATGATGAAAAAGACTCATTCTGTTGAGTCTCTTATGTACTGTGTCTCGTGTGTGTGTGTGTGTTTTTGCATGTGTGTGTCACGGTGGTCCTGGGGCCTTTGTTACAGTCCTGTTGGTTCAGTGGACTCAAAGAAGGCAGAGGTCTCTCTTCTCTTTCTAATGTGTGCACATCTGTGTGTGTGTGTGTGTGTGTGTGTGTGTGTGTGTGTCTGTGTGTGTGTGTGTGTGTGTGTGTGTGTGGGGGGGGGGCTGCACGAGCAAAAGATTTTGAATACATGCCGGACATTTGTTGAAGAGTGACCCAGATCTGTCCGCCATCATTACCTAACAAGAAGACGGAGAGAAAGAGGAAGTCGCAAATAAACACACGCCAGCACACATATGTATGTGTATGCCAGTCCCACGTGCACACACACTGCAGCAGCAGATTGCCAAGCGGGGGGAAATAAATAAATAAATGTGATGCCGTGCATGGTGCAGTTGAGCCTCCATCCTCCCGTCTGTCCGGGGCCAAGAGTTCAGTCTATATTAAGGAGTCATATTACTGTTGTTCTCTTGTGGCTCGTCCGCCCGCGTCCCGTATGTTCCCTCGTAAAATCTCCACAGTGCAGCGTCGCCCTCTGATCACCTGCGCCTCCAGTCGGCTGTTTACCTCGTTACCCCTGCTGGGGAAGAGATCTTCTCCGCGACATCATTTATTCAGGATTACTGAAAAGTGGCCTAAGCTCCCTGCCTGACTCTGTTTGTGTGTGTGTGTGAGTGGGTGTGTGTATGTGTGTGTGTAAGGATCGAAAGATTAAGACTCTTTTATGGGTCAGTAGCCACTGTTGCTCCTAGCTAATTACGGACTTAAAACACGTACTCACACGCGTGCGCACATGCATGCGCACGGATACACACACTCGCCGTATCTCCTCGCTCACTCTCGCTTTCTCAGACTGCACTGTGCTATCACCATGGTAACAGCAGATTGAGGGACTTTTTTCGCTGCAACGATTGCTCAATTGTTATCTCTTTTCTCTTCCCTTTCTTGTTGGTCTGTCTCTCTATTATGCTGTCCTCTTCCCACCCTGCTGCGTTTTTCTCACTCATTTGTTGGCGGTGTGTGCTGCCGACTATCCAACACACACACAGATCTGCACACAAGGAGAGGCCGAAGCTCTTCACTCTCAATCTCACATTTCCCCTCCTTCCTCCCCCAGGCTCTCCTAAACGTGGCTGCTGGTGTGACGTCCTAACTCTTCCTGCCCAGCATGGCTGTGTCACTGTGGTTCCTGGGGGTGTGTGTGCTCTCTCTGGCTCATGTCGCCCCCTCCGGCCAAGGTAAGCGCCCGGGTGCCAAGGCGGTGTCTTAACGGGGTGTTCATCCAAACACAGTAATCAGCAGTGTGGATCAAAAATAAGGGAAGCAAAAGAATGAGCAATGTCGTCAAACAAAAGCTTAGCAAGACATTTGGAGGGTGCAGCTCTCAGCCAAAGGGAGTGCTTCAGGAGAAGCTGCCTGTAGCATCTAGTTAATAAACAATCAGTCATTCAGCACCACGGACAGTTACAGTACACCGGCAGCATACTGATCACACCGACGTGTTTGGTTTAGATGTGGCTTTAATCCTGGCACAACAAAAGCACCTTTTCACGTGTTCAAGACGCTCAAGCTGATGTGAACAACCGGATTAAGGTAATGGTAATGTGATTTTCTCCAATAACCCTGCTTTACACGGATTAATATGGCAGTCAGGGGAGACGTGACAGCCTTCGAAGGACAGAAAATAAAATCTTACACTTGTCAGATTGTGTTTACCAAACGTCACATAGCCAGCAGCGTAAGCCTTATCCTCCCCACTGACTTGAGACACAAGATACTGCGATGTACCTACGCAACAGATCACATGTAGGTGTCACAGTGGAGGTGCTATGCGATTTATGTCAACAGTCGCACTCTGTTTTCATCTGGGTATCCTTCCAGCGTCAGCTTTCACACATGTCTGCATTAGAATGAAATTAAAATGAAATTAAATCACACCTGAAGTGTTAACAGTGCAAGAATATGTGTTAACTATATGCTCATATTAAATTCTGATATGGGCTTGATTAGGTAGAGATAATCACAGCATGGTGTTTGCATCACATTAATAATAATTTCAAAATGTTTGTACCATACCTCCCCATGATTGCGCAGGCTCATTGTATCCTTATAACATGTATTCAAAGGGTAACACATCCATTTTTACACATAAAGGTGGGCGTAACTGCCCTGGGGAGAACTATGATGCCATCACGTTTATCTCATTTTAAGGATTAGAGACCACAAATTCATGAAATACATTTAAGAGGGACCATTGTTATAAAAACAATAGTCATACTGAAATAAAACTAAGGTTATCGTTTTGAAATATTACTTTGAGGAAAAGTCATACCCACCAATTGTACTTTATTTGAATTTTATTTGAATTTACATGTGTTACAGATGTAGCATCTCATTTCAAGGGGGTCCTTTCAACACAGATACAAACAGAAATAGTGTCACATGGCAAGCACTGCAAATACATAACACAGGCGAGTTGCTCACCCTCTCTCACCCACACCTCAGCTGTTGATCTTTGTAGTACAGTAAAAAATGAAATGCATAAATACAAAGTCCCAGGTAATTCAATTAGTAACATCAACACAAGGAGCAATTAAAGCAGTTTGATTGTTGAGTACATACAACCAAAAAGCACAAATACAAATTGTATTTATAAAATAACAGAAAGAAGTTATAGATTTCATAAACATAGGAAGATAAATCCAGTTGGAAGGAGCTTTCTATTAGAATGACCTGTGCCCTACTTCTTTGAATATTCTGGGGACAAAGAAAAAGGGATATTGTAAATGTCTGAGTGGAAATGGAGATCTACCTTAGCCAAAAACTAAATTTTATTAAAATAAACAAATTGAACCCAGTGAAATTGCCTTCTAGATTTAGGCTGTAACCAATAAAGTGATTCATTCATTAAACAATGATGAGTTCTATGTGGACACTTTAAAACAAATCCACATAGAGAATTAAAACCAACATTAAGGGGTCTACGATATGTTCAGATAGACAATGTTGAGCAGCGAATTTAACTTGTGTTTTTTTTTATATATAATAAAATCAATGTGGGACTTAAAGGAGCGCTCAAGGTCAACCTAGAGTCCAAGATATTTGAATGAATCAACTTTCACAAAAGGGACCCCTAATCAAAACTAATATGCAAGTCAAAGGGATAAGAACAATAATTTCAATTTGGTTGTATTCCAAACACCATACTGCAGTACTTTCAACTTATTCAACAATCATTTATTGTTGCTATATTGTTGCTGTATTTGTAGTATATCAGAGTTAGAAATGTAAATTTGAATGTAAAAAGAAAAAGAAGTGGTCCCAGCGTGGAACCTTGTGGAACACCATTTTCAACAATGAAATAGTCAGACTGAGAACGTTAAAATGCAAGAAACTGACATCTGTTATGAAGATGGAGAAGTCTTGAAGTATCTGATATTAGAAGTACTGAAATATTAAAAGTAACTACAAACTAAATGTATCAAATAAATGTAGTTAACTAGTAGAAAGCCTTTTGTGGCTCCAGATGAAGTTGCATGTAATGTGATTTTAATTTGATCTGCAGTGATGCTACTTAGTGGCTAAGATGCACTGTGGGTAATTTAGCTGACCATTTGTTTTTAAATTGCCCATAAGTTATAGGAGTATAATGCTTGAATAGTGGACTGCTATTTTAAGAACCTGCTGCCTACATGCAACTTCCTTTGGAGCAACAAAGGGCTTTATCCTACTTTTGAACCTAAATGTACCTAATTACAAACAAAAGTCATGGTATTTCTGCCTCTTGGCTGCTTCAGTGACTCATCAACTAACAGGTGGATTGCCATGACAGTTTGTGCAGGCTTTCATGGTCCACAGAGGACAAATATTAGACCCACTCGATTGAAAATGTTTAGTTTTTAACCTTGTTAACCAACAAGACATATCATGAGCAAAATATCCTGATGCGCCATGGCTGAGCATTTCTGCTTTAGAAATGCAGTCTACCAATGACAATCTATAAAAACCGATTCAGACAGCTAGGGTTTCATATGTCACAAACCTAAGGAAGCAATCCTGTCAACTCGCGTGGTCTGTCCCATTAACATGAAACAAGCTGTATTCTGAAGAAGTCACATCTGCACACGTAGCTAATTAGCTGTTTTTTGCATTCTGAGTGTCCCTACTTTTAAAAAACATCAGTGCTTTTCAGTGAATTATCACAACTATTGGATGGATTGTGATGATATTTGGTGAATTTGGGGCTCAGCATTAGCACGTTAATAGATTCTTCATGAGCATGTTTAGCTCAGAGAGCCACTGATGACTAAACACTGACAGAGGCTAGCATGGCTATCATAGGGGTCATCTAATGATTATTGTAATTATCAATTAATCTGCTGATTATTTTCTTCGATTAATTGTTTAGTCTATAAAATGTCAAAAAATTATGACAAATCATCACAATTTCTCTTCTTCTAATTGCTCCAAATCACAAAGACTCTTCATTTACCATCATAAATGACAAAGAAAAGAAACGGTTCCTGACACTGAAGAGGCTTGAAAACAGCAAATGTCTTTGCTTGAAAAATGACTTAAACGATGAATTGATTATCTAAATACTTCATCGCCGATTCATTTTCTTTACCTCGACTGATCGTTACAGCTCTAGGCTGCAGATTCTACATCGAAATCTCTCTTCTAAGTCCCCCGGACATTATGGAAGTGCAGTATTAAATTGTTAGATTACCCCTTTGGCTGCTAAAATTACATTATCCTCTCTTTCTACGTAGAGATAAAAGCATCTTTGATAGAACATAATGATTTCTGTCAACTGGATTCTTCAGCTCATTGCAGTCTGAAGACATATTAAATGCTAATTATCCTTAAATTGCTCTTTTTCTCTCCAACCCTTGGCCTCATCTTACTTCCCCCCAACTTCTCCACCTCCTCCCCTCATGAGCAGCTATGTCCCGGGCCGCTATGCCATTTGGTCTGCTGCGCAGGGAACTGGCGTGCGAGGGTTACCCCATAGAGCTACGCTGCCCAGGTAGTGACGTGGTTATGGTGGAGACGGCCAACTATGGACGCACCGATGACAAGATCTGTGATGCAGACCCCTTCCAAATGGAGAACACACAGTGTTACCTCCCTGATGCACTAAAGATTATGGCCCAGAGGTGTGTATGTGTTTGTATTCTGTGTTTGTACAAGAGCTCAAATTAGACAGCAAAGATGCAAATTGTAATGTAATTTGTGTATGCACAAACATCTCGGAAGCAGTTAAACCAATCAATAAGAGCATCTACTGTTTTGTACATACAGTGTGTGTGCACTGCTGCAAAACATACGTGTGGATTCATGTCAGAGGAAACATTAGACGAAGCCAATGCTTGTGTTGTAAGTCGTGTGCACGTGCAGTAATCTCTCCAGCTGGGTCTGAGTGCCTGGCTGCACCATTAGCTGTGTACTCAGCAGTGTTTTCCTAGAAGAACTGATCAATATTTAGCGAGTGGGAGAGGGAGAGCAGACAAATGCAGTGTCCTTTGCTTCCCCTTTCCTGTCCGTTAATCACTCTTCTTCCCTCCTTTGTTTTCTCATTCTATCATCCATCCATCCATCCATCCATCCATCCATCCATCCATCCATCCATCCATCCATCCACCCATCCACCCACCGTCTGTCCTCCAGGTGTAACAACAGGACTCAGTGTGTGGTGGTCGCCGGGGTCGACGTCTTCCCAGACCCCTGTCCGGGAACATACAAGTACCTGGAGATCCAGTACGAGTGCGTCCCTTACAGTGAGTATGGATATATATAAATACATATATAAACACACACATACAGTGCACACACACATACACACACACAAACACGATTACATGAAATTATGTGCATGCGCATGCCAAAAAACACAGTAATTTAACCTGCTTTTGTCGAGCTACATTTTAGGTTGAAGGTGTTTTTTTTATGTTCTAATAACCTCTGATGTCGACTGTATCCCCGAGAGATTGATGGATAGAAAGGGTTTTTTTTTTTCTCAGGGAGCGTCTGTGTGTGTGTGTGTGTGTGTGTGTGTGTGTGTGTGTGTGTGTGTGTGTGTGTGTGTGTGTGTGTGTAATACAAAACAGAAAGTTGGATGGAGAAAGTGCAGAGAGGGAAACTGTAGTGCATTTGCATACTGTGTGTCGTTTGTGTGTGTGCGCGCGAGTATGCAAGAGTGCGCGGGTGTACTCGCGCGTGCATGCGTGTGTGTTTTCTTTTTCAGATTCACGCCACAGGAGTTGCTCTCTTTTCTCCACAGGAGCCTGATTGAGGGAAGGAGAGATCAGGGGGGAGGAGGTGGAGAGGGGGAGAAGGGGTAGGGTGGGGTGGGGAGGGGAGGCCAGGGGGGAGAAGAGGAGAGGAGAGGAGAGGAGTGATGGGTGTGGATCGGAGGGGAGGGGAGTATGCTGGGACTCCTTTTGTGCTTCTTCTTTCTTTCATGTGAACTATAATGTTTGTGGTGAGAATGAGATCCAAAGTCTTTATCTGTGCAATTCTTTCTTTCTTTCTTTCTTTCTTTCTTTCTTTCTTTCTTTCTTTCTTTCTTTCTTTCTTTCTTTCTTTCTTTCTTTCTTTCTTTCTTCCGTTATTTCTTTCTTTCTTTCTTTCTTTCTTTCTTTCTTTCTTTCTTTCTTTCTTTCTTTCTTTCTTTCTTTCTTTCTTTCTTTCATTCTTCTGTTCTTTCATTCTTCTGTTCTTTCTTTCTTTCTTTCTTTCTTTCTTTCTTTCTTTCTTTCTTTCTTTCTTTCTTTCTATCTCTTTCTGTCTTTTTCTCTTGCTTGCTTTCTTGCTTCTCTTTACTTCCCTTCTTTCACCCTCTGACTTCTCTTTCTTTCTCTCCCTCTTTTTTTTCCTATGCTTGAGTAGAAGTGGACCAAAAAGGTAAAGACAATACATTGTAGCATCTTGATCTCTCCTTACCCCGACCCCCCTCTTTTTCTCTCCTTCTCTTCCTCTCTCCTGCCATTTCTCTCTTCCTCCTACCCTAGGACGTTGTTTCGTAGTCATGCTGGATGTTGCCCCCCGTTTTTCATTTCCTCCTCGGTTATTATTTTCTTTCCCCCCCATATTATCCATCTCTTGTTGTATGGAAAACCCGTCCTTTTATCCAGTTTTATGCAGGTTCTGCACATCTCTTTCTCTTTCGTTCTTTTTTCTTCCTGTCTCTCTCTCTCTCTGCAGTTTCCTTCCTTCTTCTTCTCCTCTTGCACCTGGTCGATCTCTCTGTCTCTTATTTCTCTCCCTCGGTCTCTCTGTGCACACACACAAACATAAACACAACTGCTCACGCTAACATAAACATAATCTCCTATGCTCTTGCTGCTCTGTTTCCTATACACACACAGGCACCCTTTCTTTCTTTCTTTCTTTCTTTCTTTCTTTCTTTCTTTCTTTCTTTCTTTCTTTCTTTCTTTCTTTCTTTCTTTCAAATCCGTCATTCAAATCCTTCCTTCTTGTCCGATCATCCTCATCATGCTTATTTTCCCTTTTCTTCCCTTATAGGAAGAGCCCCTTATTTATCTTCATAGGAAAAATAAGACCAAACGTGTGTGATTATTTATCCGTCTGGATGTGTGCTTACCAAGCACTGCTTATGTGTGTGAGTGTGTGTGCATGCCTTCTTGCATGCCAGTGTGAGACTGTACAGTATACATATGTGTCCATACAGTTATTGACATGTGGGGTGGACCAATCGTTGTGCCCGGCGTAAACTAACCTGCCCTCTCATTCACTTCAAGGCAAAATTTAGCCCCGCCTTCTGCGTCCCTGATTCTACCTCACACTCTTTTTCACTCTTTTTGCACTAACCCACAAACACACACATACGCACACATGCATACACACACAAAGCACATCAATCCTCTCACACACCTTTCATTGCAGTGTCCCTGTTTTACTCACCACAAACACACGAACAGTGTGTGATTTTCAACACTTAAACGTCTCCTCTGTTGCTTGTCTCTCGGGTTCAGCACAGGTGTTTTAAACCCCTCTCTCTTTTTCTCTTCACTCCTTTTTCTTCTTGCTACATCAAATGCATCTAATTCAATCCATTTTTCATGCATCGATCCATTTTCTCTCCACACCTGCCTCCACTATCTTTCCACTCTTTTCTCCCCCCTGCTCTTCTTCTTGCTCCCTCTCTCTTCCTTTCTCTCTCACATCCTGCTGTCTACCCCTCCTAACTCCCATCTTCCAGTTTTCGTGTGTCCCGGCTCGCTGCTCAGCATCCAGCCGGCGTCCTCTCTCCTGGAGGCGGAGCATCAGTCAGGGGCGTGGTGTAAGGACCCACTGCAGGCTGGTGACAGGCTGTACGTCATGCCATGGACGCCATATAGGACAGAGGTGCTGTACGAGTACGCCTCGTGGGACGACTACCGACAGAACAGAGTCACCACCACATATAAGTGAGTAATGTCCACGGTGTGTAGATGTGTAAATTAATTTACGAGACAATTTTGAATTTTTGACCTTCATACAAAACAGAAACTGAAATTTGAAGATGTGACCTTGAGCTGTGTAATCTTCAAATAAAATGAAAATAATTGTTAGTTGCAGGCTTTGGAAAAAGATTCAATACCTCACTGGAATAGTCAACAGAATGTGTAAGTTAATAACAGTTTTAACTTAGGACAACTACGTTTTATGTCAAAAAGCATGTTTAGCATGCTTTAAACAGTGTGCACATGCAGGAGGAATTCACAGGAAACTACTCATATAGATGAGTAGCTGTCAATTTAAGGTCATTTTTAATGAAGCTCTTGGACTCATGCTGTTAAAGCAGTGAAGGTGTTGCCCAGCAACCAGGACAGAAATCTAAAGGAGTTCTACTTTAAACGTCTGAAAAAACATCCGTAGATAATATTTACGAGTATTACTAAACCAGTGGGCTGACATGAGCAAAGAAAAAGGGCACACATTCAGAAATCTTTCACCTCACCAAAACTGTTGTCACTTGAGAAACTGTGTCAACTCTTCAACTCTCTATTAATAATATGAATTACATTCTTTTATAAATAGGATACATTTGCATGTGCAGTTCATATTTTTTCTCTCATTCTGCGCCCTAGGTTGCCGAGCCGCGTGGACGGTACGGGTTTTGTGGTGTACGACGGTGCCGTGTTTTACAACAAGGAGCGAACGCGCAACCTGGTCAAATACGACCTGCGGACACGCATCAAGAGCGGCGAAGCAGTGGTGGTCAATGCTAACTACCACGACACCTCTCCGTACCGCTGGGGAGGGAAGTCAGACATTGATCTGGCGGTGGACGAGAACGGCCTTTGGGTGATCTACTCTACTGAAGCCAATAATGGACGCATCGTGGTCAGCCAGGTGCAGTGGAAGGAATGAAAGCAGATAATGATTGAAAAGACACAAGAAGGAATGTTTTAATTAGAGTCCTCTCATCCTCTCACGTCCTTTTTTTCTTTTCCAGGTGAATCCGTACACCCTGCGCTTCGAGGGTACGTGGGCTACCGGCTTTGACAAGCGCGGGGCGAGCAACGCCTTCATGGCCTGTGGCGTGCTCTACGCTGTGCGCTCCGTCTTCCAGGATGATGAGGGGCAGGCGGAGGGCCGAGTTGGCAGCGACATGGTGGTTTATGCCTACGACACAAGCCGTGGACAGGAGCTGCCTGTTCAAATACCATTCCCCAACCCGTACCAGTACATCTCCTCCATAGACTACAACCCCAGAGACAACCAGCTGTATGTGTGGAATAACTACTACGTGCTGAGATACCCGCTACAGTTCACGCCACCACCGCCCACTAAAGGTATGTGGAACAAGTGCACTTCTGTATTTGGACGTTATGTGATGAAACTAGAGAATCAGCAGTGTTTCCTTCCCTCCAGGTCCCCTCTCCTCTCTCATGACGACCGTACGCTCCTACACGGCCACCGTCGCGCTGACCCCAGTGCGACCATCGGCCTCTCACCCAATAGGCGTCATCAACCGAGGACCCTTTGATCAGCGGCCGATCACAGCCATGGTCCCTCTGACCCCGCGTCCACCTCTGCGTGTTCCCTTGGCTCCAGGGAGCCCCGGTCAGGTGGGCGGATGTGAGGGCCGGGTGGCACGAGGGGTGCAGTGGCCACCCACGCTGAAGGGAGAGACAGTAGAGAGGCCCTGCCCCAAAGGGTCACTGGGTAGGTGTTGGATATATGTGTGTGTGTGTGTGTGTGTGTGCGTGTGTGTGTGTGTGTGCGCGTGTGTGTGTGTGAAGCATGCCAGTTTTTGTGTTGTGTTGTGTGTGTGGTGTTTGCATGTGAGTGTGTCTATATCTTGTTTCCCTTTGAAATGTAGTCGAATGTCCTCTCTTTGAACTCGCCTTCAGATGAGGGCGAAGAAGAAAGTAGTGTTGGGACAAGCTGGGTTCGTCCACTCTTCCTCTCGCTCTGCAGCTGTCTTCAGCCCAGCGCTCCCTCAGAGGAAAAGCTGTTATGCTGATTATGTAGATCAGCCTGGGGAGCATTTTGCCTCGACCTAATCATGTTGAATGGCTTGGACATGGTTTGGGCACAGAGATGATAATTACACTGGGAATAATCTTATGTTAAATCTTGTTTTCGAACTGAAGACGGTTGTCCTATATTTACACTTAACTGGCAGAACTGGTGTATGATAGACTGGCTCTAGTCCTGTTTTTCATTATATGTATGTAAACACAATAAGCTTGATATATTAAAAATGCAATATGTAGGAATTGGCCATCTGTTGACTTCACACGCCCATCAAATAAGGGCAGCATATCACCAGAGTGACTGTTGTGTTCATACATCCATGACTGAAGCTACTGTTAGCTTAGTCAGCCATATAGCTAACCGCTACCAGGGAGGTGCCCACGTTGACCCCGCTAGCACAAGAGCTTTGAACCATTGGTAGCAAGAAGAATTATCACCTGACTGTAGCCGTGCGGCGCTTTTTAGCCTCATGTAGTTTATAGTTGTTGGGCGCAACTCACCCATCGCCCGAAGGCTAACACCCAGAGACATCCTGAACGCAGCAGAATACTGAGAGCAGTTTTTAGGAAAATCCTGCATAGTACACCTTCAATGAAGTGACAGTTCCTATAAACGACACATTTGACTGTTGGCTTTTGTTATTAACTGATACTTAAAAAAATGTAGTAGCTATTTTTGGTCTTCCTGTAAGGGTAAATGACACATGGAAAAACGTGTGCAAGGAGAAACACAAAGTGACAGACAACTCCAGGACCTTTTAACACAAACTGTTCTTCCTCTCTCTGTCTGTCTGCACCATCCTGTCTGTATCTGCAGGTATAGCCTCCTATCAGTGCATGCAGTCTCCAGTGGGTTGGAGCTCCAGAGGGCCTGACCTTTCCAACTGCACCTCTCCCTGGGTCAGCCAAATTGCACAGAAGGTTAGTCACATATTCACACAAACACATTTACACACACACACACACACACACACACACACACACACACACACACACACACACACACACACGCAAACACATTCACACACACTGTGCAAATGCCCCAAAGCCAGTCAGCAAGCAGTTCTCTCTTAAATGTCAAAATATTTGACATTACAAACACCCCCGCCTCACTCCAGATCAAGAGCGGAGAGAACGCAGCCAACATCGCCGGGGAGCTGGTCAACCTGACGCGTGGGCGGATCTATGCCGGTGATGTCAGCATGTCCGTCAGGCTAATTGAACAGCTATTGGACATCCTGGACTCCCAGCTCCAGGCCTTGAGACCAGCCAATAAAGAGTCAGCGGCACGCAATTACAACAAGGTAAATTGTTCCTGTTGTCAGAGCAGACGTGTGCTTGACCTTTCCTGGAAATGAAAGCAGAAATGTCAGTGATGATGGCTTTAACAATAGATTTTTTTCTTACCTTTTCAGCTGCAGAAGAGGGAGCGCACATGCAGAGCTTATGTTCAGGTGAGACAGACGGACAGGTAGACAGGTAAATTGATAATTATCAGGAGCAGGAATAAAACCCTTTTCCCTGCCTTTCTGTCCATCAGGCGGTCGTTCAGACAGTTGATAACCTGTTGGGCCCTGAGGCTCTTGTGTCCTGGGCGGATATGAGCAGTGCGGACCAGTCCCGCTCAGCGTCACTACTGTTAGACGCAGTAGAAAAAGGGGCATTTCTATTGGCTAACAATCTCTATGAAGGTCGTTTCAGTGACAGGGCGCCAAATGTCGGTACGTGGGTATTCTCTTTCTCATCACTTATGATCTAAACGTGTAAATTACCAGTTCAGTTGAGATTTTGTGTTCCTGCGTGTGCACAGATCTGGAGGTATATGTGCTCAACACAGAGGCAGACATACAGGACCTGAGGTTCCCTCACTCCTACGACAGCGACAGCATCTTGCAGATATCAGCACTGGCCCTGCAGCAGTACAGCAACAATGGTCTGTGGCACACACCAAGACAAATCAACACTTTGTACTTCACATATTAAAAATCGGAACATTATAAACTATAAGATGAAATTCCAGCTTTCTGGAAGAGAAGTAAAGAAAAATTGTAGAAATAAAGTGTCTCTCTCTCTTTCCTCTGCAGGCCAGGTAAAGCTGGTCCTCACTCTCTATAAGAACCTGGGCTCCTTCCTCACCACCCAGAACTCCACACTGCGGCTCGGTCTGGGGCTGGGCCAGGGGTCCGATGCCAGGCGTAGGAGCCTGGTGGTGAACTCTCATGTCATCTCTGCATCTGTGCACAGAGGATCCAACAGAGTTTACCTTTCCGAGCCGGTTATCTTCACTCTAAGGCACCTGCAGGTCTGATTTGACCTCAAGTTGAATGTTTAGACGGTGCAGAATCTGGTTCCTGAGCATCTTTGATAGGCACTAATATGTGTTTGCGTCCGCAGCTGGAGAACCACTTTGGCCCCAACTGCTCTTTCTGGAACGCATCAGGGGTTTCTGGGAGTGGCAGGTGGTCCACACAGGGCTGCCGCCTGCTACACACCAACAACACACACACTACCTGCGCCTGCAACCACCTGTCCAGCTATGCTGTGCTCATGACGTATCAGCAACCGGCTGTGAGTAACACACACCACAAAAACAGCACGTGACGGTGTTAAGTTCACATTGGCAGCAGATAGAAAGCAGATTTAGGCTAAAGTGTGACTTTTTTTCTTGATTTGTGTGAAACCCTTCTCCATAGAACAGAAACACAATAGAACATATTTACACGGCAACCATTTTCCTTTGACATCACACTCAAATGTCGTACTGCTGAGAGGAATCTGATGAATTGTTATCATTTCACTGCTTCCTGATTGATCAGCAAGATTGATCAGATTTTTTGTTTCATCTAGAAGGACACTGGACCAAATTTCAAGGTAAAACAACAGGTTTGATAACTAATTAGCTCGCATTAGGCAGCAGCTAAGGTTAGCATTCATCCACATCCTAGCTAACGATACTGTTTTGAAGTGATGCGATTAGGGAAAGGCATAAATTAACTCAGAAATATCAACACACACCTCGAGACATTTGTCTGAACCTGGAACTGAAATACACAGGATGTTAGCAAACTGTAATGTTAGCTAGGAAGTTGTTGAATGCTAACATCAGCTAGCGAGTTCTCAAATATGTTGTTTTACATTGAAATATGGCCGAATGTGCCTCCAAATTTCCACTGTCCATCATCTTTTCAGTTGCTGCTCAGTTGGGAATCTGTAAAATGACAACGATTTGTCATATAACCTACGTTTATGCGACGCATTAACCTGGAACACAGCAGCATCACGTTATCCAGCATTCAAGCTTCCCACCCTGAGCGTGACATTGGAGGGAAATGGTGCGAAGCAGAATGTAGCTTTATCTGAACCACTTTTGATTTGTCAGTGTTTAATTTGTTACAAATGTTGAGCCAATAGCCATCGCATGAGCTAAACATTACTGCTGCCAAAGCTTTTCTTGAGATGATCAGGTGCCAAACACGAATCTCATTAATCCTCCATCTTCGACCACCAGTGGCACCCTGGCTCCACCCTTGTGCACTCATTTGCTGTAGCACGGTTGGACTCCACCACCATGGAGCCCTCCAAAATGTTGTTTAAAAATCAAGCTCCGAGGGGGTGATAATTGTGGGTTGTAGCTGCATGAGGAAGAGAGAGGCAGAGCGGGAGGGAGAGTGACGAATGCTGCAGGGTATTTTGTCCTGCCATCAAACTGAATTCAGTGTTTCTCTGCAAGATGTTCTCTTTGTTAGGTGTGATTTTATTCATCTGAATGGATGTTATATAACACGCAGGGTTACGCAACCAGAGGCAAAGACATGCAATCATTCACATATGCTCTACATTCATACACCCTTTATGATCTGATGTATTAAAAAAAAAATTGTCTCTGCTCTCTCCTGCTCCTCCTCATCAGTTCGGGGTCGGTGTTGAGGAGCTTCTCGTCTATGTGGTTTCCTGGGTCGGCATCTCTGTAGCACTGGTGTGTCTGGCCACCTGCCTTACCACCCTGTGCTGCCAGGGGGCGCCCTGGCACACAGACCACAGCACCATCCACTGCAACCTGTGGGCCAACCTGCTCATCACTGAACTGCTCTTCCTCGTCGGTGCCAACAAGACTCAATACACAGTGAGTGCTTTGATTGAACGCATTCAGAATAGAGGAGTACAATATTCCGGATCTGGGAAATAATCCCTCCTGCTCTGTCCAAATGTCCAGGTTGTGTGCTCCATCATTGCTGGCCTGCTGCACTTCTCACTGCTCTCAGTGTTCTGCTGGTTGTGCCTGGAGGCGGTGGAGCTGTACCTGCTGCAGCGGGAGGTGTTTGAGGGACGTAACTCCAGGAGGAAGTATTTCTACCTGTGTGGCTACTCTATCCCTGGGCTGGTGGTGGCCGTGTCCGCAGCCATAGACTTCAGAGGCTACGGCTCAAAAGCTGCGTATGTTCCCTGTTCTGCTCAATTGTTGTTTCAGCTCAGAATGGCTTTGTTATTTTTAGGGGTTCTTAAATGTATTTGTCAATTGCTTATGTGTGTCTGTGTGTGTGTGTGTGTGTGTGTGTGTGTGTGTGTGTGTGTGTGTGTGTGTGTGTGTGTGTGTGTGTGTGTGTGTAGGTGCTGGCTGCGAACAGATAATTACTTCATTTCGAGTTTCCTTGGGCCCGTTGCTGTCGTCATTACGGTAAGACAGAATGCTCTCACGTAGATACAGATCATTTGATATGTTTTCATGTATTTTCATGCAAGTAATCATCATGTTGAGTTGTTATGAGGATTAAACAGGGTTTGCTGTGCTTTCTTTTTTGGGGCCTCAGTTGAACCTGGTTATCTTGGTGATGACCTTACATAAGATGCACAGCACTGCTGCTCTAAAGCCTGACTCCAGTCGCCATGACAGCCTGAGGTATGTACAGTGTGTCATGCTGATGTGTTGTGGTTTTTAATAATGTGTGGAGCTCTATTCTCAGTAGCTTTTGCATAAGAAAAAGAAAAGAAAGTTGAATTTCTGAACTGAAAAGGGCCTGCGTTCATTAAAAAAAAAGAAAAAGAAAAAAAAAGAATGGTTACATGCTCATTTGTAATATCAGATATTATGTTAATAGCTCTCTGGGCTTTTGCTCAATGCATTGCCCCAAAACCTGATTAGACCAAATAATGAAAGGAATCTTCAAAAATTAGTTTGAAAATGAATGTCTCCTGAGCTGGAGGCAGTCTGTTATGTATGAAAAACCTCATCTCTATTTAGAGATATTAGTTAATTAAAATATTTAAGACTTGTCCTAGCTGAGACAGGGAGCTGGTGTAAAATGGATCAAACAGATGTAATTTGGTCGTTCTTTTGTCTTAGTAAAGCGCCAGTAGTTTGTTAATGAGTAGCATTTTGAATAGTTTCAGTTGTAGCATTCACAGCTTTTAGAAGAGCAGAATAAAGCGCACTGTAGCAGGCTTTTTTTCAATTGAGGGGCCAAAAGTACACTCTACTAAGGACAAAGAGAGATTGGGTGTGTGTTTGTAAAGTCAGTTGTAAAGTTCAGTGTCGTTTTAACCTCAGGGGAGCTTGACGACAGCGGCACTCATGTGTGCAAGTCCTTTACTTGAAATGTGTTGCACGCACCCCAGAGTTTCTCTTTTGGCCTTGTTTCAGCTCATCAGTGCTATTTAAAGGAGCACTATGTAGTTTTGGAGAGGAAATTCAAACTCTGAATTTGAACATTTACAATATTAATGAGATAATAATACTAAGTCAGACTTATTTATTTTTCCGTAACTGAATAAACAAGCTGCTCTCAGAGGAAAATAAGGTCCTAGAACACTGTTTGAAGCTGGTGGCAGGGTCTGCCATGTACAAACAATAAAGTAAAATGGTATGAAATGTGTTGTCCTTTAAGGTCAGTCTGTTTATTCAGACATGCAAGCAAAGAGAGTTTGTCTATTTAGTTTGTTCAGTCAATGAAGATCTCTCTCATCTGAATCAAAGTTCTACCCAAAAACTACATAGTGCCCCTTTAAAGGCAAGGAATCTAATGAGAAAAGCATTCTGACAGATTCTGACAGAAGGTGAGAGAGCGCTTGTTAAAATTGCTTATCAGAATAAAAGTAAAGCGTGTTTTATCTCGTGTCCTGCTGTCTTCAGGGCGTGGGCGGTGGGCTCCCTGACGCTGCTCTTCCTGCAGAGCGTCACCTGGTCCTCGGGCCTGATGTTCCTCTCCGCTCCGTCTCTCCTCCTGGCTTACCTCTTCTCCTCCCTCAACACGGCCCAGGCCCTCCTAATCACCATACTGCACTGCACCCTTGCCAGGAAGGTGTGTCTCTGCGTTCATGTGTCATTATGCAAGAATCCACGTGTAACCTCATCGTTTGTGACTAAACAGTTATGTTTACACGTTGCCTGCAGGGTCAGAAGGACTACGGCAGATGCCTGCGTCTCTCGCAGTGCTGCGTCACTTCTTCTTCCAGCTCTCCGGACTCGGTAAAGGGTGCTGCCCTGCGCTCCAACAGCCGCTACACCAGCAGCCAGAGTCGGCGAGCTACAGCTAACAGACAGGTGCATTATGATACACTGTACCTCTGTGTTTCTTTCCCTCTGTGTGTCTGAGTCCGTCCTGACCTCATGTGGGATAATCCTGTTCCAGAGTCGTATCAGGAGGATGTGGAATGACACTGTTCGCAGACAGACTGAATCGTCTTTCATAGCTGCAGACGTGAACAACACGCCGACCCTTAACAGAGGTAAAGATTACTGCCTTTTCTTCTCTTTTGAATCTCAGCATTTCACTGTTCACAAGGATGCTACATTTATTTTGCTTCCCCTCTCGCTCTCCATCTTCAGCTGCTTTGGGGAACCATTTCCTCACTAATCCAGTTTTGCAGACTCATGCTGGAGCCTCTCCTTATGACACAATGCTGGCCCAGGGATACAATCAACCCTTCACCTCCACAGGTACAACTTTCCCTTGATGCATCTGTGTTTCTACACAGCTAACCGACTCTCTGACTTTATTTTTGTTTCTTTTATTGTCCTTTATTCATGTGTCGTCACAGTACTTTGCAAAACCCTTATGCCACATTGAAAACTGTATTTGTAAAGCAACTTACATATGTAGTAACTATTCAGAAGGAAAGGTGGGTGACTTAAAGGTCTAATATTGTAGAAGGCGATATTTCACTTTAGGTGCCATATAAATATTATGACGATGTCAAAATGCTCAATACATGCTCGAGACATGCACACAGCCCATATTCACAAACTGCACCTTCAAACAATCCGTCAAGACTTCTGTAAGGTTGTGATGTCACAGCTATATTGTCAATGCCCCCAGCACAGAAACACGATAGGTGGTACTTGCCAGTGAGACCCAAAATTAAACTAAACAGACTGGCACTAAATCCTTCAAACAGGGGGTGAATAGAGGTACTGCAGGAATGGACAGTATGAGAAAATAATGTGTTTTTTGAGCATTAAAGCATGTAAGCATTCTCTAATAGACACACTGAGATTGATAATGGGTGTAATACAGGACCTTCAAAGGTGCAATATGTGCGAATTGGCCTCCTGTCGATTTCACACTCGAATCAAATACAGGGCAGAACATCACCAAAGCAGCCGCCAACTGCCAGCAACCTTCCACACCCACAGGGCCCGGTCACCTCTGGTCACAAGTTAAGATTTGAAACCATTAGCAAGGTCCTGCAAGAAAATTTCAAGCAGCAATCAGCCTCACAAGGAGTTGGCAAATCACACTCTACTGCCTGAATTTCTTCTTTGTGGCCTAAGACTTCTGCTCAGTACAGTTTGTTATTTTACGTCTCTGTTCAGTATGAATATTTATAATTTAGAGCTCCTGAAATGTTTATTTTTTTGTTATCTTAATTCCGGTGTGGTGTTTTTAAGTTTTTGACCTTGAATCGTTGTCTTTTGAATGTTTTTTGACACTCTCCTTCTCTGTCTCTCTGTCTTAACGTGGACCAGTAGGAACCTTCAGAAACAAGCAGAGTATGAGCTCCTTTATTGTGCTCTCTTAAATCATTGAGCGCCACTTCCTCGTACACTGCCCTTCAGTTCATAGACTATCTGTGCAACATTTGCACACTGTAGTTATTCATAGACCATGAAGACATAACATACATACATTTCCTTCAACGAAACCATACTTTTCATCAAAGAAATGTGTAAATATCTAAATAATTTTGATAAAGCCACGCCCTCAGTACGCACATGTACCCCGAACTCTGCTCATTCATTCATACATTCACTCATGTAAATCTCTTTGTGTAAATCTTTCATCCCTCCCTGATAATTGTTATCTTCCTGTTCCTTCCAACAGAGGGTGGTGTGTCCCAGAGCCAGGAGTCCTGTGGACTGGACAGCGTGTGTCTCAATGGAGGCTACACCCCCAACACCTTCACCCTACACGGTCTTGGAACCACACCCGGCTCCCGAGCTGGAGTGGTGGGCAGCACCGACCTTCTGAGGGAGGGAGGAGTTGGGATGGGAGGTGATGACATCTCCCCAGCACTCCTCACCCCCCACGGGGCCACGGATCTGGGCGGCGGTGCTGGTATGCGTCGTAACCTGTCTGATGCGGCAGCGCTGGAGAAGATGATCATCTCTGAGCTGGTGCAGAGCAACCTGAGGCCCTCGGTCCCCATGCCAGTTCCTCCCGAACGCTACGGAAGCCTGGCGAGGCCTCACCACCACGACAGGGCAGCTCTCACCCACACTGCAACTTTAACCCGACACGCACAGCCAACCCAAGAGGGCTGGGCTGCCACCATGCAGCCGAACACGCGCCCAAACGCACAAGAGGGCTGGCCGCATACGAGACACCACACGCAAGACGCTGAGACACATTCCACAGCACGTGGACAGGATCAGGCCACGACGCCGCGCTTACAAGATAGCTGGTCACACACGCGTGTTTCTGGAGAGTCTGAGTCCCGTGAGCTCCTTAAAGATGGGGACAGGGTGATGCAAGGCACTCTGGGTCGCCGTGGGCTCCAAGACAGGCAGCAAGCGCGTCCCCCTGATGTTCAGGCTAGGCCCTACTCCACCCTCAGCCGTACCCCTGGCACTCTGTCCCGCCACCGTAACACAGTGGAGTCGAGCGGAGGGACGGACAGAGACAGAGAGAGAGACAGGGAGAGAGAAAGGGAAAGGTACCGAGACAGGCCCCTCCCGCCTCCTCCTCCCCCTCCCCCACAGGAGTCAGAGCCCCTGTACAAGGCCCTGGAGGAGCCGCTGCTGATGAAACAGAGGGAGGCAGGCGTTGAGACATGGAGGGGCGGCCAGGACAGAGAGAAGGACGAGACGTTTCTCCTGAAAAGAGACGGGGTGATAGACGAGTGGAGGGGAGGAACCGAGAGAGTGAGGGACGAGTCTTTTACCTCTCAGAAGAGAGATGGAGAAATCGACGAATGGAGGGGTGGAATCGAGAGAGGGAGGGAGGACACTCATCTGCTGGAGAAGAGAGGAGGACGGATGGAGGTGTGGCGGGGAGGAGCAGACACAGAGCAGGAAGAGACTTTTATAACGCAGAAGAAAGATTTTGCGATTGAAGGGTGGAGAAGCGGGCTGGAGAGAGAGAAGGACGAGTCCTTGTTTTTAAAGGACAGAGATGGATGGAGGGCAGGGATCGACCGAGAGAATGACAAACAGAAGGACAGAGCGCTGGATGTGTGGAGAGGAGGGATGGATGTAGACAGGGAGGAGCCTTTCCTCTTTGACAGCAAAGATGGAGGTCTTGATGCGAGGAAAAGAGGATCTCTTCGTTACCGCGCCGAACGTGAGGATTCTGACAGCTTTGCTCTGCCTTTGACCCCTGACCTTGACCTCGACCCTGACTCCTCACCTATCTACGCCCGAGATTCAAACCCCTCCCCGCTTTACCCCGGAGACCGCCACTCGCCGCCACTCAGCATCTTCCCCCGAAGCTCTCCCCCGACGAATATATTCGCTCCTCGAGACACCAACTCGCCTCCGAACAATCTCTACTCCCGCCACTCCCCCCAGGTGTACAGCCGAAGCAGCTCCCCTCCTCGCTTCTACACCCGCACCTCCCCTCCGACCCTCTCGTACCCTGACAGCAGCCCTGAAGGTCCAGAAGAGGTCAGCCCCACCGGCCAGCCCCAGCGACCCGCTCTGGAACTTCCCTACAGCCTGGGGCGACCCCCGCTGGGCCCTCGGCCCAATCACCTGCAGACCTTCTATCAGCCGCCACCGCTGGCATCCAATGGAGAGGCAGTGTACACAGCAGAGCCCGCCTCTGAGGGAGAGGACGGACAGATGCAGCGGGTGACTAGCCTGTGACTAGGGCGGTGGTGATCGGGGCATAGAAACCAGGCAGGAGGAAGAAGATGATGATAACAACAAATAAGGATGATCAAACTGATGGAAATGATGATGATGATGATGATGACGATGACACTGTCGAGGATAGTGACAATGGATGTTGAAGGCAACGATGATGACAGTGACGGCTCCTTCCTGCTTCTATCTCCCGATCACCACGAGACTTCCCCCTTTTCATGTTTTGTTACTTTTCTATGACTGTGATCCATTTATAACTCTTCCTCCTCCTCTCCCTCTCCCACCTTCTCTCTCTTCCCTCGAAACCCTGATGTGTCTTCCCATCTCATCGGTGCTTATCCTTATTTGCCCATCGTCCGTAAGTTTCTATTGGTTCATCGGCTGGGTGTTTTTCCCTCCCTGTAGCAAGCAAACAGTGTGTCAAAGAAGCACTTGTGTGTTGCCAAAAAATCCTTTCAAAGAACATGTGCATGACTTTATAGTGGCTTTACAAGGCTACATACTGTAGGAGGAAAGTGCTGAAGAGTGTGTGTGTGTGTGTGTGTGTGAGAGAGCAAGCGTGGGTGCGTGTGTGTGTGTGTGTGTAGCTTGATGAGCATGCGTGCGTGCCAGGATGCCTGTGTATGTGTGTGTGTGTGTGTGTGTGTGTGTGTGAGTGCGTGCCTGTATATACATCATTCTTGTATAATTAATGTATCACAGTGAAGCATTTTATCAACTGGGGGGCCTCTTACACACATCCCCCTCTGACTGATTTTGAACTCTTGACCAATCCCATTTTCACATCAAGATCAAACCTCCGCCCCTCCGCCCTCCTCCACCTGCCACTAACTGTTGGTGATGGAACTCATAGCGACAGAACTCTTGACTCCAGAGCCAGAGATCATATGAAACCTCAGAACTTTTCTGCAACCCCCTGAGATCCTTGTACATATCGACCTCGAGTGTTCCGATTCTGTCTTGTATTGCTATTGAAGTTCAAGTAAACATGTGAAATAAATGTTCCTGTCTTTCTCTCTGTGTGGATGTAGGGGCAGTGGGAGGGTTTTCGGGAGAGGAGGAAGATATATGCAGAGGAAGCGGAGAGACTGATGAGGTTTAAACTGAAGAGAAAAAACTCAAAGTCAAATAAAAAGATCCAAAAATATTGGTTGAATTTAACTCAGTACGTTTACACAATTATGCGCATGTAGTTTAGCTGAGTACTTCCATTTCCAACATTGTTCTTGTACGGGAAATAATGTTCTTTTTACCAGCAACTGAAGCTACTAGTTATTTACAGATTACGGTTTTACACACTAATCATACACTGATTAGACATCAGACACTTAGTCTGCTACAACACTGACATGATTCTTACACGTCTGATACAACTCTGATAGAAGCCATTCGGCTGCATAATGATTGCTTTTCCTTTTAATTAATACTCACAATACTTTAAGTTTACTATAACTTAATGATGAATATCTATTATTTCAGCATTAAAGGTGCACTGGGTAGTTTTTGGAAAGAAAGTTTAATCAGAAGAGAAAGATCTTCATTGAATGCCTAAACAAACTAAATGAACAGACTCATGACTGAATAAACTGAAAAAACAAACTGACCTTAAAGGAAAACACAGTTTCATACTGTGTTACCACCCTAGCTTCAGTGTTGGGACCTAATTTTTCCTCTGAGAACAGCTTGTTTATTCAGTTATGGAAAGGAAGAAATATTTCAGAGTTTATATTATTACCTCATGGGGGAAGGTCCCATTTTTCATGTCACCTTACAATCTGCTCATATAGAGCCAATATGAAAGTGATTAATACATTCAAATTGCTGCAAATTGTTTTAAAAACGTGAAAATTAAAAATGCCCAATAAACATAAAAAATGTTTTCTTCTTAAAATGTGTATTAAGTGTTGATATTTTTACAAGAAAGAGACAATAAGTTTTTTTTTTAAAAAAAAATCACATTTTCTTTAATCATCTGTGTGCTCTTGGACTGGTAAGTAGTCTAGAAACATAGATTAGCATTATGAAAAAATAAAAATAAAAAGACGATTAGTGGCTGATCCTTCAGGGATTATATCTATTGTGTAAACATTGTCATAGTCATTCTCTTGTTAATAAACTACGTACGCAACACACTTGCACATAGAAGGACGGACTCATCCCACTACATCTAAATGCCACAACACATCAGGAAAAATGAGTTGCTCTCTCGCTATTTGTGCTTTCCTTCAACGCCATTACATTCACTGGGTTTATGTAAAAAAACATAAACAAAAGAGCTAAGAGATATATTACATACTTGCATAAAATATATTACGTCCTACGTACCAAATCATCACAAAGTGGTAATTAATAATACTAACATGGAAATCAACAAGTGCTTTAACAGGATCGTTCACATTGTACAAAAGCTGTATATTTACAGGTGATGTGTAGAGTGGTAGTGGTTGTGTTCAGGATTCAGTCGTCTCATCTCACAGGTAAGAATACGCAAGCGAAGCGAAGGTCAGTCACAAGGACAGCGGCTCCAGTGCTCAGGCTGATCACGAGGCCGCTCCAGCCGGGCAGTCGGGTTTAGTTTACAGGACCCTCCCTCTTAATATCTCTCTGTTAATACATTTTCTGTTTTGAGCCACGTACATGGTCTCACAAGCTCTGCTCTCCCTCTCGTTCTCTCTCGTTCTCTCTCACTCTGTCTGAATTCTGAGGTATGTGGTTCGACTTCACAGGAAATGGTCTCACATTCTTCAAATCTTCTTTCTATCCAAAACCAGGCTACAGGCAGGGGTTGGTGAGGGTGAGGTTTTAGCAGACAGTGTGGTGGGGTGACAAGGGGCTCTCCAGGGTCTCGGTCGGAGACAGATCTGAACTCGAGCTTTTAAACATGGACGAGATGTGGAAGGCCTGGGAAAAAAAACAGAACCATGTTCAATCGTAAGATTTCAACAGCAATGAGATGTGGATGCACAAAAATAAACCAAGCAGGTGATGTGCACTCACCACCCAGTAAGCAGTGAGGGCTCCTTGTATGTAGCCTGTCAGCACGTCGGACGGGTGGTGCCTGTAGTCTGAGATGCGGGTCAGGCCCGTGTAGACGGCCAGCAGAACCAGGAAGAACTGCAGCGCCGGCCTCAGCAGCCGAGCCCCACGCCACGTCAGCCTCGCCTGCAGGTAAAACTACGTGACGGAAATGAACATGTTGTTACTCAGTGCAAAGAACCATGTGAGCATCAACTGCTATTGTAAATAATGACTGAGATGATTGCAGTTCATTTTATTCAACATGAAGGGAAACAAACCTCAGACTGGTAGAATTTAACAAAGACTAACTCAAAGAATAGCTGAAATCCTAAGTTAGATTTCACCATACTATATTACCTACTTTCTCTGTCTAAACTCCATAAAGAAACCGGAATGTACACCTTCACACAAATGGAAAGTCAGGGGAAGTTTAGTCCACAAAACTTTTCTGGAGTTGCAGCAAACAACAAATAAAACCATAAAATGTCTCCATACCGCTTAATCCAGGTTTTTCAGCCCTGAGTTCCAAAAATGATTTGAAAAGAGGTTATGTACACCCTTGACTTGCTAACATTCTTAGCTTAGCAACTACAGTGAAGATTTTAACTTTGAAAGGGTGTAAATAATGTCTTTTCAAATAATTTTACCATCCCATTGGTTCCTGGAGACTTGTATGGAGCTATTTTGTGTTTTGTTTTTGGTTGTGTTTTTCTACATTTTGAAACAAGTCCTCATGTTCTTTTGCTGTTCTAAAAATGCTGCAATATTGTTCTGATGTGAAGCTCCAGAAATGTTTGGTAGATGACACAACTTCATCCAGCTTTCCATCCACAAGGGGTTTGAGTAGACGATGACTGAATTTTTGTTTTTGGGTGAACTGTTCCTTTTACACTGTTTTTGGGGGGTTATTTTTTTAATGTCTAAACAAAGAGAACAAAATATGTTTGTTTTCATGACTGAATAAACAAAATGACCTCAAAGGACAACACGGTTTCCTACTGTTTAACTTTGTTTATATGTGGTGGACCCTGCCACCTCTCTCGCTTCAAAGAGTTTTCAAGGGTCCTTATTTTCCTCTGAGAACAGCTTGTTCATTCAATTATGGAAAAAAATGTACATTGTATTATGTATTATTTTCCTTATTAGTATTGTAAATAATACATTTCTGCTCAAAAACTACATAGAGCCCCTCTTATCATCACATGGTGAATCTTGAGTCTCTTTTAAACAGAAGTACTGTCACTTATTCCCTGCAGTAGGTTTGGTAATTATTTAAATGCAGGCTTTTATCTAGAAATTAAAACATGAATATAGACAGAGAATATCCTTCATGTTCATGAGACACAGTGCATCAGATACGGTAAGGTGCTCAGCGCACGTAATGGACTTTCCAGGATCTCATGATGTGGTGAAAACAGAGACAAACACTCTTGTTGGTGCTTTCAATCTGCCCTTTTTACTCTAAACGCTAAATATAATGCAGCAGCATTGTAATAAAAAGTTGGGGAAGTGGTCAGATTGGAGCACACAGACAAGATGGCACTCGGAATTAATATGCTGCTTGTACATATGCAGGCCCTGGCATGGACGCACACAAGCTGCCATAAACACGTATAAATGCAGAGAGCCGGCACACACACACACTTGCAAACACACAATGGAGGAGAGCAGTGAGGCGGTGAGGCGAGGTCACACTCCTCCCACAGCAGAACAAAGCTGTCTCTGTTTGTCCCATTTCTCCTTTCAGCCCTTCTCTTTCTCCCTCTCCTCTTTCATTCTCTCGCTTTTCTGCTGCTAACTGGACTCATGATGGCTCCCCGTTTCATTCACGCGCTTGCTGCATTTTGTAGAGA